>PITA01001185.1:23517-209806 GCA_004023965.1 Spilogale gracilis | reverse complement strand
GATTCCGCCCTCCTAGAAGAGAAACCCAGGGCTGTTAGAAGCCCGACTCTCATTTCACTCCAGGTTTGGAAAAAACCCACACACACTAAGGGAAAAATAAATTCAGACAAGTTGCTAAGGAGACTTGTGTAAACTCCAGGCGCAGACATATTTCCTGGCCTTTCCCCCCCTGCTCCATCTTGTATTCTGATCACGCTGCTCTGCGGCAACATTGCACCAACCTCCTGCATTAATCTTGGCCTTCACCATGCAGACTGGCAAAGCACACTGCTTGTATATATCATCATCTTTCAAAGTTAACGAGTTAAAAGGGTATGTGTGCATGTACGTGTGTGAGTGTGCGTGCGCGCCTAGTTAGAGGGGGAGAGTGGGGGAACTTAATTTGGAATGTTTTAAACATAGGTGTTGAACAAAGAAGCATGCTTAGACTGCGTGGGGAGCAGCGAGGAAAGCAGTGGGTAAGACACCTAGCACTGGGAATTTCTCTTCGCCCGTGCGTGACATCCTTTCTCTGTGCCCTTGGCCGGCTCCCACCCCCAGCTGCAGTTAAAACCCTGTATTCCCGGCAGAGGTAAGCAGTTCCCGAATCACCACAGGGGCCAGGGTAGGAACCCAGGCTTCTGCAGAACACAGTGCATTCCACAAAGTGGAACCCTGTTTCCTGGGCTCCTGCTCAGGAGGGGGCCCCAGAGAGATGAGCTTTTGAAAACAAACTGAAACAACTCCTAAAACCTCTAAACCAAACCTGTTCAGATTCTAAACCGGTTAGCATTTCGGAGGAGAGACTGCAGCCCACTATCCTTGCTCCGGAGCAGGACCTTCTCCATAGTGACACATGTTTTGCAGCAGCTGATATATGTCAACATTTGATTTAAGGAAAAATTAACATTTCCTTTCAGGACAGAGATGTTTGTACTATAGAAGCCAATATTTTCCTTTCTCAGCCTCCTGTATTCGAATTTCTAAAATCTTCCCCCGGCCATAAAGAGGGCAGACAATATCTTAGTCTTAAGTCATTACTCGGGGTGCTGGGGCAAAACAAAGTCAGTTCTGTGTGCACGTGCGTGCGTGTGTGTGTGTGCATGTGTCCCTGTGTGACTGTCATGGACAGATTAGACACACATCAAGACAGTTGGAGGATGAGCATCTGTTTGGTCCCTTCCCGGATTAGAGAAGTCCATAACGTCTGTGCACTAGCCACAACAGAAAAGCTCCAGTGAGGGGCAGTCAACCAAGGCCGCTGCTGTTTTAGCCATAATTCTCAGGGGTGGACGTGGGACAAGGGATTAGCAAGCGGATGGGAAAAGCACCTGCACTCAGTGCACAGGGTTGGGTGTGCCCCTTCGGCGGGCCCCAAGAAGGCTCTGCGGCTCCCATCTCCCTCCTTGCCAACATTTATTTGGTCTTCACACTTCAAAGCTACAGCAAGCTGTTCTGCCTCAGCTGAAATCAGGCAGCCAAGCGACTCTTAAACTAGCAAGACGGAGATTTTGCTCCTGCCACTCACAGAGAAAAACATGACCCAGCGACCAGCCCTGCCTGCCCACCCTTTCCAAACGACTCCATGAAACCGAAGCCTGGATTTTAGGGAAGAGGGCACCACTGGAGTTCTTTATGACCTCTGACGTCTGTGGCACAAAGCCATCACGACTCAATCAGAATGAAAAATGAACCTGGAGGGAAGAGAGCCTGGTGAACCTATCCCAGCAGGCAACTGGGCTGACCTAGGGGCAATGGAGTGACACCTGTATTTTCTTCATTTGTTCAGGAAGCCCAAGAAATCCTACCTTGTCATCTGCTGGCGTATTTGTTCTGCCTGCTGGGAATGGGAAGGGCATCTAACCCTAACATGAAGACAGCTTTGCTCGGATGCTTCACGCTCCTCCATCATCAAAGAGAGGAAGAACTAATTTACAGGATCAATGCAACCACTCGTCTTGCAGTGGAGGACCGTTTTCCATCTAGGTTGCCAAAAACACGCTTTCGTTCATAAGGTGGCTCGCTGCTTTCTCGAAGTCCCCAAAGAACAGAAAACATATTAGATGCCTTCCATTACAGCACCACCTGCCTTCTCTCCAACACTGCCAATTCTTTGTGGAAAAAGAAAGATACCAGTAGATCCATGATCAATACGGCTAGGCTGGCCTGGAAGAAAACCTGAATCAGAGGTGTAACAAGTTCATTCAGATAACTTTCAGATAAAAAATATGGTTTTTGTATAATATTAGAAAATCTCTAATGAGTCTGTTCCTTGAGATGCAGGAGGAAAAACATCCCTATTAACAATAGCTGACAAACTGCAATGCCACCCAGACCCATCTCAGGGTATAAACTGATACAGCTGCTATTTTTAACGGGAGTATAGGTATGTTTGTTTGTGTGTGTGTGTGTGTGTGTGTGTGTGTGTGTGTGTACCATCCAAATCTCTCATCTCTAGCCCTGTGCTCAAAAACCACATCTTTTCCACCTTTTTGTAAAGTGACCTTCCTTTACTGCCCCCTGAAATTCAGTCTGAAGCCCCACACGCAGGGTAAGGAACAGAACGTTTTGAATCTTTTTTTTTTTTTTAAAGATTTTATTTATTTGACAGAGAAAAACACAGCCAGAGAGGGAACACAAGCAAGGGGAGTGAGAGAGGGAGAAGCAGGCTTCCCGCCGAGCAGGGAGCCCGATGTGGAGCTCGATCCCGGGTCTCCAGGATCATGACCTGAGCCGAAGGTAGTCGCTCAACCAACTGAGCCACCCAGGCGTCCTGCCTCTCCATCTTTTATGAGCTAATGCTACAGATTGCAAAATGCTTTACACATCATGCAGTCCTTGTCTCCTCAACCCAGCTGGTATTACTACTTTACACCGGAGCAGAGGGCTGGCATAGAGGAAAGTTAAGTGTCTTTCTAAAGCTCATGTGTTTCTATAATGGCAGCCGTCACAATGAAGATCCCCTTCCTGTCCCCAAACTGGGGAGAGGGTCCTAGATCAGGCTGAAGGGATTTCATGATGCCCCTTTTCCCATTCTGCCTTACTTGTCACTGAGCCACCTGTGTGTCCTCCATAATCCTGAGATATAGGAAACCCCGGCCATAAGTGCTCTAGCAGCCACCATCTTGGGTACCCCCAAAGAATAAGCCACCAAATGCTCCTATTGGAGACTGACATCAGAGGTCAATTAAGACTGAGAAAGGTCTCCAGCAGTATGCTCTCTAGTCAGGCCCAACAGACCGCATTGCCGTAGCTCTGATCGTGAGTGACAGAGAGGTCACAGACTTCTGATTCTGCAAAATGCTGGCCGCCTATCTAGACTTGGACTATAGTCTATCTGTCCATTATCTGGAGTCATTGTTACTGCTCACTTAACTTTTATTTGTTTTTGCACATGGGACAGGACTGAAGAGAGGATAAATTCAAGATCTGAAGACGACATCAAATTCTAAGTGTCCCATGTAAAAGTCTATACACATTTTCTATATTATTCCCAAGGCAAGTGGTTACTAAAGTATAATTGAAAACGTATTATGTCCCTCAGGGAGCATTTGAGGTGGTGAAGATGCTATTCTTGGGTAGGATTAATATCCCTAATATAATCACATCTCTGTATTTTCATCTGCCATAAATAATTTATTTCTGACATTTAATATGGACCAGACATCACCTCATAGCTCATAAAAGCAGGATCATATTTCCTGTTTTTTTTTGGTGTGATGCTTTTGGGGTGGTGGACAGGGATGGGTGGGGTGAGTGGAAAGCTGAATCTTGAATCTCATCTAAATGATCTGTAAACAGCAAAGGCTGGTAAAAGCCACAGGACGAGTCCAAAGTCCCTTCTTGAAACATGTTAATTATGCCAGGAAGAACGCAAGATGCCACTTAGTTTATATTTTTATTTTTTTAGAAATTGAGCCCTTTATGCCAACTCTTGACCATGAGGGGCCGTCTGGAGAACAAACTTAAAAGGATTCTGAAATCCTATCTGATCTCAGTAGGAAAGAGTTTTATGAGCATTGAGTAAGTTATCACTGCCAAGGGGAAGGAGTTTGATGGGACATACACTAATATCTGCCAGCCCTGACGGACCCCAAACTCCTCTTGGAGCAACATTTCCTTGACTTCTTCATGACAGTGGGGAGGTGCTGTTCAGGAGCCTCTGTGTGATAAATTTGGGGATTCCTGGAAAGTATTACTGTTATGATTATATTATTTTGGGACATTCTAGCAACCATAAAAGAGTCTGGGTCGATTATTATCTTATACATCTTATTCACTCAATCTTTAGATAACACTCTAAAGTACTGGAGAAAGTGGTAAAAAAACATTTTATAACAGACTTCTCCCCAGATGATATACCTGCACCAGACTGGCACTCCTATTTATCCTGGGAAGCTTGGAAGCCTCTTGGTCCCAGGTGAGGGCAAGCAGGGGCAAGGACAAGACTCTGATGAGATATGGATGTTTGCCATCCTACCTCATTGACTTAGCCTGGCTCCATCCTATGAGGACGTTAGATAGCTCTGGCTGAACAGGACCAAAAATTAGTAGACCTCTCCTTTATCAGGACACCCAGGAATAGACAGAGCTCACCAGAAATTCCTGGGCCCTGAGGAAACCTTCTCATTGTAAATAAGATCTCACTGTAATTCATAAGTTCACTAATGGACTTCTGTCCCACAAGAAAGTAAAACTTAAATCTATGGTCTAGGTAAATTAAATGCAAGTCCCTTTTCAGAAACTGAATTCTAAGGGGACCACATCAGAGACTTTCTCACTCCTACTGATCTAGCTTTCTCTACTGCACTTGGCATTATGGGCTATGAAATCCACCTTCCTGATAGGGTGGGAACCTCCCCAAGGTCAAGGAGGTATGGATTCCAACCTGTGGCAAAGCCAACTTTATTTTCACATTTCTGAGATGAGGTGGAGGACACCTTCTTAGCCCCAGCCCAAAGAAACTCAGCACGATAGCTTGTAAAGATGGACATCTTCCAACCACTGGAGGGGGGAGTGGGGTCGTCCTTTCTTGACTGCGCAAAATAGGGCTTACTGATCCTTCTCCTTACAAGTCAGACCACTACTAGCCCATCCCTCCACCACCATGGAGTCTACAGAGGGGTCCTCCAGTAACCCCCACTTGAATCCATTTGGCAAGCGGACATGAAAGGTCGAGCCTACCAGATGTTCTTCAGTGACCTGTGCACACACAGTGAGGGATTAAGATCAAGTCACTGATGAGTTTTCCTTGTGGATCTCAGCCCTCGGCAGAAGTGGTGACCACAGGAAATCAGAAGCCTCTACCTCTGAGGTGGGAATTTTCAAGGAGACTTGGAGGCTTGACCTCCAAAGGGAAGGCCCGGCTGGAGCTCAGAAATAAAGTACAATGAAAAATCTGTCCAGAATGGGTTTACATAGGATCCCCTGGGTAACAGAGAACTACATGAAATCCCATCCGGGAGTTCAGCTAAGCATCATAACCTTGGTTTTTCTGCACATCTGTAAGTCCTATTAGTGCTTACAAGACCGGCTTGCTTGTGAATTGATTTAGAAGTGCAGTTACGCTAAGGGGCCATGAAGATAGGAGAGCGAACATATGGCTTCTTCCACCCCCTGCCCAGAACTTTCTTTGCAGGTCTAGGAGCAAGGGAGCATGGGGCTCTAGTGTACCCCTTGTCCTAAATGATCACCGCCACCACCAGATGGCAGTGTAAATGTGTCTCCCCAGCCACTGCCTACTTAGTGGTCCTGAGCTGGTGGCTACAGATGTTGGCATGTTGTCACTGAAACCCAGAGCCTGGATTTTCTTCTTAACAGGTTCATAGCCTCCAGACCCATGGCACACAAAGGCACCACCAAATCCGCACTAAGCTAACATAAAAGCCCCAAGAAAGAGAAATGCTGGCTTCCTAACTGCCTTCCTTACAGCATATAGCCTACCGACCTCACTGATGCTAATACAATGAAATTCCTCTTTAAACATCTTAGCAGAGATCTCCAAAATGGCACTGGTTCCACTGTGCATTTTCTTTTCTGGTTTTTTTTTTTTTCTGTTGGATCTCGGCCTATACTAGAGTCCCACTTCCCTGCACACACACCTCGCAAATGGGCTGTGCCAGATGGGTTCTTAATCATAGTAATCAGCTGGGAAATTAAATGTTGGAAATTCCAGCCAGTCTCCTGAATTTTCTCACTTGCTATCAGGGCCTGAGCCATCGTGATATACGCGATGAGATCCAGGTTGCCTTTTAAAGGAGGGTCAGTGTGATGGCCCCAGTGTGGGCTTCATGCTTTATGGACATTTGTGTTTCTTTCTCAGAAAACGGCGGTAGCCCAGCTCACTTTTGTTTCAGCTCTGACAGCTGCTATTAATACCTCCTATTTACAGAACACACACCTCAGAGGAGCTCAAAACATTTACAGAAATTAACCAAGCCTTGTAACAACCCCCACAAGTAGGCAGGGACTAGATGGTACTTTCTTAATCTCAGGAGGAGAAACTGAGCTACTAAGAGGACAAATTTCTTTGCCATGCCACGGAGACAAGACCCACAGCCTACTAAGGGCCAGCTGTCTGCCAAAGTTGCCAAATGAGGGATATATTTATTTATACTGTTCTCATTTGCTTATTACACTAGTATTTTTCACATATGTGTAGTCCCACCCACATCCACAAATCATACTGTTAGATCGTGGTGTGCAAATATCATGTCTTTTTCTTCTATGAACCTCTCCCAGAGTATGCCTTACAGGTTTCCCCTATTAGGTGATCCATAGGTATGACTGATGAGTTTATAATATGCCCATCCCTCTTCCTACAGTGGCTTTCTTCCTCTCTGCCCAGAAGACATCTAGACTCTGTTCAAATGTTACTTCCCCAGATGACCCTGCCTGAGGTTCCATCAGGAGCTGGGTTTCTGATGATTATGTAATACCCACTTCATCCAGCACTGAAGCCATTCTACCACAATTATTAAAGGCGTAATAGTGAAAAGAAAGTAACTCTGTCTGTAGTCTTTGAGATAGACAGGCCTCCATTGGAATCCTAATTCTGCCACTGTGAGGTGTCGGACAAGGTAAAATGAGGATAACAATATTTACTCCGGAATCCCTCGTGGACTATTTGTAGTCGGAGAAAACAAAAACAACCGGATGTTCATCAAGATGGCCATGGTTCGAGGCAGGATGGTCTATCGGTACTGAGAAACACTCTCTTAGCCGTGATGAAGACTAGATGTGTACAAAGAAAGAACAAAGAAATACTTCCAAGACATAATAAATGTGAAAAACAAGCTGTAGAGAATATGAATGATTCTATACACGCGAAAAGTCCCCAAACCATTGCGCTATAATGCACAGCCACGCCTTAAGGTAAGAAGAGACGGTTGCATGAGAAGCATGCGCAAAGCAAGGGCTCAAGACACGGTAGCTACTCCTCTTGCTAAGTCTGAGTTCCTTGGGAGTGGAACTGGGTTCAAATCTGCCTATCTTTAGCTCCTGGCCCAGCGTCTGGCACTTGATGGGGATGGAGTGAGTGAAGGAATACCGCTCAGCGAATGATGCAGCCAGGAGTTAACTGTTGAGGCAGGAAATAAGAGCATTAATGGGAATCAAAGAGTCTTCTGCGCTGTTTGCAATGTTTGTAATGTAGGGAGGCGATGCAGCCCTTTGGGAAGAAATAGTCTCCAGGCCGAGATTCCAGATTAGTGTTCCTGAAAGTGTAGCCTCAGGATCACCAACTTCCAAGACACCCTGGAGGCTTGTTGGTTGTGCAGACTTCTGGGTGCCGTTCCTGATATGGATCCGAGGAACTGGGACCGGGATTCAGGAAATCTGTGCGGGACCAAGCTGGTTTTTATCTGCAGATAAAAGCTTGAGAATCACGGCTTTAGATCCCATGCTGCCTTCCTGTTTGACTTCGGGCAAATCACTAATCTTTCCAGAATTTAGTTCCCCCTCTCAGGTGTAAGCTGGCTCCCAAATGCTCCTTATGGAGCGAAATTCTATGCCCGCAGCTAAAACAATTCCCTGCATTTGGGTAGGCCTATACGTTAAGCCATGCAAGAGACGATTCATATTTGGTTAGAACTGTTGGGTATCTGCTCTATTTATTGGATATTTTTCAAATTCTGAAGCTGCTTTGTTATTTGCACTTGCTCTTTATAATATTCTTTAATTACTAAAATCAATAGTTAAGGACATTCTCTGAGTGTTGCTTGTTAGTGACTAAAGTATACGGCTTTACTATTTCAATACATTTGTATTATAATTACATTAACATAATGTAATGATGATGAGAAATAATATAGAAAATACACACACACACACACACACACACACACACGGGTATGAAGATCGTGGAACACATAGTGAAAACAGTGTTAGGAAAGATTAGCAGAGAAAGCCAATAGAATGTCTCCCTCTGGCCTTGGGTATATATGGAATAAGAAGAATGTGTCCAGTCATTTTCATGGAATTTAAAAGCCAAGAGCACAGATGGCTGAGTTGAAGAGGGACTCTCTAGCATGTTCAAAGGGTAGCGGGCCAAAAAAATGGCAAGTGATCGCATCCTCCAATAAATCCCAGAGGTTTATAGGACAAAATCCAAAACCAAATTAACCCCTCCTTTAGTCTCAAAGAGAGAAGACTTTCTTAGCGTTCCCAAGAAATGGCTCTTAGTCTTCATAAGAATACTCGGGGATTTCTGTTTAAGGCAAGGTCTTTGAAGTCAATGGATCTGTCCTGAAGTGTTCTCTGCCCTGTTTATATAAGTGGGTGACTGCCTTAGTCACTCAGAGCCCCCATTTCCTAATCTATACAATGGCAATGTTGGGATCTATTTCCCACAGTTATTGGGAGAGAGTGAAACTCTCAAATTGTTTTAATTTTAATGTCTATGTTATTCCAGCTCTGCTCCATATTCCTTTTGGTAATTAAAACAGAATCACATGCATTTGTGGTGTGTCCCTTTGCCAAGAATTTAAAAAGAAGAAGAAGAAGAAGAGGAGGAGGAGGAGGAGGAGGAAGAGGAGGAGGAGGAGGAAGAAGAAGAAGAAGAAGAAGAAGAAGAAGAAGAAGAAGAAGAAGAAGTCTAAACCCTTTCAGAGACACTTTGAAATGTATCTTATAAAAGGGAAATCAACACTCTCAGTGGCAGCACAGGGTCAGGGATTTGAGGGTGATGAAATCTAGGACCTGGGCTGCTGCCTGTCATATAAAAAGTACCAAGTAAGTATGCACTAAATGAACCTAAGACCTAATGCCTGTAGCCATCGTAAAAGTGGGAAGAGACTTTAAAAAAATTTTTTTAAATATTGATAGTATATCATTAGTAGGATGGAGGGGCTAAATGAAAACGCATTGGAAGTCTTAGTTCACAATGAAACAAGACACCTGAAAATGGGTTAATTCTCCAATAACCTAGACTACTGGAGTTATTTAGACATTTCTTGTATTTCTACTAAACTCATATTCTGTCACTTCAACAATATCAAGCTCTTTCTTGAAAAATATGTCTAAGGGAGAAAGTTAAACTTTCTGAATTTAAAGCCATCATCTTTGGAATTCTTTGGACCTAGACTCAGGAGACTGAAGAAGAAAGCCTCTTTTTTATCAGGCCCTCCCTTCCCTTCCTCTCTCATACACTCACTCCTGCTCACTCATATTCAGTCTCGTTTTCGGGTATGAGTCAGACACTTGTGTCTTGGCCTACACCGTCTTAGAAGCAAGTCTCACACTCTTCTTCTTCATTGCCATGTGCACAGCCCTGGCTTAGTGTTGAGCACACGGCAGTACAGAAGAAATATTTGTAATATAAATTATGTACTAGATGAAAATATCAGGGAGGTTTCATATTGGGGGAAAATATCATTGCTTTACCTCTCCAAGATACCTAGCCACTTCTAAAAGACCTCGCTACTTAGAGGCTAGGTACCTCTTACATATTTCATGTATGTATTCGTTCACTACCCCATAAGCCGTGAGAGTCTCAAGATCAGGGTAATGTCTTCCTCCTCTAGATCCTTTCACAAACAGCCACTTCCAGACTCCACCCATGACGACTGGTGATTCACCAAAAATGACTGCTGACTCAAAACCAACATGATCCATACAACTCACTCTGGACCTTCCAAGGCAGTAGGGATGATGTCTCACTCACGCTGGCATATACTGGAATGCCGGACACATCAAACATCCTCAGTGAATATTGAGTGAGGAAGGCAAGGAGGCAGTATGAATGAAAGATACCCAAAAGAAAAAAAAATGCAAATGTTTCAGTGAAGCCAAACATGAAGCAAAATATACTAACATGCTTTTCTATTCATTCTATCTTGCATTCACTCAACAAACATTTATTGAGGGCCTAGTTTGTGCCAGCTGTTACATGGCATGAGTGGCCTGCAGATGAATTATATAGAGAGGGAAAACAGGTGTGCATGGAATGTCTACTCTAGGGGGGGAAGACAGATGGTGCAGAAATAATTGCATGTGTGCTAGGATTGGCACTAGGCAAGGAGAGAGTATATTACCTCTTGTAAGGGTGCGGAGGAGGCATGAAGGAAACAGTGGCTAATCGGGGAGTGACAAGAAAAGGAAAGAGAAGATGAAAAAATTTTCAAGAAAACCTGACCCTGCAAGCAAGGAACTTCTTGTAAAGATAAGTGGACTTACGACATTAGTCACCCTTTAAACTGATGGTTTAGTGTGATGACAAAAGCTGGAGTAGCAAATAGACATCTTTTTTGCACAGTAATGTTGACACACATCCAGCCAAGAAACCCCAACATTCCCATCTGACTGACTCACTGGGCAAACTCAAATGCCTGAGCTCAAGTGTGGGCTGACCTTTTTGACCTTGACACCAACCATGCACTGTTTCAGTATGTTTAAACAAATACTGGGAAGTGGTAAGATTGCATTTCTCTTGGTTTTCATAGAGACAGCTACTGACGTGTACCTAGCCTTCAATATACTTTTTGTACCAGGGGTTCAACCTCAGTAGGGAAGAGTGGCAGTGATAGAGGATGAGGATGAAAGGCACTTGAGAAATTATCCAGAGAGAAGCACAGACACTTAAACACTAAGCAAAGCTTACTTGAAAAAGACACCCAGAAGTGAGTTATAATAATGACTTAGAATAATTTCAAGCTCAAGTGCAATGACTTCCAATGTCAAGATGGTAAGAGGAAAACCAATGTGCCCTATTATTTGGTCAAAACAAGTCTTTGATCTGACACTGAGAGAGGCATTTCTCCCGTGACCTGCTGGTCTGCTTAATATCAGATGTGCAGTCATATACCTCAGTCTCCACATCTGTGAAATGAAACCTTTGCTGTTGTTGAAGAAGACCTGGTTCTACAAGTGTGGCTATAAAAGTGATTGTTTCTTGCGTTGGTCTGTACTGAAAAGGAATGCAAGGAAGTGAGAAAATACATCTGCAAATAGAATAATTCTTATCACCAGGCATGTCTTTTTGTTCTGTTTCTCAGGATTTCCTATCTGTCTTGAGGAAGTCCATGTAGAAAACCAGGGACTGACAGCCAATTGTTTCAAACCCAGTCTTATCACTTAGGAGGCCACTCTGGATAAGTTACTTAACTTGCGCATACTCAGTTTTTCCCACCTAAATCATGTTGAGAGTTAGAGAGTAAGTAAAATTGCTTGGCACCTGCAGATGTCCACTACGTGTTGCTTATTTTTTTGTCATTCCCAAATAGAAATACAAGGTAGAACCAATCCCCTGTGTTTGCTTGTATGTTCTTGTAAGACAGGGATGATTGAAGAGCCGCATACGTGGTGAGGCGGGAAACACACCTGAGATACAGTTCTGAGTAATCAAAGGGAAACACGGGGCTTTGAGTTGCAATGAAGGAAAGGAGAAAGACTGTCCTCTTGGGGGATCATTTCTTTGTTTCATTCTCTTTTGCTCCCATGACCTCCCCATTGCTGTGGTTCTCCCTCACGATCACTGGCTTCTGGATACCAACACTCCAAGTTCAGTTATATTCATGAAGAAACTAGCTGCTGCAGGCAGCTCTCCTGGCCACACAGCTCTCCTTCCCCTAGCTTCTCAGATGAGTCTTCCCACTGAGACAAAGGCTGTTGAGATTTCATGCAGAACATGCTGGCCCTTACTTGGTCTCAGCCTTAAGTCCAGCAAGCCAATGTCACTGCGATTTTTGCTTAGTATTTCTTGTATGAACAGTAAGGTGGAGAGAAGAGAAGGGGACTCAGCCACAAGATTCTTGTGGCTCCTAAGATACGGTTCTATCTGAATGGGTGTAATTACAAAACTCAACGGCTAACAAACTAAATGCCAATTCACACACACAAAGGCTCACTCAAAAGCTTTCACCCATATTCTCTAAAATTCCTTTTTGTCATAGAAAACAGATGTAGAAGGCACTTTCTTTCAGTGGCCTATCAGTAAGCTGAGCTTCAGGAATTGTTCATAAAAGCATTACATGAGGGACGACTGCATTTTCCTTACTGGCACAATATAAGTATGATATAAATAATGCGGTATTTGTGTTACAATGAAAACATAATGTACATCCATCCACACAACAAATATTTATTAAGTACTTTCTGTGGATTAGGCAATGAACTAGACCAACAGAAATGCACATATAGAAGGAATTTCCACATTCCCTTGAACAGTATCTGTCAATACAGTCAGGATATAGATCTCATGGGTATACAGTAAAATCTGTTGGCATGTTTTCCTAGTACATTACATTTAGCCTTCATGATATTTTCATAAACATAGCTTTTTCACTCTTGGTGTGTTCTCTCTTCAGAATTTTTTTGGACAATCTCAAAAAAAAATACACTTAGGATGATTTTATACTCGTTACAGAAATATTGATTCTAAAACAAGAGACTGATATTGGATACTATTGGCCTCAAATCCCAAGTAGAAAAGCAGCACACAATACTAGGATGATAAATGCCCTCACATAAAGCCATTCTCATCCACCGTTTTCAAAGTAAGTCATGTTTGTGGTGGTCTTAAAGAAAAAGAACAGAGAATAGGAATGGATAAGAGAATGCCTGGTAAAATAATTCATGTTTACCACATGCTTCAGAGATAAGAGCTCCCCGTGACTCCCACCCCTACTGGCCCCTGTTTATTGAACAGTTAACAATGGACATGCATCTATCTCTCTCTATATATATATGTCTTTCCATTTAATCTCCACAACCGATGAATATGTAATATATATATAATATATTCCCATTTAATTTCCACAACAGCGTGAGGTAGGTGATATTTTATCCATTGTCTAAATAAAGATGTGAAGCACAGAAAAGTGACATATCTGAGGTCACATAGTGACGAAATGTAGAGCAAGGGTCTCAGTCAGAATCAAGTGTGATTGATTGATCAAGCTGACTCCAAAGCTTATCCTATGTTTCTAACCTCTGATCAAGTTCGATCTAAAACTCAAAGTGGGAAATCTAGTTGAAAGAGAATAAATGATACTTCAGGATATTTCCAATTTTATGAGTGCTGTAGGTGGGCTTTCCCTAGAAAGGGCATTATATATGTTCACAGTTTTTGTGTGTTTATGCTGTTCTGGGGGCTTTCCAGACTCCTGGAAACCAAGGTTAAAAGCCTGTGCCCTGAAAATGGCAGGACCCGACAGGGATGGAGTGTCGGTAGAAACATGTCCTTGGCCAGACCAACCAGGTTGTGCAAATTCTGCAGTCTAAGTAATTCTTTACAAGCACAAAAGTCACCCCCAGCAAAGGTTAATCACGATAGACTGAGACCCCAAAATATAAAGATATTCACAAAGAACACAGGTTGCAACCTGATTCTTGCTGGACCTGTGAGTGGGAATGAGTCAGCAGTGGCGTCCAAAGGAGGGAAGAATGTGGCTAGAATGAATGTCAACCCTGCAACTGGGCTGGACCCCTCGGTCATGACCTTGAGGCTCAAGGAATTGGCTGAGACAGTTCCGAAGTGAGTAGCCGTCTCACAGACAGCCCACAGCCCGGCAGGATGTCTCTCTCTAACTCTGCCATCATGACACTGCCATCTGCGGCGACTCAGCTGAGATGTCTCAAGACCAAATTTATCACGCCCGAGATACCACTCTTATATAAGAATCACCTGTCGCTCGTGCATAAGTTTCAGCACCAAACTGAGCCATGGGTAATCAAGATTTAAAAGAAAGGGGCTGAGTAAATATCAGCCAGATTTCCTCTCTGTGGGGCCGAGTTTTGAAAAATCTTTGTGCCCTCATGCACCCCTCATAAGAGACTGTCATTTTTCTACTTTCAGGCTGCATCGCTACTGTCGGGAGAAGGATGCTCTAAGAGCCGCAGGCAATCTGTCTTCTTGGAGGTTCTCTTCAAGCTCTGACCTCGGTTTGCTCCGGCTTTTGTCTATCCTCATGAGTTTCGGTTTGCTCTCATCATCAGCTAAATTAACCATAAAGCAAAGGTTTGACTCACATGACTGAAGCCTGAAAGAAATCAGCACAAGCCGGAGCTCTGCATCACTGTATCCAAGGCCAGGGAGCTAGGAAGAAGTGTGGGAATGGCCCTCATATTTGTATAGCACTTGGGTAATCTAGAAGATTCCTTTAGCCTAAGACCTTGGAGGTTCAAGTGTATTGTTGGAAGGCAAAGAAAATGCCATTTGAAAATGATAGAAGGAGACAGAGTTGTTTAAAGAGTAGTAGCGTTGAGATGGCAGGGTGTAACAATGCATAGGAGGGCAGAACCTAGGGCAGAGGGCATCTCCTAAATTAAAAAACAAACAAGCAAAAAACCCAGGAAAATTACCGACAGCTCTATTTGGCAAGATGTGAAAAAATTAAATTTGGATTAAGAAATATCTTGGGAAGGTTTGAATCTGTGACCCAGGGCAGATCGGTCCCTCCTCTGGGTTTCCATTTATGAAATGGAGGAGTGGAACGAAGCCTTCTTCCTGCACTCGCATGCCACGATGGGAGGTAGAAGAAAAGGCCTTTGAAGCCAACATAATTACTCCTCTGTCCAGGGCAATGTAAACAACAATAACTCCAACAGCCTTCAGCCCTGCTTTTGAATGAGTTCTTTGCTTCTGTCTGAGAGGTAAAGTAGCTCATTCCTTGGGGAAAAGTTGATTGTGGCATGGTGGACCATGCCCTTTTCACTCGGCTTCCATTATATTATTTTGAATTGGGATGAATACATAGAACATTCAGTATAGGGTAACAGGGTTTTACTGAGTGTCTGCCGTGCACCCAGGGTGCAGTAAGTCCTCAGGGATAAAGAAAAAGTGAGTGACCTGTTCAGGGTCTTTGAGTATCTATAGATTTTTTTCATAGGGTCACATGTTCCATGGGACAAGCAGGAAAAAAGGTATTTTGTTTTTAAAGTCTAATTTTTAAAATGAATACCACTTCTTGGGGCACCTGCATGGCTCCGTCATTTAGTGTCTGCCTTCGGCTCAGGTCACAATCCTGGAGTCCCGGGATCGAGCCCCATATAGGGCTCCCTGCTCAGCGGGGAGCCTGCTTCTCCCTCTCTCACTCCCCCTGCCTGTGTTCCCTCTCTAGCTGTTTCTCTCTGTCAAATAAATAAAATCTTTTTTTAAAAAAATAATAAATAAATGCCACTTCTTTTTTAAATAGAAGCAGCTGAGTTGGGCGAGACTTACTTGTTTTCATGCTTTTACTAATGCATATTATTTATGTATTAGATATCTTGTTGTGTATGTCTGCAAGAACCCTCACTTTGGCATTTCTAGGTCTTAACAGTGGCTTGAATTCTGGTTGGATGCCTCTAGGTAAAACACAGAAGTCAATGAAAAAATTTGAATATTCAAGCAAATTGTACATTTTGAAGTTCCACTCAAGTGCAATCTATATAGTATGAAAGAAAACTAAATGAATCATCTTTGGAAAGTGCTCTAATTCTCCTATGTGCACATCAGGTAATATTTTTTCACTCTACTGAGCACGGATGCTGCCTCGGGTTAATTCCTGGCAATGGTGTGTCATCCTGTGGTGTGTACTTATTTCACAGACAACAAGTAGATGGTCAGTTATATCATTTTCTCCAGAAAATTTTGCTTTCCTTGGAAGTTTTCTAAGACAAATCATTAATCAGTGCATTTCAAGACTATGCCTTCTGTGCAAAACAGAACTTTCGGCAAGTAAAAATGTTTCCAACGAGGTCTTTCCCATGCAAATTAGCTTTGTCATGACCTGAAAGTTCTCGTCTTAACTGTTTGGTATGAGGTACTCGTGTATGCCTTCAATTACATGGGTTTAAACATACAAGCGTGATGGGAAGCATGGGATACCCATTAATGGGCATTGCCAGTCATGTTTTAGATATCTAAGCAGTTTATAAAATGATGCACCGAGAAAGAAAGTGGGGTATTCTGACTTGAGAAATGATAGACTGTATTGTTGCCATATTTTCCTTTCAGTAAACCAAAGAGCTATTTCAGGACCCCAGGCGTTCAGAATTGAGTTGATTCTTCTCTTCTGTTCATGAAATGTTGGAGCACCTTTATATTCATTATTCTTATGGTGAACATGATGGGCCAAGAGGCAAATATTTAGGGCATAAGCCATCCCAGGTTTGTGGAACTAAAGAGCTTCCCAGGACAATGCACTCGTCATGGGAAAGCCCCCACAAATAAGGTACAAATTGGTCATTCTGTGGGTGTTAGAATTAACAGTTGTAATTGGGGAAACTGAGGCACAGGAAAGCAAAGTTTTTTGCTCAGTCTACCCAGACAACTACAGAGTAGCAGGACTCAATCTTCTGTATTCCAGCGAGAACACATTGACAACTAAGCACATCTCTGCTGTCTCCTCTCTATCCTACTCTCACCTGGAATGGTAAGAAAACCAAGGTCATCTTTTGCCTTTTTGTGTGCATTACCACCCCAAACATCCTAGGCTGAGAGGCTGTGGGTACCAGCGTACTGGGCCCTTCATGAATGTCCCATATTATTCAAGAGGAGCAACTTCGCCATTTGCATCTTGAATAGAATGACAGAGGGACAGAAGTTATAAATATTACAACCCTCTTAAGGGCAGAGAAAATACTAATGTAAGTTCTGTCTGCCCCATAAGCCTCCTCTTAGGACCACCATCTATCTCCAGTCCTGACTGGGCCATACGTGTAATTTCCTGAGACAAATCAATTTCAATGAGAATGACCCAGTGGAACCACAGTGTGGTACTAGCTACTGCTTACTGAGGGCTCGGCACTGTGCTTAGACCCTTGCATGGATGCCATCAGTTCAGCTTCACATTAATTCCATGTAGTAGTAATGAATGTCCCCATTTGACAGATTAGAAAAATGAGTCTGAGAAATGTCAAGTGACTCACCCAATGTCACACACCTGATAAAGGTTGGAAGTTGGATTTAAACCCAGGCAGTCTGCCCCCAAATCTGGTGCTTTGAGCCATCCACCTATCACTTTTAATACCAGAGCTAGACAGCCTAGTTGCCGATGTTCAGTCCCTCAGATAGCTCTTGGCTAGGGCAGACCTAACATTAGCCTGGCCAAATGTTCTGCAGATGCACAGAAACTCTGTCTGTCTAACCTGTTTATGTCAAGCGCATGAGGGATTTTTAAAGATTTTTAAATTTTATTCCAGAGAGAGAGTTCTCGAGCAGAGGGAGAGAGACAAGCAGACAACTCACTGAACGCAGAGCCTAACATGGGGCTCAATCCCAGGATGCTAAGATCATGACCTGAGCTGAAATCAAGAGTCAGAAGCTCAATAAACTGAGCCACACAGACACTCTGGCTTTTTTTTTTTTAAGATTTTATTTATTTGTTTGAGAGAGACAGAAAGAGTGTGGCAGGGGAAGGAGCAGAGAAAGTGGGACAAGCAGACTCCATGCTGAGTACAGAGCCTGACCCAAGGCTCGATCTCACAACTCTGATATCATGACCTGAGCCAGAATCAAGAGTTGGATGCTTAACTGAGCCACTAGGTACCTGAGGCCTGAGGCTTTCTGACCATAGGTATTAAGGGATCTGAGAATTAAAGAGATTTTAATCTGTTAATTAATTCCAGAGTGAGCTAAGTTCACCTGCCAAGCTTCTGTTACTTTTTCAGTGCCCCTATTTCTCTCTCTCTCTCTCTCTCTCTTTGAAAACTATAAACAACATGGCCTGGGCTTCTTTGAGAAATGAACTGGGTAAAATAATGGGAATGCACTATGCAAACTGTAAAGTGCTTTATACAATTATCCCATATGTTGAGAAGCTTCCAAAATAGCAATTTTTCCAATGCCCTTGCAAAACAAATGAGACACAGCTGCTAGAAAGCTCTGCAAAGATGCAGAAATCCAGCTCTCTTAAACATTCAAGGGGGAAAACACACACCATAAAATTACCCCAAAGATGGATTTTTACAAGAACCACAGAAATGTCATGGAGTTTTTCCATGGGTAATTCTAAAAGAGTACCAGTGTTGCAAAGATCAAGCAAGGCAGTTCCTCCGCAGAAACCTGGGGAAACAGGGCTTGAGTGACAGTTGCATCATAGTTAGAAATATAAATGATACTCACGTGAGCAGAAGCGAGGAAGCCAAATTTACTGGCCCTTCTCCATCTTTTCCAAGACAAGTCTGTTGGGGAAAAAAAAAGGACTTGTTCTAAACTAAACAATAGGAGGACTTAACCAAAAAAGAAGCAAGGAAAGTAACACGGGATAAGGTGTTCTCAGAATGCCACAGAGCATAGAGGGTGACAGGGTGCTTGCCAAGGGGCAACAACAATTCAAGGAGCTGGTGGAAAGAACTCAAATAAGATCAGCATTCCCTGTCATCTCAGAACAAGATTATACTGCTAAAGAAAATGCTCGACAATGAATCTGGAGGATTGGGATTTGGTGGACTTTGCTTGGGGGTGGAGAACTCAGGGATGAGTCACAGAGTCCTCAGATGAAGTAGAGGAAAGCTGAAGGAAGCTGGGCTGGGTCTCTGCCCTCTTCCTCTTTCTCTTCCTCTCTCTCAAAGAATTTCGGGCCTTCTGCAATCAGCCAAAAGGGGCAAGAGAGCTGGCCCTTGGGCATGAGAAATGACCAAGCAAGCTTCACGTGTCACATAACGTATAGAAAGTATACACCATAGAAGCAAGTCCTGAGATGGGGATGGGGAGGAGGGAAGTCTTTTGTGGGACCCCGGCGTGCCCAAGAGAATCAGCAGTGTAGATGCCTGTCTACCCCAGGCGAAGGGCCCTTGGGTTATCACAGAAGCAGGCTAAGCAGATTTTTTAGATTTTTTTTTGGAATAAAAGAAACTCACAGTTCCTCTTAGTAATTTCTTATCTTTATCAACCCTTTTAGCCATTAAGCCCTATGCTTCCATTAACAGCATCTTCTCTTGCTCTCACCTGTTCTCAACTGGTCTTTGTAGACATGAAGGAGCGTTTTCTTTTCCTATCGAAAGTTCTAAATCCATCATATGGTTACACATAATTATTCTCATACTAAACTCACGATGGAAACCTAGACAGTTCGCCCCCGCTTCCCAAACGAGAACTTCCCATCTCCCACCGAGGTTATAGAAAGGGAAAAAAAAAAAAAAACATTTTGACGTTCTGGCATCGTTTTTCCTATTTTAGGTGGCCAACTACACTTAGAGCGGAGAGCTTACATTTTCACATCTTAAGGAAAAAATGTTAAAGGGTTGAGAAGTGGAGAGTTGATACTTCTATAGTAACTTTTTGATTTCTTTTTTGTTCTGGAATAAATTCAAGTGGAAAACATTATGTTGTATATATTCATTATTTAATGAATTTATGGAATTTACATAATATTCGCGAACTAAATATTATAGTTGTAAGTTGTTCTGTCAGCCAAATGGTTCTCCTCCATTCATAAATGGAGCTTCTCAGCATTAAACAACTGATTACCGTGAATGAAGGGAGTGTTACATCTTTAAAATTCTCCCCAAAGCTGCTACAACCAAGATACTAGCATTTGATTTTCTTTTTTAAAAAAGGAAGTTATCGTTCTTGATTTTCCTTTGTTCTGAATAGAAAATCTTAAAAATTAGGTCGGGTTTTCTTTTTTTGTTGTTGCTTTTTTTGTTTTTTTCATTTTGGCATTCCAGTAGGAAGAGAGAGGGAACGTTCTTTCTTTCATCAACCAGAACAAAACTAGTTTGAAACACAGCCAGGTTCAAAAGAAACTATATTACAGCTTTCAGGAATGGGAAGAGCTTTTTCTCTCATTGGACAAAAGGTGAGATTTTTTCCTATTGTCTTCAATCTCTGTTAATACCAAAGCGTGAGCCCTTTCTACATACCTTTTCAGAACTCTAAACTGAATCTTGGGACGAAGAGCAAAGTATTCATACTCCTTGATTCTGACAAGCCAGCGACAAGCACTTGAATTTGAATTGGAATTAGATGAGCGATTCAATGGTAGAATAGTAGTAGAAAGAAGACTGTGGACTTAGGAGTCCAATCACATTGTGATCCCGGTGCGAATTTTGTTCTCTTGCGGGCAGCTCAGTATTTTAATTTATGTAGCAATTCGCAGAGCTTTCCCATTGTGGCACTTCATGTGTCCCCAATTCAGTTTCCTCATCTACACAATTAATACAACTTACTGCGTAGGTCTATCATAAGGACCAAATAAAATGTATATTTCAGATTCTTACTCTAGTGCCTTGCACATAACGCTGAGTGATTGTTTCTTGTGAATTGGTCCTCATGTGGTTCCACTGCTAAATACTGGTCCTCAATTAAGTAACATTGGGCTACAGTAACCTTTTGCCACTACCTCCCCCTGCCAAAAAATACATAGCTAACTAGGAATATTCCCTTAATTTTGATAATTTTATTTTACCTTTCTTAAGGGACCACATCACCTTATACCTACTACATAATTCATTGGACATTTGCCATAAACAATGTGTTGTAAGAAGCACTTTACATGGGAAATCTCATTTCCCCTACAATTTCATTTCCCCTACAATCCTGAGTTCAATGTTATGGTTATTCTTGTTTTGCTTCCAAGATACTTGGTTCACCAATATGAAGAATCCCCACTAAGTATTTTTTAAACATGTTTTATTATCATGGCAAAACATGCAATGCCTTCTGAATTGAGTTTTGTTAATTTTGTTCAAGAAAGCACTGAGATGCAATTTATAATTTCAATCCTCCAGAAAGTGATATTCAGATATATATATTTTTTTTACCCCCGAGAGGAAATATAATTTAAAGTGTCTACTATCTCTCTCTTTTTTTAATCATGTGTGTGCTTTCTATCTCTAAGTTTAGGACCTTATCTTAAACAAGAATGGCCAAGATTCCTATTAATATCAGTTTAAGAACTGCAGCCTATATCCTCCAAGTGCCAAATGACAACACTGATGGTAGTCAGGAAGATGGTAGAGGTCAGCCATCTTGCTGAAATGAAGAGTAAGAGATCACTGTAAAGGAATTCCCACGGAAATTACTCTAGATGGTGAATAAAAAATAATAAAAACGTTCTATACAAATACCCCAAATTTTAAATAATGGTGAAGTTTACTGGAGCAACGAAGAATGCCCACTTGATCCTGAGACATTTACCAGGAAAAGAGGGTTCCCTAGTAGAACAGACATCATATCTCTATTTTCAAACCTGTCAATTCAGTTCATTTAGGAAAACTCTTAAAATAAAACATTGCATACTTCTTACACTGTGTTTGGCTTTGTTTCATTTTTTGAATAAATATTTGTCAAGAAGCATATATTGGGGCTCTATTTTCTTTTGAATAATTTTTTCTGTTTTATGAAATAATGTTGCTTCTTACTTCTCGGAGAAAACCGAGGCAGTCAAAAGGGATTTTGCAGAGGGTCTTAACACTCCATCTCCCTCTCCCACCAGCATTAGTACCCTCAACATGCCCGTTCCTATGGATGAAAATATCTGTGTCTCTGAGACCAAATCTTTTGCTTAGATACTAGATGTTATGGCCATTTGCCAGCCCAACAAAATCGCTCAAAAAATCTTTGCTATCTTTCCTGAAACATTCATCTGTCCCTGTCTACTGGATCATTTCCAACGGTGCACAGTCACATTGTTATTTCTCCCAAGTCCAAACCAACACAATCACCTCCCTATCACCAAATCCTCTGCTTGGCCTTGCACTCTCCACCTGTTTCTACTCCATTTCTCTGCTTCTCTTGGCAGGAACTTCAGGAGCCAACTTTCCTCACTATTTCCAATTCTTCCTTTAGCATTCTATCTCTTAAACCAGGCTTTAATCATTACCATTGCACCAGATACGTTCTCATTAAGGTCGCTGATGATCTCTAGTTGTGAAACTCAGTGGTAGATTTTTCAGCCTTCATCTTACTTGATGATCAGCATTTGACACTATTTTTCACTCTAGTCTGCTTGATACACTTCTTCTCTTGGTTTTTAGGACATTACACCCCTTATTTCTCCTCCTACTTTGATGGCCATTCCATCTCCATCTCTCCTTGTGATTCCTTTTTTCCTTTTTGATCTCTCTCTCTTTTTTTTTAAGACTTTATTTATTTGACAGAGAGAAACAGAGCTAGAGAGGGAACACAAGCAGGGGGAGTGAGAGAAGGAGAAGCAGGCCTCCTGCCGAGCAGGGAGCCCCATGCGGGTCTCGAACCCGGGATTCCAGGATCATGACCTGAACCGAAGGCAGACACTTAACAACTGAGCCACCCAGATGCCCCTCCTTTTTGATCTCTTAATGCTGGAGACCCCCTTGAGGTCTTGAGTCCAGGCTTGAGTTCTGGCCTGCACCACTTTACCCATTCCCTGATAATCTCACAGAGCTCACAGCTTTTAATATTAACATCCTGAAAACTCCATTTGTAGCCCAGATGTACTCGATACATTCTCATAAGCCCTCATACACAAGATCAACAACCATTCTGACATGGCAAACTCACTACGTCTAAAACCCAAACCCTAGTATTCCCCCCAAGCCTGTTCTTACAGCCTATTACATCTCAATTGATAGCAATTTTATCTGTGTTGCCCCTTAGGCCAAAACCTTGACTCCTTTCCCTCTAACATTCCAAATCCTATCTATCATGAAATCCTGTTGAACTCTACTTTCAGAAATATATGCAGAATTGAAGGACGCATCACCTCTACTGAACACCCATGGCCCAAGCCATATTATCTCTGGTTGGGTTACTGGCATTGTCTCATTCTCTTAACATCTATCCTTGCCTTGCTCAGTCTATTCTAAACACGACATTCAGACAGATCCTTCTTTGAAAGTCAATACCTTGCAGTGATTCCCATTTCACTCAGATGAAAGCCAACATCTTTTCCGGTGACCTATAAAGCCTTGCTTATACGGTCTTGACTTTGCTTCTGTTACCTCTCAGATCTACTACTACTTTCCCTTTACACATTTTGCTTCAGCCCCACTGGCCTCTTTGCTATTCTGTAAGTATGTCAGTAGCAAGCTCCTGTCTTTTGGCCTTTGCATCAGTAGTTCTGTTTGCCTGTGACACTGTTCCCCAGATATAGACATACTTGTAGTGTTACCTAGGGGATCTCTGCTCAAGTTACACACAGCTCTCTCCTGATAGCCCCTAAAGTCCTAAACCTCATTGCCTTGCTTTCATTTCCTCTTTTCTGTAGGGTCTACTACCAGTAATATAATGTACTGATTTATGTATTATGTTTACTATCTGTCTGTCTCTGCTAGACTGTAGGCTCTGCAAGGGCAGGAATTTGTGGTGGTCTTGGTCATGCCTATTCCTAGGCATCTAGAATAGTGCTTGGCATATAGTCAGTCAAGGGGTGTTAAATTGCACTGAACTGAATTGAATGAAATAGGCTCCAGGAAAAAAATCTGAATTGATGACATTGTGCCTATCTGAGATAAGCACCTGACTTGAAATACCTTGATAGGGGATTATTGTCTAGTATCTAATTAGATCATAAAGCAAGAAGAGAGGACACAGGGATACACGGTCTATTTGTTGGGAAAGAATATGGAACCGAAAATGACATGCAGACATATCATCCCTCTTTTGCTTTTAAAGATTCAGGCAATGTATTTTCAGATGACTCAAGAAGAAGTTTGGAAAGTGCCACAATAATGTATTCTACAAAGTCACGAAGGAGCTGAACATTCAACTTCAAACAATAACAACACAATTCTGGGTTCCATTCTCCAGTAGCTATCATAGTTTTATACAGACAGTCTGACCTATTGATGTCTGCCTGTGGTTTATGCCATTGATGGTTGTCTAAGTCCCATTTTATGAAAGTCTCAGAAAAGAGCATCAGTCCAAGGAATATTTATTTTTACCAGTCTTGGCAATCTTCAGGTAGCACAGTGTTCTCAGCATGTGCTCCCTGGGGCTTCAGCATCAGCACCACCTGGGAACTTGTTAGAAGCAAACTGTGGAAACCCACCCCCACCCCAGTTCTACTTAATCAGAAACTTTGAGGGGAGTATCCTCTTATTAAATATCCACTTATTAAAGTGATTTAATAGGCCCTCCAGGAGGTTAGGGGTGCCTGGATGGCTCAGTTGGCTAAGCATCCAACTCTTGGTTTTGGCTCGGATTGTGATCTCAGGGTCATGAGATGCAGCCCTGAATCAGGCTTCACATTCACTAAGGAGTCTGCTCGAGATTCTTCCCCACTCCTTCTCCTTCACCCTCAGCTCCTCCCCCTGCTCACATGCATGCACTTTCTCTCTAAAATAAATAAATAAAATCTTTAAAAAGGAATAAACAAGTCCTCCAAGGGATGATAATGCCTACTCAAGTTTGAGAACCACTGAGAAAACCAAGTGAGAAAAATCATCAGAACTATTCCTTCACAAATTTATGGTGGCTTCCCTAGTAAGAGAACATTAAAATACAGATCTCTTTCATTGATAAATACAATAAATTCCTAGGTCATCCAGCACACAACAATGAGTCAGTGGACTTTCCTCTTGCACTAACCTTTATGAAATATTCTTTCTGGGCATTCTGCCTCAGATTAATGAGAAAGTAGTAGGCTGCTCACATATTCCAGAAACCTGTTAATGATTTCACAATGCTCTGAGCCACTGGATTCCTGGCTTTTCCTGTTAAGATTTATGAACCCAAACTGTAGCAAACCACTTTTCAGCATATCTCAAGTTGACAATTCCAATAATAAAGATTATTCAAATGGAATGTGAATTAAGGGAAAAAACAGATACTGAGGGTCATAGGAATTTATCCAAAAATGACATACTCACTTAAAATACTGATCCCCAAGCAGGTCACCAAGAGTCCCTTTGCTTTGAGTATTCTCACAAGGGCTATCAGTTCCTAAGTTATTTACTTAAGGATTAAACTCCACCTGGTCTGTGAAGTTTAACACAAACATTGTGTAATATCCAATTTCCTGGAACTCTCACATTCCCATTGGTCTTTTAAAAGTAGACAGAATCCCATTTTACATGAGGATGTAACAAGCTCAGTGACCTATCTGAGGACACACTGTTATGGACAAAGTCTAGACTGAGTTTCGGATTTCTTGGATTTTCTTATAACTGTCAGTTCAGGTGAAGAATGAGGTATGAAGTACCTGCTCTGTGCCAAGACATGGATTAGGAGATGGGGATATAAAAATTTCTGACACCTATCTGACCTTTGAAGAGCTCAATACAAAACACCCTGTCTCCCTGATCATATAATATCCACCCTTGAAAGTTCTAGAAAAGTCAATGAAATACATGGTAAAGATGGCTGATTTCAGCACACACACACACACACACACACACACACACACAAAATCTGTAGAAGCAGCAAGTTTTTCATCACGAGGTGTCCCAAGGTCCTTGCACTGATCATGCAACACTCAGTTGAGGCGCCATGAGACATTTCGGTGATGAAGAGCTTAAAAGTGCCCTGTCATGTCTTGTTAATACTTCATACCCAGAACCAAATGCAGAGATGCCATGTGAAAAAAAAAATGATAAACTTGCAGAAAGGAAGTGAAAACTGAAGCTCATGGTCAGAGAAGATTAAAAGCTCTCTATGAACAAATCGCATTCTGCGATAAAAAAATACCACGATGTTCAGATGTTTCAGACAAGGACCTGTATAGAACAGATATGCACTCTTTTCCATTACTCTCTTCATTTTCTGAATATGAGGTTAAATTTGAGAATCTATATTGTTCAAAACCCTAGTACCTCTGCTTTGATAAATAAATGCTCAGGTTAAGTCCATAAACTCCAATGATTTGGAGACTGAAGCTCAGACCACCATTTTGCCACTTACTGTGTTTCCAACTAAAGGTAAGGTTTGGGGATGCGGGGGCAGGTAAAATAAGAGAACTTCAGATAGGATTTTTTGAGAAAGTTAAAGCTTTCCATAAAGTGTGAGAAGCCTTATAAACATAAGGCCATTTTTATCTATTCAATTGACATTTTATTTAAGCACCTAAAATGAATTCTGAGTGGGAGCAGGTCCTGGGGATACCCAAGTGAATATAATAAAATGTTTCTGTTTTTTATTCTATTATTAGGATATCTGGGGAACACCGTCAGAATAGTAACCTCAAATGACCTGAGGTATGCAAAAATTAAACTTAAGGGAGCTTTCTAAATGAATCTGCTTGATTAGAAAAATAAAAAGATTAAGTGATAAGCTTTAATAACTTTTTAAAACATTTACAATGTCACTTTAAGATGAACTTAGGTTAGCCAATATGAAAGCAAGAAATGAAGAGTTAGCTTCAAGTTACAGCAGGAAAGAAACACGGTTTGAGGAAAAGACTAGGAAGAAAGAGCTTTTTTATAAAACAGTAGGGCTGGTGATAGAATTCTTCTGTTCTACTAAAGGTATTTGGAAAGTAATTAGCTAATTCTCTCTCAATGGGTTTAAAGAGAGAAATACATGTGGGGTACTAGCACTGTCGTTTTTTTGAAGTTCCACTTCTAGAATTCTGTGAATGGTAACTAGGTAGATTAAAAGCCTGTTTTCTTCTTTATTCCTTATTTGGCTTATAAGTCTTGTTCCAGATTTGGAAACTCATAGACATTGTTATGAAATGTATCATAGAATGACTAACTATGAAAAGGACAAGTGTGTAAAGTGCCTTACCAGTGAAAAATCCTCCGCCTGTCCCCCCCTTTTTTTCTGGGACAAAAATTCAGTTTTTTCTCTCTGATTCATATCCTGAGGAAATCAAGTCACAAGATGGCTATGTTCAATAAAAAATATCTCCAACCCACTACACTTTGAGAATGTAAGCTCTTTTTAATCCAGATGTTCAGATGTTTATGATCCTTCCAAGAAAGCCTTTTCTTCAGAAGAATTTGGTGCCATTTCAGATAGCTAAAAGAGTCAGAACGTCATTCATACGAGAGAGGTAGACAATAATATCCTTTATCCTCTAATAGGTCTAGAGAGTGTCTTCCAATGACAGCCCACTGGTGTTGGGTATATTAGGCATGTTTCTAAAGTATTAGTTGACATTAATTGAATTCTTACTAGGTGTGAAATCTCATTCTAAGTTCTACATGCATTATTTCACTGAATCCATTTAATTCAAACTACTCCAGGAGATAAATACTATGTAGACCCCATCTACCATGATAGATGAAGGAAATGAGCCCTACAGAGGCAAACTAACTTGCTCAAAATGATGGAGCAACACAGAGATGAGATTCAAACCCAGAGCTGCAGGACACCAGAACAGAAACTATTGATTACTCTCCTCATGTAGTCCTTGGAAAAAAACATAATATCGCCATTACGTAGAGGAAAATGGGATCTCAGGGGCGCCTTGGTGGCTCAATTGGTTATGCATCCAGCTCTTGGTTTGGGCTCAGGTCATGATCTCAGGGTTGTGAGACTGAGCCCTGCATCAGTCTCCACACTTAGTGCAGAGTCTGGTTGAGATCATTCCCCCCTCCGCTCTTTCCCCTGTTCACAGGCTGTCTGTCTGTCTCTCCCTCTCTCTCTCAAATAAATAAATAAATAAAATCTATAAGGAAAAAAAAGAAAGAATTGAAATCGCAGAGATGATATGTAACTTGTTCAAGAACACAAGCATTATCGATGCTTCTTTGGTCTGAGATTTGACTCAAGTCAGTTGGACTCCAACATCCATGTTCTAGACATATAGACATTAAACCCATATTCATTCCACGTAAAGTATTTTTAAATCCATTCAAATACATAAGTGCCGACTCTGTCCAGAACACTGTATGTGAGATTTTGAAGATAATATGAAAGATTTAAATATATTGTCCCTATCTCCGATAAACTTTAAATTCTAGTTGGCAGAAAAAATACACAGATGAATGGAATGAGGTCAGCTCCAAAGCACCGTGTCATCATTGGTAAAATCGCATCCTATGAACTGAATAAATCTGAAGAGATGCGGGGAAATCAATGATAAGAGGAGAAGAAAGTTGACATAAAAAAGCCTCTGAGGAGGAATAAAATAAAACATATGTTGAGGGGAGTAGAGCCCATTTATCTAGTATCTTCCTGAATATTTTGTGGGTAGGAAAAAAAGGATTCTTTGGAGAGCTTATGGAAAGAAAACACAATCTTAGCACTTTTTAGAAACAGTCTTTTAAAGATACAGCTCATGAGACGCCTGGGTGGCTCAGTCGTTAAGTGTTAGCCTTTGGCTCCAGTCATGATCTCAGGGTCCCAGGATTGAATCCCACATCGGGCTCCCTGCCTAGCGGGAGGCCTGCTTCTCCTTCTGTCTGCAACTCCACCTGCTTGTGCTCTCTCTGTCTCTCTCCCTCCAGCATCAAATAAATAAATACAATTTTTTTGGTTTTTTGTAAATAAATAAAATTTTTAACAAGATAAATAAAAATTAAAAAATAAAGATACAGCTCACAATCACAGAGCAATGGAAAGACTGAAGGGAGAAGAAAAGAGTTTTCTATGATTAGAGCTAAAACTACTGGCTATTACTCTGTCTCTTGGAGAGTAGGTTTCCATCAGGTCCCATCAAATACAAACTATAATAGCTATAAAATCACACACAGACTCATTCTTTACAAAGAAAAGAAAAAGAACAGAGGAGAGGGAGAAAAAGCATCAACCTCAACACTTGCAAGGGACTTCCCATGAGATCTATCCAATCTCATGGAAAAGAAGAAAAACTTTTTTTCTGCATTAATCTTAGAAATGAAGTTTTACTGGATGAATGGACTAGAAGACTGATTGCCTATATTAGCCCCTCTTCCTGGAAACCTGTAATTAATAAAGAATGGGATATTTAAGAGAACCATTGGGGTGGAAACTTCTCTAAAAACAGCATTTTCCAAACTGTACTGTGGAGGAACAAGAGGTATTCAAGATGCTAATGAGTATTACTAAGTAAAACAATCTTATAGCCAAATAAATCTGGGAAAGCAGAGTTCATTTTTTTTTTCAGACTTCAGTAAGTTAGTGTGCATTTTGTAACTCCATTAGGGACGTAGTCAAAATTTCTCAACTTGTTTGACTGAAGAGTATCTTGTTATTCGGTTGGACTTGTGTTAATATCTCATAGACATGGTGCTCCAAGCAAGGAGCCAGATTCCCCTTCCTCAATTAAGTTTTGGAAAGGCAGCTATCACAAGGGTTCAGTCCAGGTAGATGAACCATGGGTACAGAGAGAGTAATACCAACTGGCCATGTCTTTGACCCCATATCTGGGAGTAATGAGCCTCCACCTCCAGGTTCTGTACACTATTCACTGAATGAGAATGAGTGACAAATATCTAATGTCTTATCCAATGTTTCTCAGGGCACCCTCATAGAAATACAGTAAAGCATTAGAGTCAGCCTTTCCAGTAAGGATCAGCTCAGAGTTAGCACTGGTGGTAGATGTGGATGACAAAGCAAGGGTTTCTTTCCACACACTGGGTAAGAGTTCTGAAGAACTAAAGAAGCACATGGAGTAAAGATTACTGATTTGCCTGAACATACTGAATCAACTAAATTTTAGTATTTCATCTTCAATCTTTGAGATACATCCAGAAAGTTCAGATTCCTTTAGTGGGTCATCCTGTATCTGTTGGATGTACTGACCGCCTTCTTCCACACTGGATCAGAGATGAGATGGGTTCACACAGAATATAATGGGATTACACTTCTTCAGGTCCTTTGTACTAGCACTACTCTTTAAAATGCCATCATTATTTATGACCATTTAAGAGAAGGAAATCATAGCACTGATGGGGAAGTTTTACCTCATAAGGTTCTATAGCTAGAAGGAAATCCTTAGGCAAACCTGCTTACAAAAATACAGTCCACTTAGCAGAACATCTGCTATAGTCACAACATCTAAATGACTTAATCCCTAACATGTCTCATGTCCAGCTGAGGCCAACCACACATCCTGAAGCAGTGTTTCTCGGCCCGATCCTCAGAATCAGCAACGAATAAGAAGCCAATGTCAACTCTTTAACATATATTTTGCAATAGCATTAACCAGGTTTTTGAGCCACTAAATGCAATTACCACAACACTCAACATGAATATTGTATCTTTCCATGTAACTATATTTGTACATCTTTTCATATCTTCCAAATACTCTTGTCAATTAAGAGCTCTCTGTTTTAAAGATAATCATATTTAAAGAATAACAAGTTTATAAAGGGTCTAACAGTTTACTAAGTACTTTCATTTATGGGTCTTATTTTATCCTCGGTATAATTCCAGGAGTCTTCATTTTATGATAAAGTAGAGATTGAGAAATTATCACCAGGCTCATACATGGCAGAGGGAGATGCAAACTCAGACTCTCTGATTTCAGATTTAGTACTAATTCCCCATGAAGTGAATCGATACCCACATTTTCGAAGGATTTCCTTTGTCAGTCTATGGTGATCTCAATCCTCCCATAGCCCTAGTATACTGTATTGCAAAATTAAGACTTCATTGGAAAGTTATTTCCTAGTTATTTCATGTACCCTTGTCTTATCTATGTCATTCAAATGTAAGCCTTTGATTACATCCCACTTTTAGGCATCCCTGAGCTTCGCATAGGCTGTTTCTACAGCAAAGAGCACTCCCCTAACCCCAGTCCCTACACAAGCAGGCTCAATCTTCCTATTCAACGGGACCCAGTACAGGCCAGGGGTGGCCCCATTCTACCTCTTGGAAACACTCTCTGGCCTTCTCTCCCTCCCCAACCTTGTTTAGGGAGGAGACTACCCTGTGTGCTGTGGGCTCCCGTAACACGAGCATGGGTGCCTGTGGTGGCTTCATCCCACCCACTGCACTGCAAGTGTCTGTTGATCATATTTATCGTGATTTCCCTCTTGACCTTGATCATCTTGAGAATGGGGATCTTGGGCTACTTCTCTTTCAATCCTCAGAACCTAGTACACAGTAGGCTGTTGATAATAAATAAATAAATAAATAAATAAATAAATAAATAAATATTCAATAAATAAAGAATTCAATAAATAGATAAGGTAAAACAAAACCAATTAAGGCAGTTAGTGTCTTTGGGGAGCTTCCAGTCTCCTGGGGAGAGAAGTCTGTAAATAGACCATGGCGAGCATCATGAGGAGCTCTATTTCCAGGTACAGATGGGTTCCAGGTGCTCTGGGAGCACAGACAGGAAGGAATTATGCTGCCCAAGCAGCTCGCCCTCCCAGACAGCGAAGCTGAGCAGAGCCTTCAGGAAGAGTAGAAGGTCACCAGCCAGCTGATGTGTATGGAATGAGGGGAGGAGGGTGGGAGTGTAGCAAATGGGGATGGCAGGTTTTACGGAGCTCTGTTGTTGGCTATACAGCAACCTCTTCCCTGGATGAGCTGCCTCTCTCGCCACCTAGCCTCGTGGTGCTAAGAGGAGCCACCAGTCATGGAATCTTGCTTTCCTTTGCACAGGGAATTTTCCAGAAGTTGTATAAATTCCTCCAGCCTCACGGAGGAAGCAGATAAGAGAGAATAAAACTGACCCAGAGAGAGAAGCTGAAGACAAAGTTGGAGAAAGTGTATCATGGCAGCACCCGAGTCCCTGATTCTGATACTTTCTGGAGTCTGGTGTACCCCTGCCCTTCCAGAATGTGGTTTTGTACCTCAACTAAGTCAAGATGGGCTTCTGTCACTTGGAAACACAGAATCATGATCAACACCAAGACCTTAAATATTCTCCCACAACAAGCGCAAAGATAGGCACAGAGTCACTCCTCTATATTTTATTCCTCAGAAGCACTCTTTCCATCATCTAGTTTCATCCCTTCATTAAGTTGGAGACAGAGGCTTAGGCACCTTTCCAAAGCCACCCCTCCCCCCACTCAAAAGAGAGTCTACATAGAACCTGAACTCTCTTCCCAGAACAGTGTTCTGTTTACCACAGACTACTTCCTTGCCATCTTCTGGCTAATTAGCCTTAAAGTAAGAGGTGATCTTAGAAGAATTCATGATATGAATATGAGGTGATGACATTACTGTTGTGGTTTTGTTTTCTTTTTTTTGTTTTTGTTTTTGTTTTTTTAAGATTTTATTTATTTATTTGACAGAGAGAAACACAGCCAGAGAGGGAACACAAGCAGGGGGAGGGAGAGAGGGAGAAGCAGGCTTCCCTCCGGGCAGGGCGCCCAATGTGGGACTTGATCCCGGGTCTCCGGGACCATGACCTGAGCCGAAGGCAGTCGCTTAACCAACTGAGCCACCCAGGTGCCCCGACATTATTATTTTTTAATCCATTCGACAAATCACCCTTGACATGCACCTGCCTCTGTGGTAGGTTGGTATTTTGAAACAAACAAGGCGCATTCCTTGACCTCAAGTAGCTCATCAAGGACGGTGAGAAACAGTCCAGCTTACCAGAGCTCCTGTACCCTCCAGTCAGCCATCTGCAGGCATATAAGCTTATGCCTTTTGCAATTGCTGCTGAGGCCTTTTTGAACTAGTTACGAGCCAAACAGAAATGTCACCTCATCATATCATAGCTGCATTTAAATTCATTTTTAATCAAAAGTGGTATCATTCAGGAGGACCAATTAGATATGGCATTTGGTTTTTTGAAAATGCAAAACATCCTGCAAAGACGAGGATTTTCCCCTACTAAATATATTCAAAGAATATGCTACAGGTTCTGAGGCCTCTCAAAGATGTTGTGCCCAAGGCTAGGCAGCATCACTCCCCAAAGGAAACTATATTCAGGATGGGCCAACTTTTACGTGTTGTAAAAATAATGAGCCCTAGAATTTATATTAAATATCCAGACAGGCACGTATGTGCCCAGAGGCAGGTGCCAGGATCACCTTAAGTCACCTTGAGTCCCTTCCAGCTCTGCGACTCTGCAACTGCTTATACTGGGTCTCTCCAAGTCTGTGATGGGCTGAAGAGCTATTCCTGTCCTAGTTCTTTTCCTTATATAGGTCAAATCCCATTCCAACGAGTACCATAACAATAACACCTCATGCCCCGGTTACTTTAGACAACCTGATAAAAATGAGAATCAAGCATGACCTCCAAGTCAGAGTTGGCTGTAACAGAATTTGACTTGAATATTATTTAAGCAGGGAGAGAACCGGTGTATTAAGTTTTTATCTTCATGGCACTGGGCCATTGCAGAAGGCTCAGACGGAAGGTACAGAAAAATTGTCAGTGAGTCCAAATCACAGCACTCGGTTTCCTGATGGACACTGAGAAATCAGAACGTCTGCGGACTAACAGTTCTCTGTGTCTCTGTGTGAGAAAGGTATCCATGTTCTGCCTTCAGTTCCAGCCAAAGAATGTCAAGACAACTTCTACATCTTAATTTGGGTCTATATATAAGCCCTCGTGTCATATTGAGTACCTCTAAACCTGAAGCTTCTTTCTCCATTCTTTCCCCATAGGGCTGGATTCATGCTTCCTTTTGTCTATGTTCTTTTTTCTTAGAACAAAGTGCTAGTTTCTGCTCTCTGAAATGTTCTTTTACAAGAATGTAAACTCTCTGAGGGTAGGGATTTGCTTGTTTGGTTCCCAAGTGGATTTAATATTTGGATTTTCTTTCTAGAATGGAAACTCCACAAACCATGAAATCTCACATCTAGAAAAATGCCTGGCATATAAAAGTGCCTGATAATTATTTGCTAAGTGAATGAATGCATGAATGAATGCATGCATGAATACATGAGAAACAGTTTAGGACCCGACGCCAAAGCCGCACTTCTTCTCTCAGAACAATGAAGGGTCTTTCCTCTCACCCTCTGGTACTGTTTGCATTTGTTTTCTGTAACATTTGTCAGATACGCTACCTCTTCTTGATGCTATGTATGCTTTCCCAGATAAATGGAAGATTCTGGAACCATGTTTTCTAACTCCACATTCTCTGTGCCTAAAGCAGTAAGAGTTCAATAGATGTTCATGGCTTGAATGATTAAAAGAATAAATACAGATATTTCTCTTAAAGCAATGAACACCGAAGAATTGTGATTTAACATCATACCTCAAAGTTTGCCCAACTCCAGAGCTTTCCAAGCTGAAGAAGCTGTGAGTCACCAGGCTGGGGGGGAGGGGTGTTTGTTTGTGGAGGGCTTGTTTCCCGACCTCGATGAATCACATGTATAATCACCCCAACTGCATCCTGTCTGGGGAAGGAACCAAAACCCCTATTTCTGGCCCCAATGGCTTTTTGGTTTTATGAGTAAATGCCACTGGCATGCCATTAAGTAAGTGCCCTCAGAAAGTCCTCAGCCAGGGCTATAACCTACGATAGTCAGGTTAGAGAGGAACCGTCTTGTGAGGAGTGCAGAAGATGAAGGTGTAACGTTCTTCGTCCCACCTGGCCCATTGCTTTAGCTGCTCAGTGGTGACCCGGCCTTCCAGACCTTTCCAAACATCTGTTACATCTTTTCCCAAATCACAGGTATGATCATGTAATTTTCCTGCATAAAAACAGGGACTGATTCTCATCATCCACATAGTAAGAACCAAACTTCTTAACCTACATTTCAAGGCCCTCTAGAATCTGACTCTGACCTTTTCCACTGACCTGACCTTCCTCTGCTCCTGTGTAACCAGACGCTTCAAATGGAGTGAATGGGATTCTGATCACATACAAGTCCTATGCTTTGCTCTATTACTTTGTTCTCTCTGCTCGCTCCTAGAATGCCCACCTACTTTCATTTCCAAATGTCTAAAACCCATATATGCTCAGGTCTCACAAAATGCCACCTTCTGCCACAATATCTTCCGTGACTATCTAATAAGGAGAAACAGCTTCTCCTTTGAGCATGCTCAGATTTTGTTCATTTTTCCACTCCACTGATTCTTTCTTTTTTTTTTTTTAAAGATTTTATTTATTTATTTATTTGACAGAGAGAAATACAGCCAGAGAGGGAACACAAGCAGGGGGAGTGAGAGAGGGAGAAGCAGGCTTCCCGCCGAGCAGGGAGCCCGATGCGAGGCTCGATCCCGGGTCTCTGGGATCATGACCTGAGGCGAAGGCAGTCGCTTAACCAACTGAGCCACCCAGGCGCCCCTCTACGGCTTATTTCTAACTTGTGCTATAGACACAGATGCACATGTTCATTTCTCCAATAAATCAGTTATTAGAATATCTGAAGCTTAATCAGCGTGATACTCCTTCCAGTCCTCGAAGCACCTATCACAGTGGACACTCCAGATAAAGGTTGGTTGGGTGGAAAAACCGAAATAGCTCAGTGTTTCAATCCTCATCTTTGGCTTGGAATCTTCAGGGGAGGTTTAACATAGGAGCATCTTATTCTCATCTCTCTTGTCTCCCTTACTTCTGTTTCAAGGAAGCATAAGGCTAAGAAAATCATTGGCCCCTGCAAACAACGTATTTTAGATCTATGGATCTCAAAGGCAAGGTCTTCCTTCCAGGTTTCCTTGGTCTTAGCATCAGCACCTCATGGCTGAATTTGCTAGTAGATGAAACAAGCTCAGGGGCACAAAGTATAATTTTGATAATAAACCGAGTAAAAGCAGCACGTAATTAAGAAGGGATTCGCCATTTCAAAAGCAAACTTAAAAAAAGAGAGAGAGCATATTCGAAAAACGAAGACATCTCTGCTTCTGGTTGTTGCAGAATATAGACGCCATGGTGCCAGTTTCGGGGTGGATACATTCCTTCAGTATGGATAAGTGAGAGTTGAGGCAATAAAGCTTAGCTTTGTTTGACTGCAAAGCATTTCCCCACCTCCTTTCTGTTTATTAGTATTGCTCTGGTGATGAGAAGAGGGATGTACAAGCAGAACGAGTGTAAAATCACCCAGGCCAAGGTCAGATAAAGAGGGAACAGAATGTCAAGAGCATTGCTTCTTCTCCTATCCTACGGCAATGACCGCATCTGGGTGGCTCAGACATAAGCCACCCGGCTTGTGGCTTGAGCATCACCTCTTCCACTGCTGTTCAGATGGCCACCCTCAGGCTGGCACCCTTCCCTCTTCCAAGATCAAGGTCCACCTACACCAGCTAATGGCCAAACGGCCATGGGAAAGTTTGCAATGTCTTCATCAGTGATAGGAAGACAATAATACTGTTACAAAATAACACAGTCAGGCTTGATAAACTGTAAAGTGTTGCTCAGATATTAGTTGGTGCTGTTAAATTCAAAGATAAAGTCTTTTTTCATTACCCTACAACTGGAGTTGGCAAACTTTTTCTGTAAAGGGTAAAATAAGAAATATTTTAGGTCTCTGTTGTGGCTACTGGACTGCCTTTACAGTAGGCAAGCAGCCAGTGACAATACGGGAATGGAGAGCTGTCCTTTGTTCCAATAAAACTTTATTCGCAGAAACAGGTGGCAGATTGGATTTGGCCGATGAGTCCTATCTGCAAATCCCTGCTCTACGTCTTTGGACAGAATGAACACCAGAGACAGACAGAGAGGCATATCTAAAACCCTTCCTGCTGTGAAGAATGCTATTATTGTTTTTTTTCTGAGCAATGGTCCTGAGATTTTCAGACATCTCTTTAGGGTACCTTTTGAAACAGAGTTTCCATTTTGTATGTTCATCTTTGTCATCAACAACATCATTCTGTACCTAATCTAGAAGTAGTACCAGATCCCTAGTTGACCGTGTCTACCACTTGACCACACTCTCTTCTGGAAAGACAGTTCTGATTATTGTTAAAGAAAATATCTATCATACTTGTGGTGAAAGGTCACTACATTTTTTAACAAATTGGTCCTTTGAGCAAGATGAATTTTAATGGATTGGTTTATTAACCTAAAGGTTGAACTAGGCTGAGAGTAACTGAATGATTTGTTCATAATTAGTATTATTTATAATTATTTTACTTGGGAAAAAATATCACCTTAAATGTCAGGATGTTTTTTTTTTAATTGCTTCAGATGAGATTCAAAATAATTGACTTTGCAAATGTATTTTTAAAAACTCATTTAAAAATATCTGAAGCTATTGAGCGTCTGTCCGGAAGAGGCAAATATTAATATTCACTACTGGGAACAGGGCAGAAATTGATCCATGATTTTTTTTTTTCAGCTACATGAATTGTGTACTGAGGTCACTGCTGGGATGCAGAACTGCTAAAATGTTGGGATGGTGCCGTGCTCATTCCTTTTCCCCATTAACTGAGCTCTCTGAGTGAGTAGGCTGCATGAATGTTAGCATATGTGTTTTACTTAAATCTACATTTGCATATATTTTGTATTAGAAGGGGAAAAAAGTACCTGCTGGGAAGAAGGAATGTGTATATATACATATACGTGTGTGTGTGTGTGTGTGTGTGTGTGTGTGTGGCGACTTTAGAAAAATACAGTCTGTGGACCTATTATGCATCAGTGCATATGCTTTAGAGAGAATATCAACTTTTTGAAGGTGAGTTTATGACTTAAACGTCACATGTCTATTGATATTTAATTTATTAGTTGGGGGGAGAAGAAAAGAAATGGGAGAATACATGAACATTGTGGGGGGAGACAGCTTTTAAAATAAGGTTGTGAAATACAGGGAGGTCACTAGGAAGGGACATGTGGCAGAACAATTATGATGCCTTATAATTATATAATGATGTGGAGTTACAAACTTCTGGTGTGTTCAGGTGTAATCTCATGTGTGCCTCACACGTTCAGTTGGATGCAGAAAGAGAGGGTTGTAGCAACTTCGTCTGACAAATGGAAAGAGAAGGCTTGGAAAGTCAAGGGTGACTTTTGGAAGTCATTTGCCCATGGTGCACACTCCCTTCCCCATGCACCATTCTGCTTCTGGAACCCAAAGAAAGGGCAAATGTGTCCACAGGTATCAAAGCCAGCTGAGCCTTCGTAGTTGACAGAAAGAGCCTGATCCAGAGTGCAGAACTCATTTTCCCATCTGAAACATTTTAATGAATAAGTAACGAGCAGTCTGGAAAGAATACCCCAGGCAGGGAATATGGTGATGGGATTATAAACACAGCCTCTTATTTGCTTGTCCAAGTCAAGTCTGATCGTGTGCCTGAGACACATGGTGACATTTACTCGAGCCGCGCAGTGTCGAGGCCACAAACAAATCCCTGGTCTAGAGAGCCAAGCAGACACCCTGGATCATTATCTGTATGTTTGCAAACTAGGAAAGTGTAGCTGAGGTGGGGAAAGAGAACATTTGAAGGAGGCAAAAAGGGAAAGAACATAAAGTTTCCCACTTATCTGCCAAAGAGGTTAGTCTAAAGAGCGATGTGGCAATTATGGGTCGTGTACTTAAATTTTCCCACAAATAGAACACACACGTTCCTCCAAAGCTCAGTAGGAAAATACCCCTCTGAGAAGCATAAGGGTATATTAACTGATTAATTATCATTAATGCCATCTTTTCTTTAGCTAGCAATTATAATCTATTAGGAGCATTTATTCACATTATCTTACTTATTCAATCCTCAGAAAAATCCTGTAAGGCTCATCATAATATATTATTATCTCCCTTTTATAGACAAAGGAAAAGGGGATTCTGATGTCTCCTTGCTTAAGCCAATCTGGCTAAGTGGCACAGTGAGCACTTCTGACTCCCGGTCCATTACTCAGAGCAACTGCGGGAGCCTGGAGGGAAGAAGGGGAACGTCCAAGACGGTAGTTGGGAGCAGAGAGAATCAGGAGAGGCCATCAGACCAGAATTCCTTCCAGTTTAGAAAGTCCAGAGTCCGGAGTGGGTGTGGCTATATGACACACGATCCCCTAGGCATAGATGGACTTTCAGGCATATACCTACTCACTTTGAATCTTCTTGGGCAGCTGAGGACTGGCTCTCAATCCCGGCCTCCCGTCCTGGGAAGTTTCTGGGCGGCAGAGTTGGAACCAACTTCAGACTAGTTTGTCTCTGAGTCAGTTCACAAACCCTCCCTCTCAGGCTCCCACTCTGCGATCAGCCTTTTGTATCATATACTAGGAGCATTTTTGTTCTTTTGCACTCCTGTTTGGGGGCTCCTCCCTCTGCTCTCCCTCAGTCTCTCTGCACTGCCTTCCTCCCTTAATCTCTCCCAACCACCCTGTGTCTACTCTACCCACCCTCCCACCGTCAGGGGTTCTGTGCCTCACCCCACCACCCCTCCAGCCCCCATTAGCCCCTCCATCGTCCTCTCCCCGGGCACCTACCTGAGCTGTGCAGCGAAGGCGGCTCCCAGGTTCTGTCCCTCTGAGGCCGCCTGCCTCTATCCAGGGCCTGGGAGCCATGAAGGTGTTCAAGCTCTTTGTTACTTTTCCTCCTTCGTTGATCATGCTGGGTAATTAATAACAAACAATAAAAGATGGCATCAGCCGTGGTACTCAGCTGCAGCCTCCAGAAGTGTTATCTCAGACCCCAACATTGCAACAAAGAAATCTCACAGTTGGGTCAAGCGCGAAAATCAGGGGACAGGAGGAGAAAACTTCAGCTTCCAAAATTCCACTGCCCTCCGGGGGCTCCCCCTTGTGGGAGATGCGGGGCATGGCAAGGCAGCACCCAGCAGGGCCGGAGCCTCGGAGGGAGGAGGGCCAAGAGAGCAGAGTGCATGCAGCACCCCTCACCCCCGCCCAGGGGGAAGGGGAGGGGGTGTGGAGTCCGGCTCCAGGCAGAAAGAACAGCCTCCGTGTGAGGTGCAGGGCTGAGACCTTCTGTAATTAATCAGGGGACTATTCTGGGGAGACAGAGCTCTCCGAGCCTGAGGTCTCTGAGTCCAGGTGAGTGTGGCATGAGTCACGGGCTCCCACAGCACAACGTAGGCTCTGTATGGGAAGTGGTGATTGGCAACCGTTTCCCTCCGCCTCATGTCCAACTCCCTCACTGGCACAAATGTATCATAAAGTCGGGCATTCACACGGGGCTGTTCTGCAGAGACAGGCGTGGTCTCTGCTGTCTGAGCAAAGAGTGAAGGTCCAGTCTCCTGGACTCTCACCAGCGTGGGCCCAGGGCCTTTTGGAGCCCTGGCAATTTACTGCTCCCCACCTTGATGGAAACAGACACACATTATCTTTCTCTGGAGAGATACAGTCTCATTCATTCTCCCCTACCCTGGCAGGCAGGTAGGAAATCAAATATATTAATTACTCTCTCTGCAGACAGAACCAGAGGCTCAGGCAACCAAGTAAGGTGTCCAAGGCACTAGGAAAACTGTCAGTGGAACTAAGGACTTAGCTCTCTTGCCTTACCCCTGCCTGGTGTGTCTAGACTATATGCTCTCTCTCTGGAGAGAAGGGGAAGCGATGCCCACTGACCTTCCTCAGCACAGGGCAATGAGTGGCACAATTAAGGAGCACTGATGGTCTCCCAATCCCTGAGGACAGTGTGTTGGGTATGACACAGTTAGAAAGTCCCAGACGGAGCCTGCAGGAGAGACTTCGTCATCGTGTCTAATGCAGGGCAAACAACCAATGGCCTATTGAGATGCTCCTTATTTTCCACAACTGGAGACTGGTAATGGGAAGTGAATAAAGACACTCTGCAGAAGCGCAAGTGTGCCCTGGCCACAGCTTGCCACATGGGTTGTGACCCATGATCTCACTGCACCATCATACCGGTTCTGAGACCTGGGTTGTGAAGTTAGGTTAACTCTGTTTTATGCACGAAGAAACTGAGGTCATAGTGATTAGTAGACCATGAAAGAAGTGGCAGAGATAGGGATCAAAGCTAAATCGATTTAAGCCTAGAGCTCTTCTCACCATATCACATCGCCTCAGCAACTCTTCTTGGCTCTTCTAGCTGTCCTGGCACGGGAACTCTGGCTGGGGGGCGGGGGGGGGGCGTCAACATCAACATCTCGTATTAGTTTTAGCAAACCAAATCTCAAGCTGCTTCCCACTGATCTCTACTAAATTCCACTAGCTCCTTGATGTTGGTGGCAACTCCGTACTGAGTCACATGGGAATACTGAGCTTGGAATAAAATCATAAAACTCCATGTATTAAAAACCTTCTTCACAGGCTCTTTCTCCATAAGCAATGCAGACACTAGAGGCGTAAACACAAAACAAACACCGAGACTGAAGAGGCTATGTGCCACCCAAAGGATGATGATTATAAGTTGATGCGTGATATGGTTACTGATCATAGACTCAAGATCTGGTTCTCAGACCTATATTGGGCTCTGGGCTAAATATGAAAAAAAGCAACCAGCCCTGAAGACACTTAAACTCAGTTATAAACTCAAGTCAAGTATAAAACAGCAATAAGGATTTGGAGAATTCAAAGAAAGCTGCAAAAACAAACAAACAAAAATGGCTTTCATGCAAATGAATCTAAAACTGAGGACTTTGGGTGATAGCAACACTGTGAAGGATGGAACAGAAGCCCAGACATTCTGCTCAAGGAGAACGAGGGGTTCGGGCATGTGAAGGGTGCCGTGTTAGGGACTGGAGAACAGACAGGATGATGGAGGGGGTGAAAGAGAGTTTTGCTCCTCTTTGGGCTGGCCACAGCGTCCCATTCTAACCCTGTGCTAGACAAAATGGAGTACCCTGAAAGGGGAGCAACCAACATACAGAAAAGACTGGAAACCATGTCATGAGGAATTGGGTACACTGGAAATGATCAGGCAGATGAAGATAAAACTCCATATCAAAAATAACGGCTGTCTTCAACTGTCCAAAGGGCTCTCAGAAAAGGGATGGGATTCTGTTCTGCTGAGCATCAGGGAATAGACTAGAAGCAATGAGGAGACATTTTAAAGAGAATGCTTTTGACTCACTACAAGAAAAACATTCTGCTAGCTCAACCCTAGCTTGGAAAGATCACTTCCTGTCTGGAGAAGGCTAGAAGGGCGAGTTCTCTGGTCAACGAGGGGTCCATGCACACGGACTGGACTGAAACCACCCTTGGAGATCCCTCTTGTTCTGACAGTGTTTGGGTCTATGATCCACCTGAGGCCCAAAAGGAAAAGCTGGACAAAAGAAACACATGCAATCCTCACAAAAAGCATTCAACTCCTTCTGAGGGATCTCATGACCTAAAGCATTCGAAGATCACCTACATCCACAGTGTCCTTGCTGCCTTTTCCTCTCTTTCCCTCGAACAGAATTATTTGTGTTTACTGTCTCAGCTAATTCCGGTGTTTAAGCACCTGCTAGTTGGGGCAAATGCCCTTCCATAGAGGGGAAAACACAAATCAGAGGATAACACTCCTATGCTCTATTCAGTTTAAGGAGAACCTCGGGTTTTAAAAGAGATGTTTAGAAGCTGTCTTGTTGAACACGCCCAACCTTCCCGTCTGAATTCATTCCATATCTTCCCCCAATTGAATACCGCTTGATCACTGTTTGAGACGCACCTCCAACATGAATTTCATCACAGGCCATTCTAGTGGGGAGTAAGCAAAAGATACACATTCAAAATGCACCAACAAGACATGGAAACATGGGAGAAGAACAATGGTACCATTAGCATAAAGACAGAACCTGAAGTGAACCAGGATTTTAAAAGTCAGAGTAAATTTTTAAAATATCACCTCTGGTTAAAATACCACCTCTAATTCTACACATCACTAGTAAAAGCGCAGGTGAAATTGTTGTGTGTTACACTGTCTTTTGCATGTGTGTGCAACCCTTCCAACGCAAGGTGGGGAGGTGGAAGACTAGGGGCAAGATAGATAAACAGGGTGGAGACTCTGGATGAGGAAGAAATACCAGGAGCTCTGAGGTCCTGGCAGGTCGCCGGTGTCTGGAATGGCTTCCATGCTGGGACCAGGACAGGGCTGTAAATCCAAGTGGAAAGCTGGTACAGATGGCAGATGAGAAAAATTGCACATTAAAGAATGCACCTCTGTTTGAGTAGAGAGGACAGAGGGTATTAAAGGGATGAGGGAAAGAACATAGAGATTAGGAATGGAGGGGCAGGGAGAAACAGGATTGGTAAGGGAAATTTAAAGGTTGGAAGAACCTCTAGGAAGGTCCAAGATACCTGAGCTGTTTCCAAGACCATCTCAGGGTTTCAAGAGATGGTAAGAGTTGGGGGTGAAGCTGCACAATGAGGGAAAGGAAGAGCCTAGGCACTGCAAGATGTGAGTGGAAGAGGCAGCAAGGAAGCTTGACTCATCACAGAGCTTGGTTTCTCCATTTCTCTGACTCATTTTTCTTTTTTTTTAAAGATTTATTTTATTTATTTATTTGAGAGAGAGAGAGATGGAGAGAGAGAGAGAGAGTGTGTGTGTGCAGAGGAAAGGGCAGAGGGAGAGGTAACAGAGAATGCACATGGAGCCTGACTCAGGGCTCGATCCCATGTTCCCTAGAACAAAAATCAAGAGTCAGACGCTTAACCGACTGAGCCACCCAGCCGACCCTAACTAGCTCATTTTTCAGAGAAGGGCAGTCAAGATTACCTTCCTGGTTGTGGAGGACTGTTAATTCATCAGAAAAATCTGAATCTGTCCAGTGTTGACTGAACACATCCCATGCGCCCGGCTATGTCATAGAAATAGAAATCAAAACACTACTAAAAAGTCATGCTGTTAAATATCCCATAGTAATCTGAATTACGATTAGTCAATTAACAATAATTGGTCTAGTAAGTACTACGGGCTGAGGACCATGGTAAGCCCTAGGAATGTAGTTGCGACGACAGGGGCCCACCTTCATGGAGGTCACAAATAAAGACGAGGGAGGAGAGGGCAGCCAAGCATAAAAGAAACTGCAGAGAATTCTAGGACGCTGTGGAGAAAAACAGCAGACATACAAAACTGAGTTCCTAGTTTTTACAGAAAAGAGACGTGAGAAGCCATAGAGAATCAAGAGTAGGAAGTATCCCCGTCATCTTCCCAGGGTCCAGAGGATCGTGGTGGATGCTGAGCCCAGTAGGGGACCATGGGAGCAACTGGTGGGAAGGCAGACTGGGCAAGAAGACTGGCTCGACCTCTCAAGGAGAACAGTGAGACTCATAATGGAAGGAAGCCTCCTATTTAAGATCTTCCCCACTAGACTCCTCTCGCCCTGCTTGGTCTGACCAGTTCAGTTAGCGTGGCCACCACCCATGGCTAAGTGAAAGAAATGGTCCCTAAGGAGCTTCTCTCACTTCCTGAATTTTCTGTCTTGCTTTTCTCCTTGGGTTCACAGATGAGCTCGCTTCTCTCACCCACCCTAAACGCCTGTTTCAGGGAAGCATTTGCATTTTACTTGGCACACACGCAGTTCGCTGAGTTCTTTTAGGACAAGCCAATTACAACAAGCCCTGAAATTGCTGAGCCAAGTGGTTTCTTCAGGGATCTGCTTACATTCCCTCCCTGGAAAGAGCAGGGGGCCCACTCTGGGCAGTCTCTGCACACAAAAAGGGCACGTTCCACTTTTAAGGTGGAGTAGGCACGGGATGTTTTACCAAAGAGGGGAGGAGGCACGAGCAATTTTCACTTTGGACTTACATCGCTTGATTGGGTCTCATGCTGCTGAAGATGGACAAGATGGCTCAGAGTCGGCTCCCTTGAAGACTGTCTTGAGAAAGGGCTAGGGAAGCTTTTAGTGCAAACTCCATGGGATCTTGAGTTGGCAGAAGAATTTATATGTGTCAATACCCTCTAACAACATTGCAATTACATTTTTGTTAGTTCTGGTTTGGGGAGGAAGACAGAGTTGGTACAGAAATGATGAGCCATATGTAATCATGGAGGGATGTGTTTCGGCAGAAATGATCTAGTTCCACAAGGGGATTGCTCTCAAGTTGCGCTCTCTCTCTCTCTCTCTCTCTCTCTCTCTCTCTCTCTCTCTCTCTGATTTGGAAATTTTTATAGGACGACTTTTCAATAAGTTTAAGTCCCAGTTTATTTTGTATTACACTGATACCAGAATACATCACATTCTGTAGGTATCCCTAGCTGAGAGGAGGACATTGAGGGATCTCTTAATGGAAGCGTGTCAAGCAGTGCCACAGCCCATTTGGAATTTACAATTATCCATGAATAATTCACAAAGCGTGTAATCCATGTGCAGATCATTGAGAATTGACTGCTTCTGAGAGGTACCTGTAAGACACCAGCCAAGCAGCCTTCCAACAAGAAGAATGACAACAAAATGATTATAGAAGGGCGTCTTCAATTCTTGGCATCAATTCATGGTTAGTGAGGGCAAAAGCACTGTAGGTTCATGCTCTGAGTCTGAGGGTATTCTTCAGATTGGAAAAACAGAGTCTCTGGGAAAGGAAAATCTGAACTGTTCTTATAGGCCAAGATGACATGCACGTGTCCAGAGATACCAAGAGCAGGCATGCAGTACTGAACTTCCTTACCCAGACAGAAACAAAAGGGTTCTGAGGTCAAACCTGCCATTTTTAATTTAGGAGACAAGGATATCAGGGCAAAGCTCATTTGCAGATGGGTAAATACATTGTAGAATCCTAAGCTGACGTCGGTGCCCTTATCCAAAAGTCTGGCATTATGAGCAAGAGGGCTAATGCTGGCTCCCCTTGTAGGAGTGAGCTACCCTGGGATCCCCAGCTCTGTTTCATCCAGAAGCTCTCCAACAACTTCTAGGCACCCTTGGGACCAGCAATGGGAAGTAACCACATCCCTGTGCTTTGGAGGAACTTGTACAGACTGAACTCTGCCTGACTTAACTATAGGGATGCTCGGTTTTCCTGTATTAACTAATGACATGTAGATCTGAACATTTTTAACCAAGGAAAGAAAGGTCAACTTAGGCTAAAGGTAGCTTTCGAAGTGGAAAGCCAAATGGGGTATGAGAAGAGTCAGACCTCTTGTCTTTAATTAAGAACACAGCTAGACCCTCAGGAGCTGCTCATCTTTAGAAGATTTCATAGTTCCCTGGCCAGAAACCAGCCCGGATCATAGAAAGAGGAACCTCCTCCCCCATAGAAAGAGGAACCTCCTCTCCCCAGGTTTTTCTTTGAAAGAAAGAGCTTTACTCGTCTGGGTTTTGTCTTTCCAAAGAATATTCTTTTCCTGAAGTTAGCATAAAAGAATGTGCCACCAGGTTATCTGAGAGGCCCCAGGGAGATGCCAATGAGACAAGCTCACTGTTCCCAGGTTACGATCTTTAACTGGGGAGCCCAGTAAGATGCCATGTTCACTCCACCTCCCAAGGCCTTCTGTCTTCAGGTGGCAGAACAGCAGTGAACACAGTGTTTAATTGCAAGTCATTCCTCATTTCACTGTTAAAGCCAAGGAAATCTGGTATCAGAGCCCTGGATTTATGACTCAGGAAATGGTGACAAGAAAAGTGAAGGGGGGAAGAATTTAAAACACTGCAAGTCACCCGATATTGTTACTCATGCAGGATGTTGCCATGGCATTTTCTGTTAAATGTTTCCCTCTCGATTCTTTCTGGAATTCTCTCCACTTCTGTGTGCGGAGAGCTCCACTAACAAAAAGCAAGCCAAGTACTATATATCATTCCCATTAAGAGTGGGGGTATAGCAGCAGCAATGCGACCCACAAAATGACTTCATCCATCATGGAAATGCAAACCTATGTCCAACATAGGTCGGACATATTTCTGATGTTGACTCACCCTTTATCAAGGCCATATTCTACCCACAATAAAAGGTTATGGGGGTAGGTATGCACAGCTAACAGGCCTCTGCGGATCCCTCCTTTTTTCTCAGCAAGAAAAGTGCAGGAAGTCCAATTACTCCCCCTGGCCATTGGACAAGTGCCCAGTGGTTCCCTGGGGACTCTGCTAGTGACCGTGGCAGAGTTCATTCTTCCTTTGGCCGAGCTCTCCTTTGTGGCTGCTGAGTTGCTGAGCTCGGACCGTTCTTCCTCCACGTCTTCTTGCATTAATCTCCTTCTTTTATTCCCGCTGCGATTTTCTTTGGTGAAGTTGTCATATTTTCTCTGTTGGGCTTTGGCTATCTCCTCCCACTGGTTTCCTGGCAATCATATCTAAACCCACCATAATCCATTTTACGTGAGATTTTCAGTTTAGTCTTCATGATGAATGCCCCTAATTCTGTCACTCTTCCGTTCAAACACTCTTGGTGAAGGTCTGTTGCCCACTGGTCACAGTCCAAACATAGTGACTTTCTACTGCCTACTGACCAAAGTCCAGCAAATAAATGGCCAGCTTTGTTCATAAAGATTAAGTTGTCCAGCGACTCCCATGTTACTCTATGAATAAAGGACCAAGATCCAGAAAACTGCCCCCACTTCATGGAGCCCAGGCACCAGCGATGGGCTGTACTTGTGCTACCCAGATGAGTTTCTCTCCTGTATATGCTCTCATCACAATCAGGAAGTCCTTTCTGACATCTTCCCTGAATTATTTCTCTGGCTCTGGAGTCTGCTACCTTTAACTGTTGTTTAAATAGTGAGTTCCACTCTCAGAAATGAGACTAGCAGAGTCAAGAAGAACCAAGGGATTCCCAAGGAAAATGCCAAAGAATGGTGACACAAGGAGCGAGGGAGCACCGGAAGTGAAAGGCGAATGGGGGGATGTTTGGACTCGCGCGTGCAGTGCCCTACATCTTAGGAACTCAATCATCTGTAGACTATTATCTTGACTGTGATGGGTATTCCTCTGCTGCACTTATGCTTCAGTTACTCGAATCATAAGTATTTATCATATATCACCACAGTTAGACTCTAACAATCATCCGTGATGATAATAATGGTCTAATGGAAGAACATGCTCAAGGAAATAGAGTGGATATTGGGGCAAGGCATAAAGAGTCACGAGAGCAACTTGGAGAACGATGCATAGAAAAATGAGTCCGTCACGTTACCCGTCCTTACAACATTGCCATTTTTGGTGTTGGTACAACAATGGCTAGAAGTAGACGTTAACTCTTCACAGGGAGGGGCGAAACACACCATATCACACACAATTCTCAGGATCCCAGTTCTAGAGTTTCTTTTCATATTTGGACGATCAACCCAAAGGGTCCTCCCTTTACATAAGAGCCTGTGAGATTCTTTCCCCAATCCCAGAAGTGGTATGGACTATAACCATTCTAGCCTAGAAAGGGAAAAAACAAGCACCAACAAACTCTGGAGGACACCTTATCATCTTGCCTGATTATCTCAACACATTGTGCAATTGGGAAGTTCTTCTGAAGACCTAACCTGCATTTCTCCTGCTGTTTTTGTGTGTTTGTTTTACCATCGATTGCTCATAGCCTCTTTGCAAGCAGTAACACAGCCCTTCCCACTTGGAAATTTGGCTTAGGTAACAGAGCCCTTCTTAAAGCCATGCTTAACAGTTTTGTCCCTCAAAAGGGTCACTGAACTTGTCTCCATAAGAAAGGTATAGATGACGCCTCTCAGGTTAGCCAACCCTGCCCTAGATGTGTGAGAGGTGAGGCAGGTGAATATAGATGTTACCATTATCACCATATCTATCGCTGGAGACAAAAATGAAAGCAAGATCTGTGCCTACATTTCGGCCTGACCAGGCTGCCACAGAGTCCAACACCCAGAGTTAGTTCTTATCCCCTCTCCTACAGCAGGACTCCAGGCAGAGCAGTGAGGGGCATGACCAGGCGCCACCAGCACCTGAAATGAATCCTGTGCTCTGGTCCTCATGCTCTGTGCTATCTCCTGAGCACGAGGGCAGGGTCCTTTAGCAAAATTTTCTGCAGGTAACTGTACCCCCAAGCTTTGCCTTACATCCACAGTTGCCCTTACCTTATAAAACAAAATGTTACTCTTGTTTTTTTTGTTTGTTTGTTTTTTGTTGTTTTTTTTTTAAAGCACAAAGGGATGACAGTGTAAACACAATGGTACTTTGGAAAGCCAAGAGGCTGTCTGCATATTGCCAGAATCAGATTCTGCTTTCCTAGGGTCCCCTGAGTCTACCAGCACCCCGGAGCCCAGTGATTTCCCAGGTAGCGAAGCATGAAGTGGCCTTAGGGACTCCCACGTCTGTTAAAGATACCTTGAGGGCTAGGAGGAGGGAGCCAGGGTGGAGGCCTTCCCAATCTGTGTTCAGAATTTCCAGTGCAGAGGCGCCTCGGCGACTCAGATGGTTAAGCCTCTACCTTGGGCTCAGGTCATGACCTCCGGCTCCTAGGATGGAGCCTGGAATCCAGCTCCCCGCTCAGCAGGGAGTCTGCTTCTCCGCACCCCCGGCTTTGCCACCCTCACACTCATGCTCTCTCTCTCTTAAATGAATAAATAAAGTCTTAAAAAAAAAAAAAAAAAAAGAATTTCCAGCGCAGGTTCACATCTCCAAGCTTGGTTTCCTTATCTGTAAAACAGGGGTAGTAAGACGGTGCGTCTCACGGGATTTCTGGGAAGGTCTGATTCAATGGGATAAAACCCTCCACTCAATGCCTGGCACTTAAAGAGGGGCCATTTAACGGCGCCTCTTGGTACTCACATCACCGCAGTCATCTCTGGGGGCGACAGAGCCAAGAGAGCGAATGGGAAAGAGAGCTCAGGGGAGCCGACCAAAGCACCCGCTGGCATCCCTGTGGCCCTGCCGATGACCCCACTGTGCTGGGGTGCAGAACATTTCCCCCCTTCATCTGGGTGCCCGCTCGCTCCCAGATCTGGAGTACCACGGCGACACAAGAAAGGCCCGCCTCCCGCAAGATGGGCACCAAGCCGAGCTGCGCCTGGATCCAGGGGAGACATCTCTGTCCAGCATTTCGATCGGGGCTCTTCGGAGCCAGCCCCTGGGGCGCACACAAAGACCCATTCAGGAGGGCTGCCGTTCTGAAAGCCCGCAGATGAGCGGAGGGGCCCAGGAAGGGGTGGGGAAACGGCACAGCGCCTGGCACCAGCCCCACCGGGCCCGCCTCGGGCAAGTGGGCGTGGAGGGCTCAGGTCTGCAGCCACGGGCTGCACTCTTTGTTTTCCCTCGGATTCCTTTCTCTGATGGTGGTCCAGGGCATGGAGGACACCAGCTGCCACAGCTGAGATTGAATGACCTCCCTGGAGGAGGCTGGGAACCCCCACCCCACCATGCCGGCCCACTACGGAGGGTGTCCACTGGAAACAGGCCATTACTGACTGCCCTGCCATTTCAAAAGCACTTCTTTCTGGGAAAAAGGTCTCTCACGGTTTCCCACCATGAGGTACTTGCTGCAGCATGTTAGTAAGAAACAAGAAGCTAAATGAATACGCAGGAGCTGCCTCTTACTCCCCAGGACCCAGGAGGCAGCTCCACTGGGCATCAGCCTCAGTTTTCTCATCTGTACAATGGGGCCTTGTGATTCAAAGAGTAGAATTCAAAAAGCAGCTGCTGAGAGAATTTCTAGGTAGCAGTCTATTTCTTTTCTCTCACTCAGCAGGCAGGCCTCGGAGCTAGACTTGTTCCATGTGGCCTCCAGGATCCCATGACTTTGCAGGCAGCCCTGAATGTTGGAGCAGAGATGCTGCCTGAAGGATCATGACCCTTGGAGGCATGGGTCCAACCTCGCAAATTCATGAAAGGCTGTCCCAAGAAGGTGCCAAGCCAAACAAAGGATAGAAAATCAAGCCTCCCCTTTTGCCATCAGGATTGTGAGATATTTCTTATGGGACAACAGCATTTCCCAAATGACTCAACTCAGAACAATCAAAAGGATTTTCTATGATCTAAAGATGTTTCTACATCAATTAATCTAGCTACCCACCTTTCCTAGAATGCAGTGACTGCATTTATTCATCTAGATACCTCTCACCCGATAGTTAAACTCGGCATAACCCCATCTCTTCCAGGAAGCCTTCCCTGACTACATAGCTTGAGTTAGGGCCCCTTCACCACACATCCACAACACCCCAGACACACATCTTTCCTAGGACTGAAGAAATGACATCGACACTATCTATTTGTCTCAGTCTTCCCTGTGGTCAGGGACTGGACTTTATTAATCTTTTTAATTCCAGCTTCTAGTATGGTGTTGGAATAACTAGGAATTCAATCAATGTTCACTGCACTAAATGGGTGTGTATCTATCTCTAGACTAGTTGCTGGGCTAAACCCTCTTTTGCATTTTTATAAGACTACACTGACTTCTGCTCTCAGGAAGTTCTATCTCAGCTCTAACCTGACTGTTGTCTGCACACATACCTCGCTACCTTTTCTAACCTCAGGAGACAACAGCTGCTTAAGTCCTTGTTCTTATCAGAGTAATAGTAGAAATCACTGCTGTCACTCATCATTTATTTCAACCAAGTCAGTTTTATTTTTTCAGGCTTAAATCAGGAATGAATTATCTGAGTCTCAGGCCTGACAGGTTTTACATTTAATAGACAAATAGAAAAGCACTTCCAAAAAGCTTTTGTGAAAACCTACTATGTTCCAGACTCTGTAGGATGAACGATAAACAAATGTGTAAGTCTCACATCAAGAGATTTTCAACCTGGACTAGGAAATAAGAGGAGGGCTACTTAATTTGGCTAATAAAAAGCAGTACCCTACTTTTTTGTGGTCCCTTGGTTAGAATCACAAAGTTTTGAGACCACAGAAAAGTCCAGGGTGTTTAAAAAACAAAGCACAGTTTCTAATTCCTGAGCAAATTGCGAAAAAACTAGTGGCCCAATCAGGGAACATGTTGGAGACGTGTTGGAGAGCCAATTCAAGGACAAGTGCCATGTGTATATTGACATTGTGAAAAAAATTCATTTGCATTTTCACTGCTGGGCGGAGGCTGGCCTCCCCTAACCACATATTCAGGAACCTGGCAGGAGCTGCTGGTCACCAACCCCCAAACTGGCAAGCTCCTTCCTTCTGGCCAAGGAGCTCAGGGTCTGCGTGACTTGAGGCAAGTCATCTGGGGACATTTGGGATTCTGACCTAGCAAGCCAGTGGAGGCAGCCCAGATAAGACCAAGACAGAAAGCTGGCAGTCTGAGTAACATCTGCTTGGTCTGAGATTTTGGCTCGGGCTCCTGCTGGGGGCCCGGGACTAGAGACGGGGAAGGTTGCGTTTGGAGCTGGTTACAGCAGGTGGCGCAAGAGAGCAGAAACCAACACTCAGTGGGCCCAGAGAAAGAAAGCATGGTATTCATTCTACCCCAAGGGAGGCATGAGGGCCAAGAAAGGCAAAGGAGACCAGGCTCTCTGCAAGGTGCCGAAAAAAAGCAAATTTCCAAGATGGAGCATAGAGCCAGATATGGGCTATTTCTCAGGTAAGGAAAAACCAAGGTAGGTCCTCAGAAGTCTGAGTCCAATCCTTGAACGGCCAGCACTTGGAGGAAATGCACAAAGAGAAGGAAAGAGAAAAACAATGTACAGCATTAACTTCCAAGGCAAGATAAACACTCTTAAACTTGAAGGACTCCCACCACTCAGAACCCTGAACTGCTTGGCGGAGTATAATTCCCCAAATAGACTTCCCCACCAGCAACAAAACCAAAGCAATAAAAATCACTTATTCTGGCTGCCACAGCTCTGGATGACAGTACTTCTTAAATTTTTTTTTCTTATTTTTTATGTATTTGAGGGGGAAAGAAAGAGAGAGGTAGGTAGAGGAAGCAGAGGGAAAGGGAGGGAGAATCCTCAAGCTGCCTGCACTGAGTATCGAGTCCGATTTGGGGCTTCCTCCTGTAACCCTGAGATCATGCTCTGATCTGAAATCAAGAACCAACGAAGCCACCCAGATACTCCTGGAAAACAGCATTTTTAAACAAAAAAGGAAATTTATTTACATCTCATAGCTGTTAGGGAAAACTACCTGTTTGATGTTCTTATCTCTGCGCCTCTGAATCACACCGTTCTGGGAAGAGGGAGACCAGAAAGTTTCCTTTCCACACACCGTAGAGCCTCCTCAGCCCCTGTGCCCTCAAGGGCAGAAAGCATGCCCTATTTATCTGTGTACTCACCACCCTAAGTTGAAGAACTTTAAACAGGTGAGGCTTCTAAGAACAGGGATAAAAGCGTCACACCCAAGATACAGGACAACGTCTCCTCTGAGAGGTAACATTCAAAGGCAGTCAACTGCTGAGTGGTGCCAGAGAAATCACTTCATACACTTAGGGAATGTGGGTCAGCTTGAGGATAAATCCTAGAGAATGTAACCCATTTGACTTCTATTTCCATTACTTTCATATTGTTACTTCTCTCATGGGGAAACAATCGTCAATACTTCAGGTCTGATGTCCTATGAATCAATTCTCTCTATTTACTTAAGTACATATACATATATGCAAATTTTGCATTGCTTGAAAAGTTGTTGGAACGTTTCATGTGCTTGCTCTCAACTTTCTGCAAAGAAATGGGATCTGCTCAACCAGTTTCATTGTTGGCTTCGTGGCTCAACTAGAGCAGTGGATAATGGGTCTGGGATCTGTCCCATAACCTCCCCCCTGCAACTCGATAGGGCCCACATTACAGACATCTCAACAGCAGAAAGTAGAAGAGTAAGAGGATTCAGTATCCAATAAAGGGTTAAGAGAGCACAGAGCAAAGAAGGACAAATTGCCCCGTAGGTGGGACCAAAAGGACTTCCTGGAGGTGGATATTGATGTTGTTTTCTCCCTCTGTGCCTTTGCACATGTTTTGTTGTGCCTGGACAACCCTTCCTCAACTCCCAGCATCTTCCTTCTGTGGATAATTTCTGGTCTTCAAGAATTAGTACTGACATCATCTAATGGCCTCCCTGACCAGCACCTTCCCCCGTGTGTCCTTAGAAATCCTAAACAAATCTCATTCTAAGTACACAACCTAGAAATAATGTTATCTCCACCCCCTACCCTAATATTTACCCATCACTCTGTAGACTCCTTCTCTTCTTGATGTCTTTCCCAGAGCCCTCTCTGTGCAACTCCCTCCCATGTAGGGTTGCCACTTAAAAGCCCACTTAAATTAGAATTTCAGATAAACAACAAACAACATTTCTGGTGGAAGTATATCCCCAACATTGCATAGGTTGTATTTTTATTTGCTCAATAAATGAGCCAACTCCTAAGACCACAGACTTCATGCCTTGTCCCTGACCCCACCCTTAGCCCCACCCCAAGAGGGCCATTCAAAGCTGCTGGTGCACTTTCTCAGCCCTCTCCCCAGCCCTCCAAGAAGAAAAGAGGGCATCCCTTACCTACACCTCTAACATGCTGGAAGAGTTACCTAAGGTCAGTTTTAGATCCACATTGTGCTTTTACTCCCATATTGGGTGTATTATTCAATAGATGAAGCATTTCATATATAAAAGTGTTTCAATATAAAAACACTTGCTCAATTATTTTTAAATGGGAAGGTTATCACTTATTTTTCATTTAAATATGGCTTAATGAATTGTATGAATTGTATGACTATGACATGTTGAAATCTATTAAATCCATGTTTAATTTCAAAATATGGCCGGCTGGAAGCAGTGACATTTACCTTCTCAGTTCCTGTTGGCTCTTTCAACCCCTTCTCTCCTGGAAGAAGCAAGGGAGATCCAGCTGGCAATACAGGAATCTGCAAAAACACATCCAACCTCCTCAGACTGTGTCCATCATTGTGAAACACCCTGAAATTTAACCTACCCTCTTTGTTTCACTATTGTAGCAAATGGAACTTGAAAAGCAAAAGTAACAACATCTCCGATTCTTCTACCAAATCCTTTCCTCCAAGATTAGCTTTCTTCCAACTTCTATCCAGTCCCGGAGACTGGACAAAAAATTGCCCAAAAGGATCACGTAAGCTTGTGTTGCCTACCTTTTTCACATCATGATACACACAGTGAATTATAACAATTGTGTAACTGGGATAAGTTGGGAAGAATCTGGAAGATTCTATTTGAGACTCAGGGATCCAAATAATTAAATTTTATTAATTACTTTTACAATGATAAAATGTTATAGAAGGTATTAAATATGGACTTTTTAAAACATCTTCCAGTAAAATAAATCATTTTCTATTTAGGAACACTGATTCCTGATTTTTAAGATGTAGAGATTAAAATCACATGTGCTTATGTTATTGGAAAAAATTTAAAATATAAGAGCAAATTAAATCAGAAAAAAAATGTTTTACATTGTAGGCAACAAAGAACATCAACTGATAACAAGTCATGACCAAAACATAAAAGAACTAAGACCAGAACTGTTTTGTTTTTGTTTTTGTTTTTAAGACACCAGTACATTTTAACGGGTAAACCAGGGGGAAGTGGATTGCTTATAGCTGCCCCAGAACACTCTGGTGGTGGATACTGTTCAAAGATTTCAGGCATACAAAACTCCTTACAGAAGTCAGGAAGATTATGGGTGAAGCCATACAATGAGTGGTCAGATAGCACTGAAAATGTCTAAATGTCATCGAATTTGCTTTTTCATATTTTACCATGCCAAGAACTTTACAACCATCCATATCTCAGGAAACACCTTGAAATTTACAAAAGAATAGCTTGTAAATTACTCCAGCCGCTGGAGGCCAGTCATAGAGCCCCTGGGAAGCTCTGCCCTCTGGTCCTTTTCTAGCCCACTGTTGATACAACAAGCACAGTCAAAAATGAATGAGTACGGAATAAGAGGAATATTTTTTTATCTCTTAACTAAATGAATATCTTCCCTAAATAGTAAGAACTATGGAACACTGAGGTAAATTACCCACAGAAGACTCTGGGACTGCCCTCCTTCCCTGGTCAGCCTTGGTGTGTGGAGAGGGCCAGTGTTACCATTCCATTCAAGAACATATCTGGAGACAATGTGGAGACCAAGCCTTGGGGCGAGTGTCAGAGACAGAGAAAAATGCAAAATCCTTGCCCTTCTTGAGGAGTGGCTTGCAGTGTGGAGAGGGGGACCAGAGATGCATGGGAATCTATGGTTTATCCGAGTCCCATCCACAATGAGGGTTCAATAATTCTTCAGATTTGGCAATTCTGTCCTGCCCACCCTCAACATATGCTACAATCAGACACGTGATGCCACCGAGCATCCGGCTGCCTTTCTCCTGAATCATTCCCTTTTCTCCCATAACTTGCCTTAAGTTTGACTCTTGAAAGTGTTTTTCTCCCACTAAAAAGTATGCCACTTTCCTCTTCTCACTCTCAGCCACCCCAGATGGTTGGAAAGAAGGGCCCAACACCACCAGTCACCGTGGAGTGACAATATTCCCACATGCTCAGGATGTAGAACCCAGGGGACTAGAAAGCTGGGTTGAAAAGGAACTTAACCATTTTTGGGGGGAGGGGAGGTTTTTCTCTATTCATCCTAGGCTTCCTAGGCTTCCTCAAGGAGGGTGTCCTCAAGCAGAATTGTCGTCAAGCCTGCGCCCCTCAAGAGCCTGTCTCCTTCAGTCCCATCCCTGCCTGGAAGGATCATGGTATTGAGGCATATGGTTTTCTTGAATTTGTCACGAATGGCACACTCACCAGAGAGTGGAGCCCCCTGCCGCACAAAATCCACTAAGGTGCATAAATTAGCACCAAATGTCTACTCTGTGGAGAAATGCCAAAACCATTCTTTCCCACAACAGGTAACTGATCATTCCCCAGTTCTCATCAGCATCTTTCTTTAGTGAAGACCTATACCTTGCCTCCCTTTGTTGGTCTATGTTTATCTGGTGATTTCAAATCCATTTCCTCATTGGACCTTTGACATTTGGGTGACAGATGATGCAGAGGTTTTATTGACATTATGTAAATGAAAAAGTAAAGCTCAGAGGAGTTAAAAAATTGCAAGCCCAAGATACACAGCAAAAAAGTAAAGGAAGAGCTAAGCAATGTCTTCCAACTCTGAATCCAGTGTTCTTTTTGCGACACCATTCATAGCCAGCCAGAGACAATGAGAGACAAGTTCAAGAGGACTGACATTGAAGGAGCCACCACTTCCCTTCTCTGTTATCTCAGTCTCCAACCCATTATTCACTTGAAGTCTCTGATGAATGTTCCAGAAATATCTGAATCACCTTTGGCGCACAGTTGATTCTAAGATAAACTACACACATACGTGTAAGTGCAGGCACATATTTACATATATATAAAATGTACGGCTATTCCAGTATTTCAAACTCCTTGACACATTCCACATGGTTCTTCTCCATGCCTACAACACAGCAGAAACTCAGTATCTATTGGCTGAGTGACTAAATTAAGGCTTATCTCTCTCATCCCTTTTTATGTCTCCAAACTGGACTGCGATCCTGGCCAGTCCCACCTGCTCCCTACCCCACAACCATGCTAGAGTTCTGGAATAGGCTCAGTGCTGGAGGATGACCCTATGCAACTAAATGGATCAGAACCAGATAGAAGACAAAAAGCAGTTCCTGTTCTGCTAAGGCAAATCTACAGGTTCTAGCTTCAGAGATGACTGCAGTAAATGTCTTAATACTTTGGGACAGATAATTCTTTGAAATAGATACTCAAATATCATTTTATAAATGGGGAGCTATAAGCCCAGAGACATTAAACAATTATCACAGAGCTAGTAAGTGGTAGAGGCAGCATATGAACTGGGTTCTGACTGCTCCATTGACCACCGTACAGCTCATGTCTGCCATGATAGCTGGTATGTTCCTCCTGGGGACCTTTGTACCCGCTGTTTACTGGGCCTACTGGGCTCTCCCCCAGATATCTGCTGCTCAGTGCTAGCTCCCTACATCTCCTCCAAGGCTCTTCTCATTCTTTACCTACTCAGTGACCCCTTCCCTCACTGCCTTAAATTGCAACCCATTCTCTCCCCGACCTCCATGACTCTACATCCCCCTTACCCCCTACTTGGGTTTTTTTTTCCATAGGACATACCTCTTTGTAGCCTAACATAAAATATAGTTATGTGTATAGATATTTTCTAAGTTGCCTTTGCTATGGTATGAATTTTTGTCTTTTTAAATTTAGTGCACACTAAGAACATTATCAGGAACATAGTAAGTTGAATATACTAAATATTTGCTGAATTAAAGGAGTACATGAATGGTTGGCACTCAGTATTTGTCAAATAAATGAAGAGTCAGGGCCCCTCAGTTTATCTAAGCTATCCCATGAATAGATTCCACTTATTATATGCCTCCTGTATGCTAGGCCCAGAGATATATGTGATCTTATTGAATTAGTCCTCAAATCCTCTGAGGTAGATAACTGAATCCCCTATTACAGATGAAGATATACAGGCTCAGAGAAATAGAGATAATTAGCCAAAGATCACACCACTGGCCAGTGTCAGAGGCAGGATTTGAACTCTGTTCCATATAACTCCAAAACTTGGGGGTCCTTTCATCCCCCTATGGTACTTCTCAGTGTGGTCACACGGTTATCAATGACATACTGCCCCGGATGAAAAAAGTAAGTCCTAGCCATTCATAGTCTATATTATTTTCCCATTAGAGTCAGGTTAGATTCAAAAGCATTCCATTCCCTGAGATGAGCGGGGCTATTTCCTCTACTGTTCTGGAGCGTATCAGCAATGCCTGTTGCTGAACCAAGTCTGGTAATTTGCATTTCTAATCATTCAGGAATTTAATTAGTATCATGGCCTTAATCAGGTGCATCACAAATACAGCTGATGTCACCAGAGCGTAATTAGTTTGAAGGAGAAAAAAGGTTTTATAATGAATATATCTCCGTTGGTATAAAGGTGAAGGGTCTCAGGGGTTCATGGAAGAGGAAAGGAACCAACTTAAAATCTAGGTTCTGTGATTAAACACTTTAAAAAAAACACTACATGGGAAAGATGTTTAAAACTGTAATATCACTAAAATAAAAGTATGAAGGTAACAAGATGCCAATTTCAACCATTTTTATAGGTCTGTTAAGGTATAATTTTACACATAATAACACACACCCATTATAACTGTACAATTCAATGATGATTTGTAAATGTACAGAATTGGGCAACTCTCACCTCAATCCAGTCTTAAAACATTTCACTCACTTCCCAAAATTCCCTCAAGCCTGTCTGTATTCATTGTTGGCTCCTACCCACCACACCCCCAACCCAGGCAACTGCTACTCTGCCTTGTATCTATACATTTACCTTCTCTGGACATTTCATATAAATGGAATCATACAATATGAGTACTTTTGTCTCTGTTTCTTTAACTTAACATGTTCCTGAGGCTCATATGTGTTATAGCGTGTACCAGTACTCCATTTCTCTGTATAGTTGAAGAGAATCTCATTGTATGGATACACCCCATTTTGTCTATCCATTCACCAATTCATGGGCTTTTGGGTGGTTTCCACTTTCTGGCTATTCTGAATAATGCTTCAGTGAACATTCATGCATAAGTCTTTATGTTGACATGGATTTTCATTTCTCTGGGTAAATTCCTAGACGTGGAATTGATTAAAGTCATGTACTAAGTTTTCATATAACATGTTAAGAGACTACCACACTGTTTGGCTATTCCATTTTACATTCCCATCCACAACCCATGAGGGCAACCACTGATTTTGAAATTGCCTTAGATGGTAGAATGGCAAGTCTTCAACCTTTTATGTTTGATCTTTGAACCGTCACCTTGAAAGAAAACTGGGAAATACCCAAATTACACTGTCAACAGAGGGAAGGAATGATGGGAAATTAATTGAAATAAATGAGGTTTAGATAAGAGAAGGGATTTGTAGCAAGCAAGTATTCTCAGGGATAGTATTTTCAGATTTCATTTGCTAGGAAATTAAATCAACCAATTAAATCAAATAACTCTCCAGAAAGATCAGTTACACTTGCCACAGAGATTGCTCATTTACCCAAATTTACCCAGAGATTTATATAACAAAGACATTGGTTTAATTTACTTCATTTTCCCTTTTTCATCTCCCTCTCCTGGAGGGAATGAGCACTTTGTGGGCTTCATCCAGTATTAGTACTTATTACTCAAACTGGATTGAGTCCACTCACATGGAAAACTCCAAGTTGTTTTGTTTTTCTCATGATCTTTAAAACTCTTGGTAAGGTCTACATCACTAAGAGAAAGATGACGCAGCCAACTCCTGGCCGGCAAATTCAGCTTGGGAATACACTGATGCTCCCTTGGGTACAGTTCATGGGTTCATTCATTTACCCTGGAAAACATTCATAGGTTCTTTCAGATACCAAGGGTAGGGTGGTATGGACTGTGCCTTCAAGGGAGTGGCAGATATGTCAATAAATACTGTAGGGGAGGGCGCCTGGGTGGCTCAATTGGTTAAGCTTCTGCCTTCAGTGGCTCAGGTCACTCTCCTGGGGTCCTGGGATTGAGCCTCTCATTGGGCTCCATGCTCAGCAGCGGAGACTGCCTGCCCCCTCCCTCTTCCTCCTACTCTCTACTCCTGTTCTCTATCTTGCCTATTCATATAAATAAATAAAAACATTTAAAACAAAAACAAACATATAAAAACCCAAATACCATGGGGGAGTGTTATAGGTGCCGTCATTAAAGAAAACTCAGATCGGAGGGAAGTGGCAGGTAACACAAAAATGGAAACAGGTTTAGGTGATTCATCATGGACGAGGCAATTCTGATCTTCTGCTGAAGATGAATAGGTATTTGCCAGAGAGGCAGGAGTGGTGGAGGTTGAGATCATGCTGGCAAGCTGCTAGAACAGGAGCAGAGCCCCCGGGATGGTGGCCCAGCCAAGTGTGTTCAGAGAAATGGTAGAACCATCAGTGTGGCAGCAGCGTGCAAGCAACTGCTGGTCCGTGGGGCAGCAGACAAAGCTGGGAAGAGTCTTCTCTGTCTTAGAAAAGAGAAGAAATTATCCTCTAGAAAATATCCTATCCTACTGTAGGATGTTATGAAGGATCTGGCACTATAAGATCAGAATTTTATTCGGTTTATATTTATTATAGTAAAGAGGATAGCTAAGAGACCAATTAAGAGCACTCTGTAGAAGCCAGGCTGAGCCTCTGAACTCAGGCAGCAGTAACAGAAGGAGTAAGGAGGCCAAGGATCTGAAGTAGGTCTAAAGGGTACAGTATCTCGAGCAGTGGTTTGGTGTAGACAGCAATCATCTGAGGCCCATGATAAAATGCACATTTCCTGGGTCCCATCTACATGATTTACGGGACTGGACTTTGGCCTAGGAATTCTCATTTTTATAAGCACTCTGGGTGATTCTCCTGCGGGGTGGCTGGGGATTCTTTTCTGGAAAGTGCAAAAAAAAAAAAAAAAAAAAAAAGAGCAGCGTTGTAGAGAACCACTGATTCTAGAGCAATCACTTAGAATCAGGACAACCAGGAGCAGGTCTTGGAGTAAAAGGCTGGTAAATGTTGGGTGACTTTTACCACTGGTCTCTGCTAGTTTGCCTGCCCCCCACCCTTTGATCTGGCTAACTTGGAAAAAGCAAATTGCACTGCAAAGAAAACCAAATTAAAATTAGTCACTATAGGCAACTAGATTTAATCAAAGTCTACTAGCTCATGCCTAAGATTCCTAAGGCTAACTCATCTTCAACCAAAATGAGTTTTATCTAGCTTACTACACAGATAAATAACTTCAGATTTCTATGAACCCACTCTTGGTACAAAGATTTTTATTTTGCCTTTATAGCACTCTCTGTCTCTTCCTTTCATCTATCTGTCTGCCTACCTATGAGATGTATCACAATATTCTCCTTTCTACCATAAACTCTAAAAGAGTATAAATTGGATTTGTCCAAGAGTAGAAATTGACCATATTTGTCAAAAATCATTTTGTTCTGGTGTAGCAGGCACAAAAGAAATGTTTTGTGTTGATGAATCTGCAAATATATAGATGTTTTATTTGCATATTGCTATAAGATGCTGAATATATAATTTGTGTATTATGCCAATTTAAGAAAGTGCAGACTGTGCTGCATTTTGCTTTGCATGAATATCTTTAAATGCAAAAAACACCGGAGTAATAAATTAAACACTTTAAATAAATGCTGCGGCCCATGATTGGTATGTTTCAAATAATGTCCTTATCAGACTTCTACATTTATGACAAGCCCAGTAACACCCAGTTAGTCTATACCTGCTCAGTTTTTTTACCATGTCCCCCAACCAGAATGATAAAGTCTGAGACTAATAAAGTAGCTGACATTCACCCCATGACTGTTTTGTGTCAGGATGGTACTAAATCCTTCATATGAAATATTTTACTGATGATCCCAGTGACCTTAACTAGTTGACCCCATTCCTGGCCCCATTTTACATATGAGAAAACCAATACTTCACAAAGTAGACAAAGTCAGGTAATTCAGGAACAGGGATTTGAACTTTTATCTAGTGGAGTGGGCTCTTAGAGTGATGGCATATTGGTTCTTAAGGTTCTTATCCATATAAGCAATGGGAGATGATGGGAAAGGGAGACCAAACCTGGAGTGTCAAAAAATCCTACTTTGGAGGTTCTTCTCAGGAATTATGAGCTGGGGGTCTACCTCACCTCTTTTCCAGTGGTGTGATTTTCAGTGTCTGGCATGGCGCTCTCCATCAAGAAGAAGCCCTAGATACATAGCAGTTGCAGACTTCCATGGTGTAAGTCGTCTTACCAATCTACCATTACTAAAGGTAAGAGCTGGGAAGAGGTTATGTATGCATTGTACCCATTCCCTCCTAAAGTGGTCTTTAGGTTTCTTATGGTCTCTGGACAAGCTCTAGAGACCTGGAACCACAGAGGAGACATGCGTCCTATTTCGTGAGAGGGCCCACTGCAGGAGAGAGGGTGGTTCTCCCCTCTCTACAACACAGTGGTGGAATGGATGTGCCACCAGGCTGTTTTTAATTAAAAAGTGATGACAGCTGAATTTATTCCCTGACTCTTCAGCTAGTAGTTTCCTGACCTAGACCTCACTAGTTAGACCCACTCCTGAAACCAGACGGCATTAGTCCCAACGGGATTTCTGTTATTGGCTGGCCGTCTCAACAGATGCAGGTCGAACCAAATCCATGTCTAATCTGAGCATGCAAATGGGGATATACAAGAGAAAATGCTTAAGTGCTGAATCACAAGCCACAGAGGGAGAAGTCGGTATCAGCAGCTGTCTGGGAGGACACCAGAGGTCATTGTCACAGAGTTCCGCTGCAGCTCAGAAAATTCTGTCCAGCGACCGTCCTTCAGAGCTGTTACCTTTTATCTATTCATGGCTCACATGACTGGCGGCCAGTGTTATGAAGGCTGCAAGCATGGATTACAGCATGGTTTTTGCAGTCAGACATACCCAAGACCTTTTATCCGCTTCTGGTACCATTTAATCCTATTAATGCCCATTTTATAGCTAATAAAACTGAGTCACAAGGACATAAGTGGCAGTTTCTGAACCTAAACCAAGATAGACCCAATTCCAGTCCTGAGCCCCTTATGAACAACCTTCAGCCCCCCGCTTCCTGCTTCAACCTTTGTAGGCGGTTCTTCTCCCAAGGGTTTGCCCAGTGCTCTTACCTCAGCCTCCACGGATGCTCCCTCCCTCTACCTCTACCCCTTCGACTTGCCCAAACTGTAGCCTTTCTTTAAGGTTCTGATCAAGTCCCCACTTTCCTATCATGTTTTCCTGGGGGAGATCCTAAACCAGGTAGCTGCCCTGCCCCCACCTTTATACTTAACTGGCTGAGCACAACTAGTCTCCATTTGGCCTTGCCTCAGTTGTTCCCTGTGGCATACCTTGTCTGGCTTCTTCTCCAGCCTCCAAGGTAAACTGTCATGGGCAGAAACCACATGTAGGCCTCACAGTGCTAAGCTCTAGGTAAAAGCTCACTTTAAAAAAAAAAATCAATGAATGCTACTATATCTGCAAGTGTAGATGGAATGACATTCTGAGAGTTCTAGAATTGAAAAGAAGACTGGTTGTTTTGAATGCTCATTACATGGTAAGCCCTAAGCCAGGCATAGTACACACTTGATTTTATTTAAACCTGTATGGTGATACCATGCCTTCCATTTTACAGATTTTTTTTTTAATGCCCAGAGAAGCTAAGAAATTTGCTACCGCCATATTGTTTGAGAGCAACAGAGTTGCAACTTGAATCTAGACCAGTTTGACTCCAAAGGCCATACCATGCTGCCCTGTAGGTCCTCGTGTTCAGGCCACTGCCTCTGGGAGAGAAGAGAATATGCCTTCACAAAACTCCAGGAGATGGCTATTGCACCCAATACAGAAAATAATTCTGAAACCTCACTTGGTACTACATTCCAGGTTCCACTAACCCTAATACTCAGAAACTCATGCCTTGTGATTGTCTTCATGCCCTCTGGTTTCTGTTTCATGCCATCTCCTTTTGTTGGGTAGGTAGGAAGGTGGAAAACAGCTGGCTACCAATTCCTAGACAAGCATCCTTCTTAGGCTGGAAAAGTCCTCTGACATCATCTCAGCTTCATCTTCTCTAGAATAAAAGATCAATCACATGCCTCAGAGAGTGAGGGTTGTCCTAACGGATGGGCTTTCCTACTCAGACAGAATCATAACTATCAGATGGGAACCAGAGTGAGAGCCTCCAGCAGGACTGGATAATCATGGACAGATGCTCTTGGATCAAAGATTCATGCTGAAAGGAGCAGAGAGCAGAGAAAGCAAAGCTCAAGGAAGAAAGAATGATGTTGAGCATGAACACACCTTCCCTGTTACCTGCCATGGCCAGCCGCCGTCAGAGCCAGGCTGTGGGGTGGGCGAGGAGAGAAATGAGGCAAGGAGGTCATGTCCGCTCCTAATTTGGGGAAACTGGGGATTGACAGGCAGCTCCCCACCCCGGCACCTGGGGAATAAGGGCGGCTGCTCAGGAAACAACAAAAACTCAGTAGAGACCAGAGGAGGGGAGCCTTTCAAGTGGGAGTACTAAAATGTTTGGAACCCAGTGGCTCAGAAAGACATTGCCAAATGTCACGCTGAACACAGGCACGCTTTCCTGGGCCTTGGATGTGAAGGCCATGAACAATGAAAGGGGAAGCCGGTAAGGAAAATCCCATGGACTCTGGAAACTGTGCTGCCCCTGGGGAGGCTCTGCTGTATGCAGGGAGCAGAAGGAACGACTTTCCAGCAGTGGACGCATCCTGCTGGCCACACCTCCTGCCCCCAGCAGATGTTGGGTCGGGGAAGGACAGAGGTGGGCCGGCTCCCTGAAAGGGATCAGAACAGTACGCTTCAGAACAAAGCCTGGGCCATCCACCTGCAGGACAAAGTTCGCCCTTAATAAGATGCGTGTGGGTGGGGGCACACAGAGGAGTGTTGTTCCTTTGTTCCATTAAAAAGGGATTATGGGCTGACTGACCAGGTAAGCAGTGTGATCTGTGAGCAGAAACTGGTCCTTTGGAAGCGGGAGTGTGGTTAAACAAAAGCCTTAAGAGACACAATCGGGGACTGCTCACTGCAGCAGGGTGGTAAAGCACGATGTCTGTGTGTGTGTGTGCAAGGGTGTGTGATTTTCTGCTGTTGCTAAGATGATTTCCCCCCTCACTGGCCTCTTGCCCAATCAAAAGGTAGCTGCTCCTCATTGGCTGCCTGGCTTTATCGAATGACCATGACGAGCTGGGGTTGAGCCCATCTCATTGGTTCATTCCTATGGCCCATTGTCAGGGGAGAGCAAATCAGACACCTAATCAATATTTTGTGAAGTGGCACTAGACTCCTGGCTAAATTTGCATTAAATTCCTCTCTGTCTGTGCCTTTGCACTCAGATAGCATCATATTAACTTCGGAGGTAGAGAGAGAGGCAAGCAATCAAACACTGTCATCCTTCAGCCATTTTGGATGTATTCCTAAGTCTTGGCAAAAATCTTAGAACGCCAAACGTGCAACAGAGGAACTGGTTGTAAACAAGATGTAAATCTCCTGAGCAGAAACATAATGCAACCTGGCTAGATTAGTGGTGTCCCTTCTAGATGCAAATTGAATTTTCTTCCCTCTCTCCCTCCCTCCTGTCCTCCCTTCTTTTCTAGTCATTCAACAAATATTTATTGAACACCTACTGTGAGTCAGGTTCTATCGTGGCCCCGGATGCATCACTGTGCCAGACAAGAAAGGTTTCCTTTTTGGGCCACTCCATAGCAAAGCGGGGCTCGAGAGGGCCACGAGAGGGCCACAAGAGGGCCAGTGGTCATCACCCTGTGCCAACTGTCTCTAAAGAAAGTTGGGCTGCGATCATCATTCATGGAATGAAGTGGGATTGAAATCCCACAGTTGGAGGTCTCCCGGCAGGAGATATAGACACGGAATCAAAAGTTGGTAGAGTAACCAACATTCCTCCACAATTCTATATAAATCTCAGATAGAGTGTGGATGCATAGTGATCGTGAGGAAGGTTAGAATTTGTAGGGTTCATACAATTCCACTCTTTCACAGACAAGCTGGGAGGAACCAGTAAAGGAATTTCACGTGCCCTCTACCACCACTTAGCATCTCACCCATGTCTGTGCCCCTCTGTCTCCTTCCTGCCTCAAAGAACAACAACAAGAAAATTGTCCATCAAAACCAACCCTTTTATTTATGTGCTAACTCCATCCCCACTCAACCAACTTAAGGATCTCCTGTAATTGTTACCTCATTTTCTCACATCATTGAATTTCCAAATCTCCCCTCCATTTTGGTCATTTCATCAACATGAAAACATGCCATAATATCCTCTTCTAAAAAATAAAGATAATAAAGAAGGAAAACTCTTTATGGATCCAGGCTGCTGTTCAGCTAAAATACACTGGTACCTCCGTCCTGAATGTTAAAGTATTGAGATACTTTAGGACCTGGTGGGAAGCACCCACTACCCTGATTTTCCCAAGTGTCCTCTTTCCCATTTTTTTCAACCCACCGTGGGACCTCCAGGACTTTCCATAATCCAGCAACCAAAGGTTAAAATCTAGATCAGCAGGGCCCTCCAACACTCAGCTCCAGGCTTAGAGCCAGCATCTAATCTGATGTAGCAGTCCCTGGGCCAAATGCAAGGTCCCTGTTTACACCCTACACTTTCAAGTCATTCCTTGCCCCTCCATGACTTTCCTCCCCTTTACAACAAAACCCTTGTAAGAGAAGTCTGTTCTCACTCTCCCTGCTTCTTTTCCACTTTGGAACACATTCCAATCAGATCACTGTTCCAATGTTTGGAAACACTGTACCACAGTCTCTGTCAGGGTCATCAATAAACCATCACTTCACCAAATCCAAAGACCAAGTCTCAGTGCTCATCTGATTTGGCTTATTAGCTGCATTTGACACAGCTGACCCATTCCTCTCCTTGAAATATCTCTACTTTTTTATTTTTCTTGTATCTGAGATACCAATCTCTCTGCAATTTCTCCCCCTTCTTATCAGTCTGCCTTCTGTCCTCCTTTGCTGGTTCCTTCTCATCTTCTTGAACTGTGAACACGGTAGTGGTCTAGGGCTCACACTTGGAAACTCATCTTCTCTTCTCCCTACATTCACTCTTTGGCGATGTCTTCTAGTCCCTTGATGATGAATACCTTCTATATGCCAATGATTGCCAAATTCCTATCTCCTGCTTCATCATTTCCCCTGAAATACAGATTCAAATAATCCAGTTTTTAACTCCACATGTTCACATGGGTATCTGATAGAAGTCTCAAATTTAAGTCACATAAAATTGCAACCTTGATCTTCCCCTCAAGAGTTTTCCCACTTGCTCCCAGTCTTGTTCATCTCAGTAAATGGCGACATCTTTCTTCTCATTGCTCAGTCCTAAACACTCGGGCTTGACTCTTCTCTTTTTCCCACACCGTGCTACAATCTACCTGCAAATTCAGTCATGTCATCTTCAAATCAGTTCCAGAACCCAATCATTTCTCACCACCTCCCACAACAGCCACTCAAGACCAAATCACTGTAATGTCACTTTTTTTACTATGGCAATGACCATCCAAGGACCAGCCCGCCTTCACCCTTGGCCCCTTAACCAGCTGTCCTCCACACACGGCAGAATACGTCTCTTCGAATACAGTCAGTTCAGGATACTCCTCTACTCAAAGTCTTCAGGTGACTTTCATCTCCTCTAGAATAAAACTCAAAGTCTATATGCTATTCTTGGGCCCCGAAAGGCATAGGTTTTGCCTATGACATAGGTTTTGCCTCAAGGAGCCCGTTGTTTATTAGCTTAGATTCCAGCTTCACTTCACTCTGTGACCATTTTGCAAACATGTGGTTAATCACAAGAAAGAATGGCGTGAGAATATGAATAATGGATTATACAAATCTAAAAGCAAACAAAAGCAATTTGTGTGCCGCTGAAATCTTATTAGTCAGTTATGAACTGAAACATTTTTCTTAAGGGCAACATAGTCCCTTTGTATATATTGAGATGATTTCATTTAGTCTCCACTGACATCATAAGCTGATATTAAATCATATCTAATTTCCAACGTACATGGCGAACACACAAATACCTGTTGAATAAATGAATGCTTAGGAAACGAATTTCTTATTTCTTAGCTGGGATCGTGGTAATGAGAGCTGTGAACTGAATATGTGCTCTGTAAGGTCTGGTATTTCATTGATGGAAATTTTCTTTTTATCCCAACTTTATTATCTCCATTTTAAAGGTGGAATTAAATGTCTCTCTCAAAGTATCCTAATAAGTGGCAGAGTTTCAGACTTGAACAGAGGTGTGTGTGTTCAATGCCTGTGCTTTCACCATATCTGTCTCATGATGTGCCACTCTCTGTGGCGTTGTTTTCCCTTAACAACTGATAATCAATTTATTGCAAAAGTAGACTTAAGTGTCTGTCATAGTGACTTTAACCTCAAGTCTTGGATCCACACTGAAGGGTCATCTGCTTAATAATCTCATAAGCACAGCACAGATCAATGGGTCACTTGTAGATCCTCATCTGAGAAGGATCCCAAGTCTGAGAACATTCACTACAAGGAGTTTTTCTTGTAGTGATTCTCAGGGTCTCAGGGGGCCTCTGAACTTGTCCTTTCACTTTGAGATTCTTCTCCTTTGTGCCTCTGAGCAGGTCAGCACCCATCTTCTCCAGAGATGGTGTGTTGTGGCTGGTTTCGGTAATTCAAATTCGGCAAATTACCACCCCTGGTTCCACGGGGAGTCTTCCTGGTGTCTTTAAAAGCTTATTCCCTGGCCAGAGGGAAGAGTGGTGAGTCAGGAGCAAGAGTGAGGCTTCCAGAGTTCTGTTATAGCCACAATCATGTCTTCCTCAAAAAAGTGTCACTTCCTCTGTAACATTTCTAATATTGTTTTTTAAAGATTTATTTATCTGGGGGCACCTGGGTGGCTCAGTTGTTAAGCATCTGCCTTTGGCTCAGGTTGTGATCCCAGAGTCCTGAGATTGAGCCCTGCATCAGGGTCTCTGCTCAGCAGGAAGCCTGCTTCTGCCTCTCTCACTTCCCCTGCTTGTGTTCCCTCTCTAGCTGTGTTTCTCTCTGTCAAATAAATAAATAAAATCTTTAAAAAATTATTTATCTGAAAGAGAGAGAGGGAGGAGAGAAAGCCGAGGGAGGAGCAGACAAAGAGGGAGAGAGAGAATCCCAAGCAGACTTCCCGCTGAGAGTGGAGCCCCATGCAGCGCTCCATCCCATGGCCCTGAGATCATAATCTGAGCTGAAATCAAGCACCAAGATGCTTAACACACTGAGCCATCCGGCACCCAACACTTTTAACATTAATATCCCAAAGAGTATTACTATCTCCACAAACCTCTAAGATCACTGAAAATGAGGGACAGATCTTCTGTCCTTAGTTTGTAGATGGGCATGCTAAGTTCCACAGAAGCTCAAAGTCAAGAAAGGAGACAGAAAGCATAATCTCCTGCTTTCTTCTCTCCCTATGTCTCAGGTGTCTTACGCTACCTCACCCGTAGTTCTCTTAGCTAAGTGAATTGGACCCACTGAGCCTTCAAGTTCTAGAACAGATTTTCTAGAGTTTATAGTCTCACATCTTTTATAGTTTATTAATTACCTTTCTCATATACAATGCTTTAAAAAGCCAATTCCCCATATCCTGGAAGATAGAAATGTAATTCTATCTTCTGAAGATGCTCTCAAGACCATGCAAAGCTGAGTCCAATTTTTCAGTCTTCCGGTATCACATTTCAATCAGGTATTTGCTTGTAATATGAAAAACACCCCCAAAAAATCAAAATTTCTGCTCATGAACTTGTATATTCTAATATAATCCAACCAAGAGCCATACTCAGTTGAAAATGAAAATCCCCTAGATTTAACTGTATTTTTGAGAACCGAGTTTCTATTAACTAATCATGACTTACTCTTATTCACACAAAAAATGCCCCCTTTTGTCAGTAGTCTCTGTGTTGAACAATCCTTCTGTGGTCAAGGGGAAGAGCAAAAGAGGAGAATCCTATTAAGGAAACAGTACAGTAGAACAATGGTGGGTAGTCTGTGTCCCCCAAAAGACTGGTCTTCAAAGCCAGGTAAATATGAAGCCCCAGCTGGCTGAGTGAATCAAGATAAGAGTACACTTATTAGAAGAAGCATAGCTCCATTTCAATTCTCCAAAGCAGAAAATAGCAATCCATACAAAGCTCTGTGATTGGGGTGAACCCCATGGAATGAATAAATGAATGCATGGTCATTCAGTCATTCAACAGGTATGCCTGCTGTTTTCAAGGTGCTGTTGTCAGTGTTACAAAGGGAAATTCTTTGTGAAATGCACCATTGTACATACAAGTTGTATATAAATAGCCACTTTGATTGAACTTTACTCCTAGGCACTTCAGCCCTTGTAAACCCATACAACCTGCCGAAGGAAAACCCTCCTGGGAAAATCATTAGAATGGTAACAATCCCTTTAGTATAGACCTCAGAAAGGATTTTAACACACATGAGTACACAATCAAGACAACAAAAATGGGCCAACCTCTTTCAAATGAATCACTAAGATTACAGGCTACTTAGAAGAAATATTTTGAGATAAAGACAAGTCTAGTGGTTGCTCCAGCCTATGGTCCCAAGTAGATTATTTCTGGTTTGGTTTACTAGAATTAATTCTGGAGCTGATTTTTCAGAGGTCAATTGTCTTAGGAGAAGCTATACCCTAGAAATACAATTTATGCGGTCACATTCATACAGTTAATGTGCTTTTTTTCTAAGTATTTTCCAGGTGTGATGCATGATCATGGAATTCCTGAGGGCAACATTAGAGTTGATTTTTTTGGAGTCTTCTTATCTTCTAGAATTTTATTAGTGCTTATGATAGAAAGAACTCTTACAGAAAGTCCAAACTCTGAATCAGTGGCCTCATCAATGGGAACGTTTCTATGGAATGGCAAAACGTTGACACCAGAAACCAAGGTCATGTGTGTGTGGGGGAGCTACCAACTCACCTTACCCAGAGCTGGTAATTTTTTGGTAGATCCGGCCTGCTCCTCCTGGTACCTCCATGAAGACTGAAGGGCTCTGCAGAGAACAGTTTGAATACCACTGTCCTAGCCTATCTCCTCATTTCTCAGAGAGAGGCCCCGAGGCCAAGAAAGACAAAGTGCCTCCTCCAAAATCACATAACCAGTTATTGCTGAGCTAGAACTGGTTTTCTGATTCCCAAGATACCAGACTCCTCTTAATTTCAGAGCTTACTGCAGTCTCCCTACAGCAAAAATTTCCTCTCTATTTAAGGCAACCAGAGCAGGCCAGGTTGGGTCTGAGCCACCCAAGGCCATTTGTCAGTGCCAGTCTCCTACCAGGCAATGCCAACCCCAGCATCTGGTCCTGGTCCCTGGGACTTATGTTCTCATAATTAAAGAGCTGGCATATATAAACAAACCATAACCTGAGCACCGTATGGTCAGTGAGTAGAGGTCAAACGTGGATGAGGGCTGACTCCCAAGGTGAGAAGGAGCCAGTTTCCTGATTTCCAGTCTTGTTTGTCTCTGGTGACAGATATATAAATATTGCAATTGCTATAAAGAGCCCTTTATAACTCTTTAAATCCCAAATATCCCTCAACCCCACAGCAAGTTAAACAAAACTTATGCTATCCCCCTTTGGCTAAGTGGGACTATGTGTGGGCCAGGGGGTTGGAGTTATTTTCAGGTCTGAGTTAGGGCTTGATTACTCAAGGAGACATGCTGGGGAGGCAGCATGGGAGGGAAGACTCTTTGTGGCTCTTGGAGGAACACCAGGACAATTTTGGTTCAGACTACATATGACTGTATAGGACGTTACCAGCTCCCTTCCTGGGACAGGTACCATTCTCAAGAGGCCCCACCCAGACAAGATTGGAAAGGTCTGCAACAGTAGCCAGAGGATAATCTGAGACTTGTACTATTTTCCCTATTGCTGCAGTATACTTACGGTCATTTTGCTGCCCTAACAAAATGTATCTCCCTCTGTGAAACAATCTAGAGACAGATTACTCAAATTGGAGTCCAGTGTCTCTGCCCCACCTGGGAGCTTTGTTAAACAGGTGGGATCCCAAAGCCCACTCCAGACCCACTGAATCAGAGCCTGTGTTTTATAAGATCTCCAGGTGACTGGTGTGCACCTTAAATCTGGGGAGGACAGATCAAGAGGTAAAGACCATGACTCTCCCATTTTGCCACTAGCTCCATGTACAAGATTTCAGTTAGCAAACCTCCTTGGGTTTTCTATGCATTTAAAAGAGAAAGAGGGGCACCTGGGTGGCTCAGTTGGTTAGGCGACTGCCTTCGGCTCACATCATGATCCCGGAGACCCGGAATCGAGTCCCACCTCTGGCTCCCTGCTCAGCGGGAAGCCTGCTTCTTCCTCTCTCACTCCCCCTGCTTATGTTCCCTCTCTGGCTGTGTTTCTCTCTGTCAAATAAATAAAATCTTAAAAAAAAAAAAAAAGAGAGAAAGAAAGTACCCCAGTGAAATCCAAAACTTCCTTAAAATATTCTTTCGCTCCAGCAAGTTTATCAACCCCATTTTCCCTCTAGCGGCCGTTAGGGCAGAATTTGCTTCAGATCACCAGTAAGGACCTGCAGGGGAATATGTGTGGTGGACTGTGATAAGCAGCAGTGAATATATCTGGTATTAAGTACTTCTCCTTCACTTGTAGACATCCAGCTGGCTACCAAGTCCTTTGGATTCTACCTCCTAAATGATTTTGTTTGTTTGTTTATCTATCTCAAGTCTAATTAACATACAGTGTTATATTAATTTCAGATATATGCATTACTATGATTATTGCAGCATTATTTACAATCATCAAGATACTGAAGCAACCCAAGTGTCCATCAACAGATGAATGGGTAAGGAAAATGTGATATATAGACACAATGGACTATTATTCAGCCATTAAAATAAATGAAATCTTGCCATCTACAACCTTATGGATGCTCTCAAATGATTTTTCAATCCTCCTTTCTCTCCCCACTGCCCTGCTTTAGTTCAGATCCTCATCATATGTAGCATGGACATTAAAATCGTCTCTCAGTTGCACACCTATGTAGTATTTTGCTCATCCATCGCATCCTCCAAACTGGCATCAGAAAGAACATTCTCAAAGGCAAATCTGATCATATTGTCTTCTTGTTTCAAGTCCTTTAATGATGTCTGACAGATTCACATTCAACACTTCCAAGTTTTTCATGCAAGGTTTCTGGTGATAATGCTTGTATTCACTCACCCAACCCTATTTCTCCCACTTTCCTACTTTTATATATCAGCTAATATGTTTCATTCCTCTCCTTTCTCCCAAGCTGCCCCTTTGCTATGCATACTTTTTCTTTTGCTGCCAAATAAAACTCTTCTTGCTTTTAAAGACCTTGTATAGATAGCCCCCAATTTACCAGGGTTCAGCTTATGATGGTTTGACTTTATGACAGTGTGGGCAGTATCTACCTTCAGTAGAAACCATCTATGGAATTTTGAATTTGGATCTTTCCCCTGGCTAGCACTGTGTGGTATGTTCCTCTCTTGTGGTAGTGGGTAGAAGCTCCAGCTCCCAGTTAGCCTCACAATCACCAGGGTCAACAACCCAAACACTGAAAACCGGTCTGTATCCATACAACCACTTTCAGTACACTATTCAATAAGGTGTGGGAGATTTTCAACACTTTATTATAAACTAGGCTTTCTGTTAAATGGTTTTGCCCAACTGTAGGCTAATGTAAGTGTTCCGAGCATGTTTAAGTAGGCTAGGCTAAGCTACTATGTTTGGCGGGTTAGGTAAATTAAATGTATTTTCAACTTACAGTAAATTTACTGGGATGTAACCCCATCAAAAGTCATGGAAGGGAAGGCTGGGTGGTGCAGTCAGTTAAGTGTCAGACTTGGTTTCCGCTAAGGTTGTGATCTCAGCATCATGAGATGAAGGCCCAAGTTGGGCTCGCTGTTCAGCAGGGAGTCTACTTAAAAGCCTTTCTCTCCCTCTCCCTTTGCCCCTTGCAAGCTCTGTGATCTCTCTGGTTCTTGGATACATACATCTTAAAATATTTTTTTTAAAAGTGGAGGAAGATCTGGAGTTCTTTTTATCCCACTATCGGCTCTTCTTGACCATGACTCTCAACCACTGAGTGGAGCTGGTCATCCTGGATCCCAAAAGCACCCGTGTTTGCTCAATGAGCAGCACTTTCCCTGAAATATGCTTTTCAACTTGTCTCTGTCCTTGCACCAGTTTATGACATCTTGGGGTCAGGAACCATGTCACATGCTTCTTCTGTATCTTGAGTATCAGGTCCTATCATCAGCATAGAGTAGGCATTCAATGAGTGTTTCATGAATGAAATAATTAAAGGTACATAGTCACTGTATGAAGTACGTACCACGTTATCCCAGGGAACTGTGAAAAATACACAAAAACACACAGATCTAATGGAAATATTTGCAATGGATTAATCTTTGAGATCCTCCATGATGGATATTAAGGAATGGAACTGATGTTAATAGTAAAAATTACCTATGTTAGTTCACTCTGCCACTACCCTAAAGGGAAATGATCTACCTCATATCATTTATTAAATACCTAATGACCTGTGACATCTAATAATCAGAAGAATTATAGCCTAAGGCACAACCAAACTTTGCCTTCTGGGGACCATCAGTCTATGAGAGTTAATATGGCCACTAGCCACTCTCCCAGATGGCCAGAGAACCCTTTCTCTTGGGGCATGATGGTGCTGTCAGAAGGAAAAGAAGTCAAGAGGTGAGGTCAATTAAACAGTTCTAGAAATTGGATCTTAGCCTCTGCTACCCCATTTCCCCACAGTGGAGTTCTCAGGACCCTCTGCTTCAAGCTCAGCTCAACTGGTCTCTAAGATCACTTTGGGACTCAAGCAAGGAAGATTTTAAGAACTCCAAGTCAGCATTCTTCATCAGAGGTCAAGCTACATTTGCATCCTGCCTTCTACCTTGTCTTCCTATTCCCTACTCCTAAGGCCCGAAGCCACCTAATACTCTGGTTCCTGCTGATGAAAACCATAACAATAATGCTATTTCACACATTAATTCAAGTACCAGCACCATTTGGGCTGCTTTATGTATATGAAACAAATTTAATCTTCACAACAAACCAATTTACTAAGTACTGAATTATCTACATGTTATAGATAAGGGAAACACAGAAAATTTTCTGTATATTCTTTGCTTGTTGGTTTCTCCTAATCATGTTCTGTCTCATTACTGCCAATTCCATGATGTTAACTACTTTGGGTTGCCTTACCGTTTGGATATTATGCTCTCAACTTTGCAGCTGGATCTGCATACCCTCTGTTCCCATGCCACATGTCCCCTAACACCTCCCAGTCTGGCCATCCTATTACAGGTAATTTGCTCATTCCAGCCCTGTCCAGAAGAGGACAGAAAAAGACAGACATAAGGTCATTTATTTTCCACTCTATTTAATATGGATACTGAATGCTCATAGAAAGAATTAAACTCGGGGTATGTGATATGAATAAAACACCAAGTGGTGACAGGCGTTCATACCACATAATGCCTGATTTAGAGGAAGAGGAAAGATGAGGTGCCATTTTTAAGAATGCACCATTTTGCAGACATTCTCCTAGACATCCATCTAGATTCCTTAAACTCTCTTTATAATGAAACAGAGGATCTCCATTAGCAAACTCAAGGATCTGCATACCACAAGAACCAAACCACTGCTGCTCCATTACCTGGGAGAGAGAACTGTGGAAGCACCTGGAACAAATTCAGGATTTTGTCCCTCACAAGACTTTCCAATGGAGTGTGCATGCGTTGGCTCTCACATTTGCATAGTTCAGATAATAACAGTTCTCTGTTTCATGCTCACTGCTGAGGTCAATGTCACAAGAAACTCTTTAGCAACAACCCCCTTTCAGGCAGTTCTGTGATCAGGTAGAAGAAGACGACTTGGAGAAGAGGGAACAGAAACCATTCACTGCCCTGGGCTTGGAGCGCCAAAGCAGACTGCATTTCCAGACAAACATATAGACATGGGGTGGAACTTCAGTATCCTCAGGTTAGACTTCATTGTCTTGGTTCAGATCTCTAAATCAGAACTTGCCAGACATATATAAATACATACAATATACATATAAATAAATATAACGCTAAAATTTAGCTAAAATAACTAAAATTCCAAAAGGAGATTCGGATGCACACTACTGATTAGGAAATACTGCTAAAATTTTCATCTTGGAAGAGCAAAAACACTAATAATATATATTTTTTCCTGTCCAATAATACCAGGAAATATAAACGAGCTACTGCTAAATTAAACCAGAAAAATGAAGTCTACAGGGAGTGTCCTTAAATATAAATATAAGAATTTGGTCATGTTGAAATGGGTTCTGAAAAATCCCCTCGGTGATGATGGTTCCCCAAAGATATTTCATTTGAAAAAAGAGGAAATAAATTAGCGTATTGCAAGCCCTCATGGAAGAGAAACACATATTAAAAATTCTTCAATAATAAGAGATAAATTCAGAGTATGATATGAGTTTTAGAAAAGATTCATGGCAAGGTTTTGGATTGTAGACCACTGACTGGTATATTTAAATTATAATTTAATTTACAAATATTTGATGAGGATAATTTGAGGAGGGTTATAGTCATCTATTTACACTCTAAAAATAAACTGATGCCTGAGCTATGAGTGTCGGAATGCACAAAAGTGAATTTTCCAAAGTCACAACAAGAAACAGATTAATCTTCTCGCTGCCTATCAACCTCGGCCCCCGCTGTTGATGAAGCAGTTGTTTAAGCCAGGAACATCACCTAGGACAAAGCTCCAATCATATGATGGATTGTGCGGGTCTTACTCAAGCAGGACCTGCACAGAACTGCAGGAGCTTTGGGTCTTTTTTAACCAAGACAGGTCATTAAAAGAAATGAAAAGATGTCTTCTAGAGGTTTAATTAAGGAAGTTAATTCTAGGCCCCATCATAGGCCCATTAACCTTTCTCTGTTCCTAAAATATCTTATGTAATGTCAAAAAGAAGCAAAGATGGGAAAAGGAGCTGTGTAATTAAACCTACTTAACCTTAAAATGGAAATGTGTCAAGGGATAGAAGCAATTGGTATGAAGCTCCTAACCTGTATTTACGACCCCAAAACCCAGAACCCATATACCTCATCTTGCTATGCTTGACTCACGTTCTTTTTGCATGGGCTGGACAACTTGGCTGGTGAATTTACTTACTGTGTCTGACCTGAACCATTAAGTCAGTTGTCAAAATGCCGGAAGGGCCGCACTATTCTGGTACAGAGAACAAATAGCTTGCTGGTTTCTATACCGATTTCTTGCCACACAAACATTCTTCTGAAGTTCTTCAAGGAGATGGTTTTTCCTGACCCAGGAATACTTTTCTTCCCCATCCTGTGAGAACGTGGGCAGGCTGGGCTGAATCTGGTTCAAGATCTCAGAGAACCTGAAGCACGTATTGTTTTCTATGATAATACACTGTTGTGCATGTACATTCTTCCAGAATGTCAATGTACAACTTGGTATAAAAGGGAAGATGCACAGCAAGAACCTGGCTGCCTTCTAGACTCCGAAAGAACCTTGCATGAGGAGGGTTACTAGGGAGGTTTTTGCCCCATTGGGAAACCACTGCAGGGCCAGGGAAAGGGGATTATGATGGTTTCTTTCTTTCTTTTTTTAATATTTCAAGTTTTTATTTAAATTCCACATAGTCAACCTATAGTGTAATATTAGTGGTTTCTGTTGCACTTAGACACCTATCTTGCTCAGAGTTCTGTGCCTGGGGCGAGGTCAGCGTTCAGGACAGAAGCGTTCGGAACCCACCCAAAACCAATCTGAAATCTTGCAAGTTCCAAAACTTCACATAAGCAGCCAGGTCTCTTTTAAATGCCAGCAGATTTTGCACATTACAGATATTCATGACAACTTTGTATTCTCGGGGGCCTCTCAGGGTATATGAGGGTTGCCCAGAGTCCAGGACACCTGTATTTTTATTTGCTAAATCTGGCAACCCTATCTGATATCCAACTGGTAATCATCACCCAACACCATTAAAACAGGCCATTTTAGAGAGAACTTGGAATCAGCCCTATTGCTTCATTTTACATATGAGGAAGCTCAGACTCCCCCAGAGATTTTTGGCAGGTGGTGGGTGGTCTGCCCATTCTTAAGGCTCCTGGAAGGTCAGAGGCAGTGTTTGGACAAAATTCAAACTGTTTTATACCCATTTTTATTCCCACCACCCAAGCTCTTTCTCTAATAACAACACAATATTTTTATTGTTGTTACTGTCTTGTCTAACCAGGCTTTCCAAACATCTGACATTTCTTGAACATTATTGTCTTCTAGCCTCTATGCTAAATTCTATAGACAAAAATGAGTACCACGCTCTGCCCTAAACATGATAGCTTTTAGAATTTAAATTGCTATGTGCTAAGGAAAAGGAAAATTTTAATATTTTGAATAAAGGCAAAGAGCCCCATAATAATTTTTCAAGCCAAATATAAAGATGCTCTTTTATAGATACTATTTTTTAAGTATTTGGACCACTGTAACCCTCCATAAGTTAATCATCAATGCTAGTATTCCAGGCAAGGGTCATAAATATAGTGGAATCTCAGCCAAACATTAGATCACTCTGTTCTGCAAAGTCTGCTGGGAGAAATTATTCAAATCCAATTGGAACTTGCTTCATACCTTCATTCACTATCCTTCCAGAATCTTCTTTATATACTTTTTCTAGGAGATGTGATATGGGGATCCATTATGTATAGAAGTCTCTCATTCACTTAGGAAGACATGAATGGAAGAAATAACCTTGGCTATGTTCAAGATAAATCTGTGCCTCTCTAGCTATCCTACACTGCTGTGACTATTAGCTGTGAGAGTGCCCTTCTTATTTGTGATATGATTTCCTCAGGCCTTTCTCTCAGAAATAACTGATTTTGCACCTCATTATACAATATAATCTTGGACTTCAAAATAACACAGGTACCACATACTAATATAAATGAGTTTAATCTAGGATCTATACAATACCAATATTAATCTGGGGGCATCTGGGGGGCTCAGTCAGTTAAGTGTCTCCTTTAGCTTGGGTCATGATCCTGGGGTCCTGGGATCGAATCCTACATCAGGCTCCCTGCTCAGCAAGGAGCTTTCTTCTCTCTCTCCTTCTCCCTCAGCTGCTTGTGTTCTCTCTCTTACTATCTTTCTTTCTCTCCCTCATATAAGTAAGTAAAATCTTTTAGAAAAATACTAATATTAATTCAGCTGGAAATTCAAGTTTCTTTCATGTCTTTACTGAGTTCCTATTCTTAAATGATCGGTGTTATCAACTGAATTGTGGCCTCCCCAAATGCATATGTTGAAGCCTTAACCCCCAATGTGACTGTATTTGGAGATAGGGCCTTTAACGAGATACAGGTAAGGTCACCTAAGGGCACAGTTGGTTAAGCGTTTGACTCTTAGTTTCAGCTCAGTCTTGAGATCAAGTCCTACTCCACACTGGGCATGGAGCCTGCTTAAGATTCTCTCTACCTCTGCCCCTTCTCCTCACAAGGGCACACACACATGTGCATGCTCTCCCTCTCAAAAAAACAAAAAAATAAATGTAAATACATACATACATACATACATACATATAAAAATAAAAAGGTACAGAGGTGCCTGGGTGGCTCAGTTGGTTAAGCCAGTGCCTTCAGCTCAAGGTCATGATCCCGGAGTCCGGGGATCGAGTCCCACATCAGGCTCCCAGCTCAACAGGGCGTCTACTTCTCCCTCTGACCTTCTTCCTTTTCATGCTCTTTGTCACTCACTCTCTCTCTCTCCCCCAAATAGGTTAAATATTATTAATTAATTAATTAATTAATTAATTTAAAAGGTACAGGTAAATGAAGTCATAACATAAGTGAAGCCCTAATTCATTATGACTTGTTTCCTTACACTAAGTGGAAGAGAGACCAGGGATGCTCATGTGCAGAGAAAAGGCCGTATAAGGATGCAGCAAGGGGGATGGCTCTCTGCAAACCAATGAGAAAGGCTCAGAGGAATCCAACCCCAACACCACTTGGATCTTGGACTTCTAGCCTCCAGAACTGTGAGGAAATCAATTTCTGTTGTGTAAGCCCCCCAGTCTGCAGTATCGTGTCATGGCAGGCTGAGCCAGCTAATACCATCAGAATGACACTTGTGAGCATTAACCAAATAATTGTCGGGGCATAAGAGAAATGAAAGCAAGAATTCTATATTGTTCACTGCAAAATTCACACCTCATATAGTGCCTTGCACACAACTGGTCCCAGATAAACAGCTGACAAAATAAAAGAACGGATGAATGAATGGATTTAGACCCATGCCCCAAGAAAACAGCACCAGTCATGCAATGTAACCACACTGAGAGAGAGGAAAAGCAGAGACTTCAGAGCCAGACAGACTGCTTTCATTCTTCTCTACCTGTGACCTTGGGAGGGTCCATAACCTTCTTAACCTTAGTTCCTTGTCTGTCGATTGATAATAGTAATGGTTTTATCATGTAGTTGTGGAGATTAATTGAGATAATGTACCTGATGTATAATAAGCACATGGAAAGTGACAGGTGCTATGAGGATGATATGTTGACCTTCCATGTTTTCATTCATTTATTCATTCGACAACTTTTTATTGAGCAAGCCCTTCCTAGGCACCCAGCCTTGTTCCTGGCGTTGAGGATAAAATGGTAACAACGCAGTACCTTAGCTCACAGGTGCCTTGCGTTCTAGAGAGCAGAGTCAAAGACAATGGGAAATAATGAAATAATTTCTGAGAGTGGTAAGTGCCACAAAGGAAATAAAGCAGAACAATGTGGTGATGACTGTCTGTAGAAATCTCCCTGGGAAGGAGACATTTAAGGCTGAGTTCTGAGTGACGAGAAATCAGCCTGGCGAGTGTCTGGGGGAAGAGCATTCCAGAGTGAACAGCTGGTACAAAAGGCCTAAGGAGGGATGGCCTCGGCATCTTCAGGGAAGAGAAGATGACCAGTGTGGCTGTAGCGTAGTGAGCAACATGGAGCGAGGTACTAGATAAAGTCAGAGAAATTAGCTGCAACCAAATTATATAAGGACTTATAGGCCAGGGTGAGGTAGTTGAATTTTTTTCTAAATGTAATAGAAAATCCCTGTAGAGCTTCAAGCAAGGGTGTGAAAATGATTTGATTTATGGTGAAAACAATATTCTGTTGCTGTCAGGGTGACAGGTGATAGAAAGGCAAGAGTGGGTATGGGGGTTGCTCAGGGCTCATGTCTGGTAGTCTGGGAGAGAGGGCATTGCCTTGGACTACAGTGGTGGTAGAGCTGGGTAATGGATGCATGAGGACTATCATGAAGGCAGATGGGCAGAATCTCCAGTGGGTTGAATGTGAACAGAATGAGAGCACCAAGGACGACCCCTAGGATTCAATTTAAAGGACCAAATGAGATGGTGTTACTGCAATCAGCTGGGGATGGAAAGACGAGGGAGAGTCAATGGAGATGACACTGACCCTGACTTTGTCTCTGTCAATACAGCTGATCCAGCTTTCATGGCCTAGCCAATAGTAGTCTGCCTCTTAAGAAAAATCAATGGAGCTTAGTTGCCAATATTGCAGATTCATTATCAATTCATTGATCACTGCTAAGCCTCACTCTTTAAGTAGTTGTATGAAAAATCATCTGGGAGAAGCTTAGGTTTATTATACTCCTCTTCCAGGCCTTGGTTTTCTTCCCTATGGAATGAAGCTTGTGTGTGTGTGTTTATTTGGGGGTACTTCCCAAGTGAACCACATCACCTCTCCTCACTCTGGAGAAGCAAAACCAGAGCGGGGGTCCCCTAGGAGCCACAAGGATGGAAGAGCAGATAATGGTCAATACTTAGACCTTGTGCAGACTTCAGAGTTCTTGCTCTCCCTGGGTCCTTCGTCGCTACTTCTCCTTTCTCTCCCTGGCATTAGGTTCACTGCATCATCTCCTTCACATAGGGTTCATATGGCGACCACTGGCTGGCTTTAAATAGAGTGCGGTACTGAGCATCATGACAATGTCAGTGCTGTTAAACTTCAATGTACTCAGATACCATGAGCTGAAGTCACAGCTCATGACAGCCACACGGAAGCGAGTGTTGAACTAAACTGGGAGATGATTAAAACAGGCAGGAACAGAGATTGTTCATACTGGCCTCCGCTGCACTCCGACCCAACCACCCCCTTTCGGTGTCATGCCTTTCTTCCTTTGTCTTATTCATTTTCTCTCCAATAAAGTTTACACCAAAGTAGGCACCTAACAAGGATGACAATGCTATGAGCAAGAAAAGAAAGCAACTAGAAGTACAAGACGCTTGTCCTAAGAAGCTGCCTCTTAAGGTCTTAAAATCATTCTGAAAAAAAACCAGAGTGAATTACCCAGGTAACAAGTATGCTTTCCCGGTTCAAAGACTTCATTAGTCTTTTTATTGTGTCTACATGAAGGTGAGCAGAGTTTCCTTTCCATTATACTAAAGAGAGAGAAGAGAGACGCAAGTAGTAGCTAACTGAAAATCACTGACAAATAGATTTGGAATTTACTTAGTGAAAATGCATCAGCCATATGCAGTCACCAGGCACATTCTTTGATGCTTTTTCAGAAAGCCTCCCCTCCCCCCACCCATTAACCACCACTGTCACCTAGGCTTCATTCAGTAAAGTGCAAAGAGCTTTGATCGGCGAACAGAAAACTTGCCTTTGCATGGCTTGTATAAATCACTTAGCCTTGTTAGAAATCAAAGTAAGGCAGGATTCTAGGAGATGTCATTGTGAGCTATTGATACAAAAAGGCAAGTAGGTGACTTAACATCAGGCCCAAAATAGGAAAATTTAGAAAACTGCCCTGAAATACAGGCATGATCCCACTTCCAGGTTGAAATCATTTTAGACAAAAGTAAGCTCTAAGAAGAAAATCAACCAAGTGTGGTGACAGAGAAGTAAGTAAGCAGAGGGGGTGACCAGGAGAGAGGTTAAATTTAAAACAAAGTGTGGAAAATGAGGAGGAACCAGGCTAAGAGCCAGAAAGGGAAAGAAAACAACAGGTATGAGGCTCCTGGTATAGGAAAGAGCTTGGTGTGTTCTAGAAAGTGCCAGAAAGCCAGGGAAGGCTCAACAATGGGGACAAGGGAGACAGGAGCCCGGAATGAGGTTGGGGAGTTAAGCCCATGGGTAGGAGCCACATCCCACACGGTATTTAAGGCAGAGAAAAGAGTTTAAAGGTCTTCTAAGTACTGGGTGTGGGGCATAAATAATGAATCTTGGAACACTGAAAAAAAGAAAATAATGTAATAAAAAAATAAATAAATACATTTTTAAAAAAGGTTTTCTAAGTAGAATTGGAGACCATTAAAAGATGTAAGCATAGGAAAGACATGAGTTGGCTTTGCTTTGCTTTGTTTTGTTTTGCTATTTACAGATATCTCTAGATATCATCTAGGGAATGGCTTTTCAGGGGTGGGTGGAAGGCAGAGCAGTAGCAGGGCAATCTGTTAGGGAGCCACCGCAGGTACATGGCCAGGAGACAATGAAGACTTGGGCTAAGACAGTAGCAAGAGGAGATGAGGGGGAAGAAACAGCGTGAAGTATGTTGTAGATATATAATTAAGAGGATTTGCTCATAGACTAGATGTTGACAATGATGGAAGGACAGAAATTAAGGGTTACTCCTAAGTTCCTGGTCTGAGCCCAGGGTGGCTGGTGGGGCCTTTTTTCTTAGAGGTAGGACTGGGAGGGATTAAAGGGTGGGTGCAACAAGAACGAGTCTGAGAGCAGGAGAAAATCAAGAGTTCCTTTTTGGCTATCTTAACATAGTGATTCCTGTGAGCTCTCTAATTACAGTATCATCTGTACTTGTATAGTAAAATATAGGAATCTGGAGCTCAGATGAGAGTAGGGATGAAGATACAGATCTGGGAGCATCAACATGGTGGAGCTATGTAAAACCATTGGGTTGGATGAGCTGACCTCGGGAGAGAGTAGTCATAGAGACAAGAGGATGACTCCGAGCTCAAATAGAGGAAGAGACTCTGACCACCATGATAGAAAGAGCGGTTCAAGGCATGACACCAACCCAGAGTGAGTGGAACAGAAATGAGAGACAACCAGAGAGAATATGTTTCCCACTGCAGTGTCCAGTGCCTCCCTAGAAAACCACAATTAATCCTAAAGATTAAGAGAGATAATGCATAGAAGAGCAGTTAGTGAACCACAGCTTGTTATTATATATGCACTATAATTATTAGCTTATTGTCTGATCCTGGGTCTATTCCTTTTTTTTTTAAATTTTATTTATTTATTTGACAGACAGAAACACAGCCAGAGAGGGAACACAAGCAGGGGGAGTGAGAGAGGGAGAAGCAGGCTTCCCACCGCGCAGAGAGCCCGATGTGGGACTCGATCCCGGGTCTCCGGAATCATGACCTAAGCTGAAGGCAGTCGCTTAACCAACTGAGCCACCCAGGTGCCCCATGATCCTGGGTTTATTTCTGTGTGTACTATTTGTCTTCTATTTGTCTTCTTACTAAGAAGTAAATTCCTAAGGTCAAAGATGCCATTATGTTCACTAATGATTCTAGAACAAGCAAAGGTTGGCTGATAGATTGACTGTTATTTTTACTATATTGATGAGAATAACTGGCCAAGGCCTGTTTCATGTTGGCTTCTGATAAACCTTCATTCCATCCCGGCTACTTCCTGTAATTTCACATTTGCAGGGCAGACATCAGAACTCTTTAATCCTGATGAAAGTATATGGCAGAAGCTCCTTTTCTCAAATGGATATGAAGAGAAGAGATGCTCATCTGTTCAGGAGGAGGTCTCCCCCCACCCCCAGCTTTGCCAAGAAAATTCAAAATCACACACAGGAATAAAAGAACGCACTTGAAATAAAAGGAAACAAGCATTTCACGAGAAGTCTTGTAAGAGCTCTGGACTTCAGCATTCTTCTGTAAAGGGAACATCAATATGGCAGGCTATCACTGAGAGCAGAGCAAATATTCCTGGAGAATTTTGCGAGGATAAAAAAAAAAAAAAAAGGAGTTTTCTTACTTTTTCCTCAGTCAAGTTGTTCTTGCCTATTTTGCAAAGAAGATTTTTTTTTTTTTTTGCTTCTGTCTTTTTTTTTTCAAGATTTAGTTCTTTGACAGAGAGAGAGCGTGAGAGGAAGGGACAGAGACAGAGATTATCTCAAGCATACTCCACACTGAGGACTGAGCCTGACTCTGGGCTCAATCGAAAGACCCTGAGATCACGACCTGAGCGGAAACCAAGAGTTGGAGGCTTAACTGACTGGGTCACCCAGGCACCCCTGCTTCTGTCTTTTTAAGGCCAAATACAACCTCAAGAACCAAAAAAGTAAGATACTCTCACTTTTATTAGGAATTCACCCTCTTTTCTCATAGAAAGAACTTCTAAACTTCTTTCCCGCGCACATGACTTTCAGGGAATCTGAGGTAAGAAAAGATCAATCTTCTTGCCAAAGAGGAAGAGGCTTAGAGGTGAAGCCATCTCACCAGAAAGCAATAGAATGTACTTCCAAAACATGTTTTGGGAAGATCCACACTTCTCTCTCCTTCATTAATGATAACTTCCGCAACAGTAGATAACATCTGAAAGGTCTAGATGTAGAACTGTAAGTGATAGCAAACTTACATAAACGGAAGTTGTCCAGATTTTCTAACCAAAGAGAATCCTAATTTGTTTGTTGTGGATCTTGGAAAAATCATTTTTTAAAAAAAGATTTTATTTATTTGACCGGGAGAGACACAGCAAGAGAGGGAACTCAAGCAGGGGGAGTGGGAGAGGGAGAAGCAGGCTTCCTGCCAAGCAGGGAGCCTAATGCGGGGCTCGATCCCAGGACCCTGGGATCATGACCTGAGCCATAGGCAGACGCTTAACGACTGAGCCACCCAGGTACCCCACAAATTATTTCTCTGTGCCTACTTTTTTCATCCTAGAGATGGACTGATCCCACTTACCTTGCATGGTTGTTATGAGGTTTAGATAAAAAGCACAAAGAGCTGGTATAGAGCATGGTGGAAGAAGATAAGGGATGGGCACAGAAAGACAGAACACAGTGCCTACTTCCTACACTGTGGTGGCTAGAAGGGCTCATGTACACTAGGGAGATATAATAATGACAACACAGAATGTCTTTGAGCCCTTACTGTATGTGAGAACTGAGATAGTACTTTTTTGAAAATTAAGACATTTTCAAAAAGAGTGACTCAGTAGGAGGTGGTAGAGCTGGGACTCATACCCAGGCATGCATCTGGAGCCCAGAGTTCCTGGTCTTCCCAACAACAATGTACTGCTTGCCTCCTAGGTATCGGGAAGACAAATACATGAAAATCAGAATACTTGAGCTCCAGTTTTCATTTCCTACCAATTGTCATTTGGCCCTAGGAAAGTCACCAAGCTTCTGTGACCCTCAGTCTTCCCAACTGTAAAATGGGGATGCTAGATATCACTGGATTACTAAGATCATGTCTCTCCTACAATCCTGTGGTCCTGTGATTTTTTTTTGTTTTATTTAGATACAATTCACCTATAACACTGTATTAGTTTAGGGTTTTGAGTCGTAATTCAATATGTATATAATGTGAAATGATCATCACAATAAATTTAGCCAACATCCATTGCCACACATAATTTCAATTTGTGTGTGTGTGATGAGAACTTTCAAGATCTACTGCCTTAGCAACTTCCAAATATAAATCCATCATTGTTAACTATAGTCTCCATGCTTGGACGTACTTAACTTATAGCTGGAAGTTTGTACCTTTTAATTGTGATCATATGCTTTTTACTTGTTTTAATCAACTGAGGTCATTCAGCTTTTCAAAACTGAAAAATTACTTGGCTGACAGAGTGGAAAGCATGAAAATCTGTAAGATGAACCAGGTTTCAAGCAGGCTAAAAAAAAACAAACCAAACCAAACCAAAACAAAACAAAAAATCCCACTCGTTCTATCCTGAACCCAGAGAAATGAAAGGAAATGGCATTTGCCCGACATAACACTGGGACATTTACTGTGTTTCTCTATCTCATACTCTTGACAGAGTTTCCTGCTACCCTCAGACATGAGATGTCTTCTATGATGAACAGCAAGGAAAAGGGACAGATCCGAAGAGACGAGGGCAGATCCATGGATCATGACCATACCCATCACACCTGCAGGAAAGCTGGGCCAATCTTTCCATAGAAAACGCAGCAGTCCTGGGGCAAAACCGGGGTAGGAGCCACATGCTTAACATGCTGATCATTTCCCTTGACTTTTCTGCTGAATAACATCAAGTAGGCATCAAAGATCAGATTTTCTTGACCCAACATGATTTGGCCTCAAATTTTCAGGTACAGAATGATGGTGCCCTCCCCATTCCCCACTTAAGCGTAATGATTAAGTCCCATCAGAAATGGCTGACAGAAAAAACCCTGTTGTGGTTCCAATCTAAATTGTTGAAGCATCAGAATTATATGGTGCTTTTATTATCTTGTGGAATGCATGTCCCTGGGGTACTCCTTTGAGTTCAACTAAAATGACAGTTTAATTCTCAGTAAATGAGTGCTAATTAAAATGCTGGGGGAAAGACTGTCATAATTGAATAATGAGAATAATGCAGGGTACATTTGTTTAAAGATTCCTGGAAGCTGAATTTAGGGATCAAAAAATGGTCTCTACGAGTTCACAGGCAAAGCCAACTCTCTTAAAAGCATTCATCGCTCTATGTGTGTATTCGCTAAACTTAAGTGGGTTTTTTTTTGTGTTTTTTTTTTTTAAGATTTTATTTGTTTGACAGAGAGAAACACAGCCAGAGAGGGAACACAAGCAGGGGGAGTGGGAGAGGGAGAAGCAGGCTTCCTGCCGAGCAGGGAGCCCGATGTGGGACTCGATCCCAGGTCTCCGAGATCATGACCTGAGCCAAAGGCAGTTGCCCAACCAACTGAGCCACCCAGGCACCCCTAAACTTAAGTTTTTATCTTGAGTGGGAATTGTTTTAAATCTGCTGTGAGCATGTAAGTCCTCCCTCCACATCTGTCTCTTGTAAAATGTTGGTGAACATGCTCCTCCCCGTAGATTTTGTGACATGTAGGCTACAGTGGAACCGGTGGGAGTGGAAATCTGTTTTTGATCTACTCTTATACAGGTAGCTGTGATCGTCTCTCAATATTCAAATCTCTAGAATGGAATACTCTTTGACACACAAATCTTTTTAGAAAACTACAGAATTAAGACAATGTCAAGAGAAGAAACGTTCAGAAGGAAGCCGTATGGTTTTGTGGAAAGAGCCTTGGATTCTAACCTTAGCCTTGCCCATAATTCTAAGACAGTTATAAGACCATGGTCATTGACTTGAAACTGTTTGGAGAATAAAATGAAATAATACATGACGAGTAACTTTAAAAGAAAAAAAATTATAGGAATGAGATAAAACTTAAGCCTTTGATTGACACTGGCATAAATAATTCGAGCCTTTTATTTTCCTAATTCAGATGACCCTAGTATATAGATACATTTTAACAGGTTAGACCCACTGGGCCAAGCTCATTACGGTAGCATGTGACCAGGGAAATCTGAATTATCCTAAAATACAGAATTTATCCTTCATCCACACAATGTCCAATTTGTATACCCACCCCAACCCCCAGCTGCCGAGATAATTGGATTGACTTTCATGCTTCTGGGTTTCTCCATTTCCTTTAGCCTTTCCACTCTAGTAATAGTTAATTTCAAAGGCTTCAGGATTGTATTGAGTCCAATCTATTCAGTGAGTTTCTGTCCTGTCCTTAAAGATCTATGGGAAAAATAAATTCTATAACCTCCTTCTATGCCTAACAACTTTTACAGTGAGGAAATTCTGTACAATCTGAATTCCTTGATTGTGAAAAAATGTCCCCCAGGGCCACCCATTGGGAGGCCTCCCATACACTTACTAATCCAACACAGCTTAGAGGCCTTGACAGCTCCAGCAGCGCTGCTTAGACACCCCCCTTATGAATATGCAAAGACAATCTTTCACTTACAAAAGAAACTGATATAGCCATTATGGCCTGTGGTTAATCAAACCTCCATTCACTTCCCTCTGCTTTGAGAACCGTCATCAAGAAAACGTGTTGCTAAGCAAACTTAGCAGTAAGGACCTGGTTCCCCGTAAAAATGATTGCCTAGAGGCTAGCTTGTTTAGAAGTAAGGATCCTAGTGGGTTGTTTCTTTTTTTTTTCCCAGCCTCTAATTTGATTTCCTATAAAATCTAAGCTCATCATTCAGTTAAAGGAAGATTTGGAAGTTGCTCACACATTTCTCATTTTAACAAGTTAGAGTTTACACACACACAAATACACATGCACACACACACACACTCACTCACACCAGGTCCTTCTTCTTGCTTCTGTAACTGCTTCTTGGAAAACATCCAAGCTTAGGCCAAGGAAATGCATAATAGAGAAGCTGCTGACTTTCCAAGCATCTGGTGAATTCACAACTTTCATTGAGCCTTACATAATATATCATCAATATTCATTCTTTCATAGACATCTATCTTAGTCATTCCCACCTCCCCCAGGAAACACGGTCAAGAGAAAACATAAAGGAGACTCTATCACAAATTCTTAATGAACAGTACATAGGAGCAGGAATTCACTTCCTAGCTTTGCAACTAATTTTCAGTGTAACCTTCAAAGATCACTTAAAACTAGCTTTGCCATCGATTTGATAGCCCTAGAATGGAGAATAACACTTTCTGTGACACCGAGATGAGTCCTTAAGCCTGCCCACACAATAGCACAATATCCTCTCAAACTTTCTGGACTAACAGGTTCCATCTAGGTTAGTCAAAAGCTCTGTTTTATAGGATCTAGGTACTAATTTCCTCTAGCAGGTGGTGGGCCAGTGGTACATGTGAGGTTCTGATTAATCAGTTTTTATTAAATAAATGAGTAAGAAAATGGTTAATGTAGTATTTTCCATTAGTTCAATGGTGGCCATAGGTTTCTTAGAATGTAGTCCTGAATCATTTGAGAACTTATCAAAAACGAAGATTTCCAAGCCCTACTTGGGGGCTTACTGAATCCCAGCCTCTCTTGGTGGGGCCCAGGAGTGTGCGATTTTAATAATGATTTAACATGGTTCTCAGGCACATGTGGGTTATAGAGAACCTCTACTTCACTTATTTTGGGTCTCAAAAACATCGTTTCTGGCTTTGCTGGAACTCTCCAGTCAACTTGAGGCAGTGATGGTTCTAATATGTGAGGAACTCTTATTCCAAAGGCTTCATGTTTGTACTGCACTTGAAGACCCATGTTTTTGATATTCTAAAAACCTGTCAGGAATGCCAACGCCGAGGTGACTGTTTGGTGTTCAGTCCATCTCTGACATCATACGCATGAAATCGGTTGCTCTTTTATCTGTTTTGCCATCTGATTGACATGGCTTGAGTAGTTAAGATTTTACAATAAAGAGAAGCTGATGGGTCTTTGAGTCAAGGGTGTGTGTGTGTGTGTGTGTGTGTGTGTGTGTGTGTGTGTGTGTGTGTGTTCTTATGTGTGTGCATTTAAATGCTTTGATTTTCTTTTGTTTTGACTTCATTCAATTAATTCATCATCTTGCAACTAGTCAAGTATGACTTCTTAATAACATGGGTCATGCTTACTCCTTCAATCAACTCTTGGCATGTAATGCTCCTATCTTCTTCTCTGAACATTTGTATAAGACCTCTACCTGTTTGTCTGCACCCTACGGAAAAGGATTCTTTGAGGGGCACTCATGGACTTTTATATTCAGTCATGAGTAAAACATGTGAAAGTAGACTCTAATGCACATTTAGGTCTACATTCCTCAAAATTATGCTCCTCAAGGGTGCTGTGGCATAGCTTTATGAAGGACGTGCCCCCCTCTAATAATAGTTGGTAGGAGTCAGGATCTCATCTAAGCCTTCAGAGAAGTTTTCATCCAGTCTTCTCTCATAGAATCGGCACATTTGGCATTCCTGTCAACATTGTACTTACAGCTTCTGTGACATGACTGAAATTCCTCAAGGGTAGTGAATGATGGTTTGTTTTTTCTTTCACTCCACCCTGTCTCTCCCAAAAGCATCAGGAAATGCTTAAGTGTATGCAGGTGGCAATGCAGTCATGTGAATGAGTAATTAAATATAACTCAGTTTCTCAGACCTCAAAGACCAGATTAGAATTAAAATCAAACATGGGGAGGGGCGCATACACTGAGTCCCCCCGGCAAATCTCCTGGAACCTCAGCTCCTCCGGGACCACCTCAGGGCCTCTGGAGAGCTCCCTTCTCTCCCTGAAAGGCCCCGGTCCCCTCCGATGGTGCTGCTCAGCCTCTCCCCTGCCAGATGGCTTGCACTGAGGCTACCCTGGGATCTGTGGATTTCGTTGTTGATCACCACTGTAGATCTGCTCTCTCTCCCATAATGTCTGTGACTCTATTGTTACTTTAGTCCTTCTATGGTCTGGCCTGCTTCAGACTTTGTACAGTGCAAGAGTGGGGTGGAAAGGAAAGAAAAAAGTAGAAGTGTTCTTCCTCCTCCCCCAGCATGAAAATGGCTTCAGTAAGTCTAAAGAAAATGTCTTGAAAAGCCACGTCTCTCATTATTTCACGTGACCGATTTTTCAGTTACTTTCATGAACAAAAGTTAAAATTTGTACAAATTGGCCAATTAACCCTTGGTTCTCTCTAACTGGGGCTCAGACAACAATGTGAATGTGACCGCCCAAGACCAGGACTCTCTGCTCCCCATCTACTGGGGACTCTGAGCAAGAAGAGGGCAGTGGGGGCCCCCTCCTAGATGTCCCAGTCACGCAGTCAGCTATTGGCTTCGCAGCTCTAGCCTGTCCACTCCCTGCTTCTCTTCTATGAGACCCTGAGGAAGTAGGCATCTAGCAGTCTGCCTGGTGAGGCCCAAATATCCCAGAGCAGGTTCCTTCCAGACCCTTTTACGACATACAACTTAGCCAGATCTGCCAGAGATGAAAGCATGCCCCCTCCAGCTACCCAGCAAAATTGCCAATTAAATCAGAGAGACAAAATTGGATCTAGTGGATATCTCTGACTCAGATGGCCCTAGGGAAACAGAAACAGTGACTGCCAGCGGTGGTTCAGAGCAACTCTTTGTAATATTCATTTCATGTTGCTTAAAGATGTGAAAAAGACCAAGTCTACCAGCTTCTGGTGTTTGACAAACCAGGTTGCTGTTGGATAATATTTGAACAGACAGCTGTGTCTGAGTGTGCCCGGAAAAACCTTCCCAGGCAATCAAGTAAGGTCAACACAAATTCCCCAGACTAGCTAAGACCTGGGTTGTGCCTAATCCCATGAAAACCGAGTGGTGAGTGATGGGCACTGTTGATTCTTTCATACACATACTGGTTCATTCACTCATCATGCATTCACTAGTCACTCAGCCATTATTTATAGAGCTCTAATCTGTGTCCATCTCTGTCCTAAGTGCTAGGCACACACTGTTCCAGGCACCACGGAGCCTGAAGGCTAGTAACCACTTCTGACAATGCCAGTACCTTCTCATGCACTGGTCAGAACCTTTCCTGAAAAACCTACAGGACACAGTTCTTGTTAATATAACAACACTGTCAAAATTATTTACCTTTTTAACTGCATAATAAAGTGGTGGAATGAATGAAGCATGTATTCTTTGCATGCAAAGTCAAATAGAAGCTTTGTCTAAGCCCGGAATAGGGACAACATTGCCTAATACTCAGTCTAGCCCTCGACTGATCCGTTTGCAAGAGAAGGCCTATCTAAAGCTCAAGATGCCTATATCTAGGAAGAACCTAACTTAGACTATGTGTAGAAATCAAGCAAAATAATAAGATCACAACCACATAAAAAGCAATACTTTGCCTTCTGTACAAAGTCTTAATCCTGTAATAAATAAGGGCAAACAATGTCTGAATTCTGAATTAAATGTCCCATGAATGCCCTCCTGACCTCTATCCCCTCTGGATACGCAAACACATGCCTGTATATACTTGTCATACACAGTAGGTCAGTTGGAGTCTTCCCAACACTCACTCACTATCATATAATTCTAATCAGCTTCTTTACTTGGTTGTTCAGAATATATCAGATTATGGGGCGCCTGGGTGGCTCAGTTGTTAAGTGTCTGCCTTCGGCTCAGGTCATGATCCCGGAGTCCTGGGATCGAGTTCCGCATCGGGCTCCCTGTTCAGCAGGAAGCCTGCTTCTCCCTCTCTCACTCCCCCTGCTTGTGTTCCCTCTCTAGCTGTTTCTCTCTGTCGAATAAATACATAAAGTCTTTAAAAAACAGAATATATCAGATTATAAACTGAAGGGGAAGGGAGGGAGAGGGGCTTTTCAGTTAAGCATGATGATAGGAGAGGCTGCAAGTTGATAATGTGGGAAGAGAAAGAACTGACATCGGGCACACATGTCTCTGCCCAGTAGTAAACACTCTTAAAAATACTCAAAGTGCAACCTGCTTATATACCCCCTCACTCAACTGATGATATGCCTGAAATCCAAGTGAAGTATTAAGAAGCTAACAAAGTATGGTCTACATTTAAATATATTTCCATCCAAAAATGAGAAAATTCACTCATGTGCAAATCTTTAAGTAGTACCTCTTTTCCAAGTACCACTTTCCTCTAGAAGCTAATCTTGAAAAGTTTGTTAATGTTCCTAGATGTGTGTTTAAGCCCCCTTGACCCTCATAGCAACCTTGTGAGACAAGCAGATGGATATTTATTTTCTCCATTGTTCACCCATCATTTTCATTATTTTCATTTGTCCTTTCATTTATTCTGTCAGCTAATGGGCATTTGATGATTACCTCTCTGTTCTGGGTGGTGTGCTCCCCTACTGTGCTGTACCCCCCAATACAGAGGCCCTAGACACATGGGGCTACTGAAAATAATTAAAACTAATTAAAACCGCAATCCTAGATCTGTAATGCTGGATACGGGGGTGAAGGAGATGAGGAGGGCAAGAGTATCTGCTTGTCCTGGTCCAGGAGATGCTCAACCTGGTTCCCACATCTACCTGCGGAAGGTGCCCTATGATCCCCTTATTCTGTTAGCTGCTCTTCGTTCTATCTCCAAGGCCTCCCCATCCACTGGCTTGCAAGGCAGCCCATCGCCAAAACCAGCTAGTCAGGTGACTGTCTCTTCTTTCTCTCAGTGATTTCCAAGAACTCCACAAACACAACAGGTAACCTACGCTAATATTGTCTTTATTGCTGGTAACTGAAAATGTTCCTATGGAAGCAATCCAAATCTCTTTTCCTTCTTTGCCTTTACCTCTATTTTTCATATATAAGAGGCTCCAAGCAATAAACTCTCAATTCTCAAAGATCAGTTACATCAACTTTCCTCCTGCAATGCATCTCTCCAACATCCACCTCCAGCACAACCAGATCAACCTCTCAAAGGACATCCGAGTCACCTTCCCAGGGAATATGTGTGTCTTTCTCTCCACCAGAAAATTAAAGGTTGAAAATGAATGGTCTTTGGTGTCTTGGAGTTTTGAGAAGCTCAATTTCTTTTTAAGTGGAAAAGAAAGAATCAAAATGTAGAAGTGATGTTACCATATCCCAACAAGAAAAACACAGAGAAACAACGGTGGGTAAGCTCTAATAAGGGTGCTGGGGGCAAATTCTAAGGATAACTTGAAGATTTGAAAAGGATTAATGTTGCTTATGAAAGAAATACAGAGGAAGTAACAGAAATGTGAAGAGGCAATTGTGTAGGCTAATCTGAAGATGCTTAAGGAAACTATGGAAAAGACCATATTAAGCTCAAAGGAAAATGTACACTTCATTGTCACCATCGGAGGCTTATCGAACATTTTCACCACACATTGAACACTGGGGAAGTACTTCAGTCTTAGACAATAAAATAAAAAATAAAATAAAATAAATAAAATAAAAATAAATAATAAAATAAAATTAAAAATAAACGAAAGTAAAATTAAATTAAATTAAACAAAATTAAATTAAAATGAATAAGCATTCCTCTGTAAAGGCCATCACAATGAATGAATGAAGGGACAGTTGGGGTTCAGCATAGCTTTTAATTTTAAAATCTCTTTTCTGGCTAGGACCTTTTCCACTGAATACCAATTATTGACTGAACTCTATGGTAACACAGTTCACACTGAAAGAGGCAAGTGTGTCCCCACTCAGAGGGAAAGAGGATGACCTGAGGCTCAGAACGAGCCCTGGATTCCAAGGGCCCCCATCCAGCTACAGGTGTTGAAAACCATCAAGCACAGGGCCTTTCCCTGCCTGACCTTGAATTAATATGAGTCGTGTGAAACTCCACAGCAGATGTGGTCCACAGGGTCTCATTCTGCCCTGAGTATACTTCAGTCTACCAAGAATGTAGCCTTCCTTCCTCCTCTCTGTTCTCAACGGGCAGATTCCAGAATGTAAAACAGTTCCCTCCTGGACTGGAGTCCTATTCTGAACACAGGTGATTTGTTAGCTGTCACAGGGGTGGGGCAATTTGTGTGGGGGGATTTGGGGGGAGCTGTACCCTGTGAAGAAGTGCTCTGAACTTAACATGCCTGGAATCATCAGCCTGGGGAATGTTGTCACCAAATCCGAGAGCCCTAGTATAGTACCCTGCTCCCAGACTGACCCCCTAAGAATATTGAATCCAGGCTCTGTTGGACCCAAATCTGCCATGCCCCTTGATATTGTGATTTGATACATTCCTGCAGCTGTGTTTATCCTCCTAGACCTCGTCTACCCTCTCCCAGCCACGGGATAACTAAAACTCTAGCCAGTCTGAAGCAGGGCACTGCGGACCTGAGATACTAGCCCCTAATCAAACACATGAATGCGGTGAGCCTTGTAGACCCAAGGAAGGAATCTGGATTTTATTCTAAGCATGACTGGAGAATTCTAAGCAGAAGAAAGCCATGATTTGTCATGCCTTTTAAAAATATAACTCTGGCTACAATGTGAAGAATGAATCTTGAAGTGGTAATAGAAAATGCTAGGTAATAATTTAAAAGGCCAGCTAGTTCTCCAGTGTTCAACTAATACTCCCATGGTAGCTCGGTGAGAAATAGTGGTCAGTGAGAGAGAAACAACCTTTTGTTTAGAGATGTGCTTTGCAGGTAGAGTTCTTACACAGGGGGAACCATTCTTATACAGGGGCATTCTGTATGGACATAAACCATTCTTATACAGAACCATTTCTTATACAGAAAAATAATTGATGACTGCTACCCTTGTCCATGTCAGGGGCACATGGGTTTAAACTATAGCACAGTAAGAGGATCTCAGTAAGACCTAAGTAAACCTCATGTTCATTTAGGACTAATTAGCACCAATATATTTATCCATATGTAGACGTTGGAATTTTCCAAGGCAACTCCTTTGGAATAAAACAATTGCCTAAAGGATCTAATTGCTTAACGTGACCTAAAGGATGTTCATCTTAACAAGAAGTTCTTCCTGGGACATAATAATGTTTTGCTCTAAAAAGTATTCCTTCCCTAAATCAAAGTTTCATAGTTTGAGTAAGTGAGACAATAGAAGACTAATCCACAAACTCAATGCTGTGACTTTTCAGCAGGATTCTGCAATGGAGTTAAGAGCATCTTGAACCATTTTGTGAGAGTCTGCTAGAGTTTGTTTCAAAAATATATCTTGAGTGCCATCTCTGAGCATATTCAAAAAGTTCCACAAAATAATGTGGGTCATTGACAAAGATTCCTCCATCTACTCCCATGGAGGAAACAACCTTTGATAGAATAAGCTGAATAGCCTGGAATACGTTAACACTCATTGACAATATCTCCAATGTCATCATCAATTATACAACAACACATAAGGCATCTGTTAGTGTTCTCATTTGAATTCACTCAATTGCATGCAAATGGCTCTGCCAATGTAGGGATGAATTGCCTTCTGATGTAATAGTGCGGTGTCTCCACCAGCCTTCATGTGTAGAAAAATCATTCTTTATTGCTTATGAGCTTCTCCAGTTCTTCACAGAACTATTCATTTATCTACCTCCCCCCTTTTTTCTTGGTTTAAGAGTAAATCAATCTTACACCCCTTAAAATATGTAAGAGAATTTTGTCAACTTGAAGAGGTGAGTTGGGAATGTCTACCGGTAGCAAGCTTTGCAACATGCTTGAAGGACATAGTATGTGTATACAGACCACACCATAAAACCTGGAGTGGCACTGAGGACTCAGGCCACTGATATTACAGTTCTCCCAGATGTGTAGGGAAGTGTGTGGACATGTGTACTAGTCAAAGTCTTCCAATGCAAAGTTTATTTCATAAATACAATGAAAACCCATCACTGAATGAAACCTCCAAAGAAATATACAAACACAACCACTCCACTCACAGCATATGTGGAATTTCTTAAGTCCTACAGTAACAGCAAGGGTTATTTCTCAATTTGGATTACAATTCTGTATTGATATAAAGTATTCTTTAATAGGAAATAATCAGGACCACAGTGTTCTCTGCTAGTTTGCGACCCTGTCCCATTCCAACATTTTCTCGTTCTATCACCTTATACCATGTGTTCTGAACATGTAGCCAAGAAATGTCACCCTTTCCCCACAATGAAATCTTAAAGAAATTCCCAAATTTACAGTTTGAGACAGATGGCTCAGTTAAGCAGTATGAGCAGCAATGTCCTAACTAGATCGTTGATTTCATTTGTGAAATTTGCTTCTGAACAAAGACTAATGGCTCTTGGATTTAAAAACAAGCAAACCAAAAAGAAAGGGGGGAAAAAGGGGCCTCAATAATCCTACCCATGTCTCAAATTATCAAATGTCTTAGAAGAACAATGACAGTACAATTGTTACCTACGTTGTATCCCAGAGACCATCAGAAGCTAAGCAAGCACACTTGTGGCTTCAGGATCTTTTATTTTATTTATCTCCCAAATGAAATGAAAGTAGTCTATCACCACTGAATTCCAGAAATGAGGTTTAAAAAAATGTCCATCAGGCTCAAAGAAGTTATTTCAAACACAGGATCTACTCCGTTTCCAGGCTGAAAGAAGCATTCAGTTGTTTTTGTGGTACCTGAGAGGGGATTTACACTACCAACAGTTGCCAATTTTCTCTTAAAAAGGTTCTCTTCTGGTCACTGGAAGATGCCCTGCTAAAGTAGACAAGGGTGATGAGATCTTCTGCTAACATCACTTAGTGGAGCCAAATACTCCAAAGCAAAACTCCAGTATGCAATAGCATCAACTCCATGATCTCAAAATAAACAAAAATCTCTACAGTGGCCCATAATACTCATGGCATACATGATGCCCCTGCCAGTAAGAACATGGTCTCTTTTGGTTCTGTCTACTTCGTGTAATAGATTATTGGTCCATTTGAGGCTGATATCTGGTAACTTGATTTCTTTATAGTCTTCTTGAAATAGTCCTTTAGAGATAATATTGCAAAATCACTGCTCTTGAAATACCTTTATCCATTCTTGCTTTGGCCAAGTTTGAAAATTATGATGGGACATAAATTTACAAAGATATGGCAGACATCAGGGAAGAAGACTTTGTTTTCATCGAAGCCAGTCACCATGAACACACACCCAGCTGGTATGGAGGGAGGAAGTTCTGGTGTCGGAAGTCCTAAGTCTATAAATAAAGTTCTAAGTCCCTATCCACTAATGGTGTAACCCTAGGAAATTTCCCAACATTTCCCTGCCTCAGTTGCCTCAGCTAGAAAATGGCAATAACCACACTTCCTCAGCCTGCTTCACAAGATTACTGAAATATAATAATCCTTTGGCAAATTTTAATTTCAATTCATGCAGCTGTCTGCATGATCAATCAGTGATAAAACTGGGATGACTTAAACAAGCAGAATAGATAAAACTCTCCTTTAGTAGATCTGGAAATACAATATGTCTCATCAATCTTCAGAGTTAAGAAAAAAAGTTTTGTTTTGTTTTGTTTTAATTCTGAGAGATATGTTTGTTAACAAGCCAAGTAATAGCTGAGGACTCACTATGTGAGCCTTCAATTCATTCATGCCTCCTCTCACTGAATACTCTCAGGAACCTTACAGAGGAGATACTCTCTCTTTTTTTAATAAAGTTGCATGTTTTGTAAGATGCAGAAGAAGACTTATTTTTCTTAAGCCTTTTCCATGTTTTTAACTAATTATGTTTTTTTAATAGACTGATAAGGGATAAGTCAAGCCCTTGCTCAGTTTTTTTTTTAATGTGACATCTTTTTGTTGTTATTTTTGGGCTTAGGTTTGTCTTTTTCAAAATAAATCTGATGAACACATTGTAGTCTTGGTTCTAGTCTTTTTTCACTTAACTGAAGTAGAGTTGGCATATAATGTGATATTAGTTTCAGATGTACAATTTAAGACGAGCTAGTCTTAATCCCAATTTTCAGAAAAGATGACTGAAGCTTAGCAAGTTAAGTATTTTTGCCCCCTGTCCCCTCCCAGGAGACAACCGAACAAACATCCAAATCCTGGCTCTTCTGACTTAAAGCAAATGAAACAGAGAACAGAAAAACAATGGAAAAAAATTAACTAAACTAAGAGTTAAGCAAAACAAAAGATGAACAAAATTGACAAACCATTAGCTAAGGAAAAAAAAGAAAAAACCCAAATCAATGAAATCATAAATGAAAAATGAAACATTATCATAGATCAAAGGATCATAAGAAGTATAAACAATTCAAAGGATCATAATTCAAAGGATCATAAGAAGTATAAACAATTACAGTCCAACCAACTGGGCAACCCAAAAGAAATGGAAAAATTCTTAGGAACATACAACTTTACCAAGACTGAATCAAAAATAAGTAGAAAACCCAAATAGACCAATTACTAGTGATAAGGTTGAATCAGTAATCTAAAGTCTCCCACTGAAGAAAAGCCCACGGACACTCTGGTGGGTTTTTCTAAACATTTAGAGTTTTAGCACCAACACTTTTCAAACACTTGCCAAAAAAATTAAGAAGAGGGCACATTTCCAAACTCATTTTAGAAGGCCAGAATTATCCTGATACCAAAATCAGAAAAGGACACTATTAGAAAAGAAAAATACAAGCCAGTATTCCTGATGAATACAGATGTAAAATTTTTAAATAAAATACCAACAAACTGAATTCAGCAACACATTGAAAGAATTGTTCACCCTGATGGATACAAGCATGGTTCAACAAATACAGATCAGTCAATGTGATATATTGCATTAACAGAATATATGGAAAAAAAACATATGATCCTCTCAATAGAGGCAGAAAAGCACTCAACAAAATTCAACATCCATCCATCCTTTTAAAGGGACTCTCTTTAAAAAAGAGAAACTCGGGACGCCTGGGTGGCTCAGTTGGTTAAGCAACTGCCTTCGGCTCAGGTCAAGATCCCGGAGACCCAGGATCGAGTCCCACATCGGGCTCTCTGCTCAGCGGGAAGTCTGCTTCTCCCTCTCTCTCCCCGCCTGCTTGTGTTCCCTCTCTGGCTGTGTTTCTCTCTGTCAAATAAATAAAATCTTTAAAAAAAATAAAAAATAAAAAAGAGAAACTCAAGAAATTAGGCAGATGGTTACAGAAGGGAGGAGGTGGGTGATGGGGCAACCGGGTGATGGGCATTAAGGAGCGCACATGATGCGATGAGCACTGAGTGTTATATGCAACTGATGAATCATTGAACATTACATCAAACTAATGATATGCTTTATGTTGGCAAATTCAACATAATAAATAAAAAGATGAAGTAACAACCTCAGCGTAATAAAGACTATATATGACAAGCCCACAGCTAACATCATCCTCAATGGTGAAAGTTTCAAAGATTTTCCTTTAAGATCAGAAATAAGACAAGGGTGCCCACTCTCACCACTCTTATTCAATATATTACTGGAAGTCCTATCTAGAGGAATAAGGCAAGAAAAAGAAATAAAAGTTACCAGAATTAGAAAGGAAGAAATAAAATTATCACTGTCTGTAGATGACATAATTTCATGTAGAGAATCCTAAAGACTTACCCCCAAAACTGTTAGAGCTAATCAATGAATTCAGTAAAGTTTCCGCATACAAAATTAACTTACAAAAATCAGTAGTGTTTCTAGACAATAACAATGAAATTTCTGAAAAAGAAATGGATTCCATTTACAATAGCACCAAAAACAACAAAGTATTTAGGAATAAAATAACAAACATAATAACAGTAACTGAATTATAAACTGGGCAAAGGACCTAAATGGACATTTCTCCAAATATGATATATAAAAGGCCAGTAAGTATGTAAAAAGCTGCCCAACATCACTAGTCCTTAGGGAAATGCAAAGTCACAATGCAAGCTCACCTCACACATGTTAGGATGGCCATTACAAAAAAAGAAAAGAGATCAAAATGCTGGCACAGATGTGGAAAAAATGGAACCCTGGTGCACCGCTGGAGGGAATATAAATTGGTACAGTCACTATGGAAAATGGTATGGAGAAGGCCACTTCTGGGAATATGTCCAAAAGAAATGAAAACACTAACCTGAAAAGCTATCTGCTCTCCAGTGTCCACAGCAACCTTATTTACAATAGTAAACACATGGAAACAACTGAAGTGTCCATCAGTGGGTGAACAGATAACAGAAACTGTGGTATATATATACAGTGGAGTATTCTTCACCTATTAAAAAAGGAACAAAATCCTCCCATTTGCAACAACATGGATGGACCTTGAAGACATTACACTAAGTGAAACAAGTCAGACAGAGATAAATACTATATGATCTCGCACATGGAATCTAAAAAACAAAACCAAACTTGGAGAAGAAGAGATCAGATTTACAGTTACCAGAGGTGGAGTGCTGTAGGCATGGTCAGGAGATAGAAATGTCTTGTCTTCAGATGACTAAGTCCTAGGGAAGTGATGTGTGACATGATGACTATAACTAGTACTACTGTAGGATAGATAGGGAAGTTGACAGGAGGTGAAGAGTCTGCATCACAAAGAATTTTTTTTTTACTTTTTATTGTATCTGTATGAGAAGGTGAATGTGAGTTGAACCTATCTATTGTGGTACTCATTTCACAATATATGGAAATCAAACCATCCAGTCATGTGCCTTAAACCTATACAGGGATGTATATCAATTATTTCCCCCAAAAAAACGGGGGAGAAAATTCCATGCTTTTAACTACTGTTTAGATGATCTCCTAGAGAGCTGTGAATTCTTCACCCAGAACCCTCCTCCTCATTCCACATCCACTGGTGTCCCCATCTCTGGGCTTTTACTCCTGCTCTTCTCCCTTCCTAAATTAGCCTCCTCTGACTTACTGAATCTTCTGCACCCTGTCAGGCTCACCAAAAGCCTTGGCTTTGGCACGTCTCTCTCACAAAATCCCATTTCATACTGATCACACTCTCTTTGACTGCAATAATTTGTCAATCACATTGTAGATGTGTCCTCCAGTTTGGCTCTTCCGTGAAGGCATGGATTGCGTGGTATGTGTTCTCTCTCTCTCCCCCCGCCCTCCATCACGTTCAAGACTGTACTAGATTAACAGAACACCTCTTCAACAATGACTTGCAGACATTTGCTCTCTTCCAGTCCAGGCCGGCTTGCCTATTCTGGATGCTATCCAGGCAGACATGCGCAGACAATATGCTGGGCACAGGTGAGCATGACCAACCTCTTCCGTTGACTGGGAATCTGGCCAAACAAGCAACTGTGTCAGGCAAAGAAGCCCAGGTCCTAGAGAAGCCCAGAGAGGCCTCAGCCACCCCAACCTGTGAGGCTACAAGAAGACTGCTCGGCCAGTTTGGTATTTAGGCTGAACTTTTAGGGATTGTATGATGATAACAATAAATTCTTACTGAATGTGCCTTCTGTTTAAATGTGCCACCTCACGAAATCCTCTGAATAACTCTATGAAGAAGATCAGATCATTGTTCCATTTTACTGGTAAGAAAAGTGAGCTGAAGGAGAATGACTAGCCCAGGTCAGTGGGAGAAGGAAGACTGAAAGGCAGGCAGGCTGGCGCCCAGAGACGACACCTTTAATCAGGATTCCAGTCTTCCTCTCAGCTAGGTTAGTCACCTCAGAGGGAGAGGAAGGATGGTCCAGGCCGGAGACCCGCCACACATGAAAGACACATGAGGAGCTCAAGCAGCCTATGTAGAAACGCTGAAGAAGCTTTTTGTGGGGCTCTGACAGTTTCCGGTGAGGCTCTGGCTACTCTGAGATGGACATTAGCCATTTTCCAATTAAGGCCCGACACAGCAACTCAGCCCTGCGGTGGCCAGTCTAACCCAAGGGGAGTCGGTGCTGCCCAGAGACCTTTGGTGAGCTGCGGCCCCCTGGAACTGTGCCTCACCATGCCTACCTTGCCCGCCTGTCCCAGTGGCCACAGGGTCCTCCCCGCTGTGCAAGAGCAAGATCTCCAACCCCACCTCTGCCCTGGAGAATGAGAGGATCCTACAAGCTCCCAGTAGCTATTCTAGTTCATTCTCTGCTTCCAGAAAGGATTTTGCTGCACTGTCACACTCCTAAGAAGACACCACGACTCCCTTCACCTCCCATTTCGGTGTCAGATCATCCTTTCTTGAAGACTTACTTAGGTCTCATATAAATGCTTCCTGCTAAAAATGCCTAAATGTTCAGCTCTATTTTCTTCCGTGACAAAACAAGAGGTGACCTCTGAAAAGATGGCCTCAAACACTGTGACACAGCCACACTTGGACCATGGAATCTGGATTTGCCTCCTGGCCTGGCTACTAATGAACTACGTGACATTGGGGAAATTACCTAGCTTTTCAAAGATTCAGGTCCTCATCTGTAAAATGGGCATGGTAATAGTGCCTACATGCAAACCTGGCCTCGAGGATTAAATACAGACAAAAGAGGTAGCAGGGTGCCTAGCTCATCATAAATGCTGATCAAAGTGTAGCCTAAAAAATGAAAAAGCTTGTTTCATTTGCATCTGCAAATATGGACACAATCTTGGACTCACAAAGCTTTTAGACAACCTTGCCTTCTCATTTTCTACCGGTGTGCAGAAATATTTTTAAATAACTGTTATCTGTCAGTTATATGTCAGTTAAAAAAGTGTTAAATAAATCCGTGAAGGCAAAGAAAAAAGAGAGAGACAGGAACCATCCTGCCGTTGTCATGACAACGAGGCAGGTTACCTGGCCAGAGATTTTGGAAATCTCTTAAAAGAATGGCCGGAGATGTTTCCATCTATTTGGGGAGAGACAAAGTCTTCCTTTATCCTCCGCTAAAGACACACATGCACTTGTTTGCTGAATATGTCCCAATTAACACAGGGCAAGATCTGAGAGGAGCGAGGACGTCACGGGCAGGCAGGTGGCAGAATGGAAAGAGAGTTAGCAGGGGGCTACAAGGTAGGGGTCATATCCGTGGAAAATGCAAGATCAAACTGCCAGGATCTCCATTGTTTCACTTAAAATGCCCAAAGAGCATTCACTAAAAAGCATCATTCTCCCACATGAAGACCCCCAACTGCTGCAGATTAACTTTAGAAGAAATTGAATCTTAACCAATAACACTCTCGTTCTTATGAACAGTACTGACATGAAGAAAGTGATTAAAAACTCTGGCGTTCAGGACTTTTCTCTGCAAGTCATTTTTGATATGTAAAGGAATAAAGAGCTTAGGATTCATGATGTGTGTCGCCCCCCCATCTCCTCGGGTGTTGTATATAGGTCGTGTGTCTGTGTATGCGTGTGTTTCCCTCCTACGTTCTGCAGTTTACACTTCACATAATAATCTTGCACACCTCTCTCTCATTTTTTCAGTTAATCGATAGTATTTTTAAAGCCGCAAATAGGGGCTATTTGTAATAGTACTTCCTTTAATTGCATATTTTTCAAACATGAGACTATTAAAGTAGCTGTCCATGAAAGCAGTCATTCAATTCTCCTCTGAGGTGCCCCTTCATTCTGAAAGGGCTCACTCATCAAGCTCAATAGCATCTCTTGGCTGCCTGAGAAAAAGCACTGGAGGAAAAAAAAAGGGAAAAAAAAAAAGCAACCTATTTTCCAGATCAAAGTAATCCCTACTCCATTGCCATGGCTGCAGACGTCTCTTTCTTCTTTTCATTGACCAGACAAGGTCCTTCTCAGAGCCCTGCTTTTTTTTTTCCCCTGAATTTGTTTTCTCGTTGGGAAAAGTGGTCATTAAGGTATTAGTTTAGGTTGATTGGTTCTTCAGCAACAGAAGAGGCTTCTGATGCTTTGTTATATCTGACATGATCTCAAAACAGTGGTCTGATTATTATACAATATAGAAATACTAACTCAAGGGGGCAGGCTTCCCGTTGAAACCCACGTAGGGTGCTGGGGATATGACAACGCACCCAACCTGCTGGTCTTTTCATGGGTGTTTTTTGGGGCTTGAGTGTCTGGCCACATCCGTGGACATTGCATGGGACTTCACCTCCCTGTCCTGGCCCTTGAGCCCCCCTCCCATGAACCTGAATTCCCCCCAAGTTGTTGAGGCTACTGAGGACTTGCTTCCATTTAAACCAACCAGTGGCGCATTTAGTGGAAAGAATGGGGAGAGGGAGAGGGATGGCTTTGATGTTTCTCCGGGCAGGAAATCACTTGGATGATTCTTCCAGGGCCACTTGGCAAAAGGTAGAGGATGTGACAGCTGGTGGGAAGGTCAGCGGCTGGGATGTGACCACTCAACCGTACCGGGAGACTATGCTGCCCTTGCAAACTTACAAGTTGGTTCCTATAGGTCTGGCGGGGAGTAAGGATGAGGGAGAAAGATCAGAGGGCTGGGCACATACCACCCAGGACAAAGAGAATTCAAAATTCTCAAATAACAAGGCAGAAGCTTTCATTGCTTTTTAAGACCAATTGACCCCAGTAATCAAGTCCATTCTAATAATGTATGACTGCCAACACTCAAAAGGTGGGACACATGGTAGTCAGTCACGTGGACTAGACTTCAAGCCCCTCTCTACTCATCTGTCAAAATACACTTGGTAACAGGCTGACTTTGAGGATCAGTAATAATGGTTACCACATCCTCGCCACGTGCCAAATACTGTGCTTAGTACCCGACACACATTAGCTTATCTCCTACCTCCAACAAGTCTACGGACTATGTCCTACTGAACACCCCTCCTTCTTATATGGAAGCAGGCATAGAGACCTGAAGTAAGTTATCCAAACTCATACAGTTGGTAAGTGAAGCCAGGATTCAAATCCAGTCAGCCCAAACTCTAGAGAACTCTTAGCCACTACTTAGGAATCAAATAAAATAATATTGATTCTCGTACCAGAAACTCAGCAATATTACTACTCATTCATTTCACATAGCCAACATTATTATTAAACTCTCTCTGTTGTTTCATCCAAATGAAGAAAAGTGTGTGACCGTGTTTTGGTAAGGGAAAGGCTTTATGAAGGCAAACATACCAAAAATAATTATGGTAACTGGGCCTGGAACACAGGAAAATTTGATGATATTTCTTGATTCGAAAGTTCCGTAGAGATCAATAACACTTGCAGGGCTCACTGGAGGATGCAGGGGGCTTGAGAATGGGAGCTCGTTTCTAAAGATAGCTCAGCCAAGGGGTATGGCGAAGGGTCCAGACAATCGGCATCATTGCTGCCTTCGCTGGGTGGAGGGAGAGACGTGGATGGATGTTTCTGCATTAGCCAGAGAGAGAGAGAGAGCGAGAGAGCGAGCGGAGCTGACAGACACAGCCCAATTAGGCAACTAGAGAAAGTCTGACCACACACTCCCCACCATGTATACACAGAAAATCCAAGCACAGAGCGGCTAAATCCTTCGCCTCTCCTGTGCGAAGACCCCAAGGAGTCAAGTGCTATTGCCACCTGCAAATTCTTAGGGAGATCCAGAAAAGTTATTAAAAAGCCTCCTTCATTTACTAATTGGATTTATTTTTATTAGGAACTTTCTACGTGCCAAGCACTGCAAGGCACAAAGAATATAAAAAGGATCAAGCAGGTCCCTGACACACAGTAGAAGTAGAAGTAGGTAGGCTAAACTAAAGAGGGCTGTACTGTGTCATTTGAAGAGGGGGGTACAGAGAACCCTGGGAGAGAAGGCCAAGGTCAGGGGTGCCTAGTTCTGATGTGAAGGTAGAAGAAGGTGAGGTGATGGGAGAGAGTGGGATCCTAGAAGCCTTCTCAGAGGAGGTACCAGGTAAGGATGAGAGTGAGGGAGCATGTGATCAAGGTCCTAGTCACTGAATCTGGCTCTGTCCATCTTTCTTGCCTGTTGTGTGTATCAGTAAGGACTGTGTGAACACAGAACTCTCTCGCACACTGTGGAGGACAGAAAAATTAGTCAAAGATAGGATCCCTCACCTTCCAGATACTTCAAATGTGATCATGAATCCAAAGAAGCATAAGAAAAATAATTAGATGAGCTAGGTGAATGCATAGCAACACAATCCCAATGTGGGCTTTATCACTCTGTAAAACTTTCTAACTTTTCACACACGGCCTTGTAAGAGAGCTAAGTTTGTCATGGCTGTGGATCATTAGCTAGAAAGTGAGGAACATTCCTAAATATGTTAGTCGGTTGGCACCACAGAACCCCTGTGAAGGACACAGTAGTTAAGAACTGTTACCCTGCGGGCACCTGGGTGGCTCAGTTGGTTAAGCCACTGCCTTCAGCTCTGGTCATGATCCTGGAGTCCTGGGATCGAGTCCCATATCGGACGCCCAGCTCCGCGGGGAGTCTGCTTCTCCCTCACTCACTCACTCTCTCTTAAATAAATAAATAAAATCTTTAAAAAAAAAAAAAAAAGATCCGTCACCCTGGGGGTACCTGAGTGATTCAAGTCAGTTGAGTTTATGACTCTTGCTTTCAGTTCAGGTCTTGACCTTAGGGTCATGAGTACAAGCCCCATGCTGGGCTCCATACTGGGCATGAAGCTTATTAAAAAAAGAAAAAAGAAAAGAAGAGAAGAGAAGAGAAGAGAAGAGAAGAGAAGAGAAGAGAAGAGAAGAGAGGGAGGAAGAGAAGGGAAGGGATGGGAAAGGAAGGGAAGGGAAGGGAAAGGAAAGGAAAGGACGGAGGGAGGGAGGGAGGGAAGAAGGAAGAGAGGGAAGGGAAAGGAAAGGAGGGAAGGAAGGAAAGGAAGGAAAGGAAGGAAAGGAAAGAAAGGAAGGAAGGAAGGAAGGAAAGAAGGAAGGAAAGAGGGAAGGAAGGGAAGAAAGGAAAGGAAAGAAGGAAGGAAAGCCGGCCACTCTGGAGTTAGGTCAATTCTACCACACACTGTTTGAACTTGGGCAAGTCACATAACCTCTCAGAGACTGTGTCACCGCATCTGCAAAATGGAGATCATAATGGAGATCATTTCTAGGCTGTTTGTGAGGGTATTTGAGATAAAGCAAGAAAAAGGCTTAGGTCAAAGTCTGCCAGTAGTAAGCTCTCAGTAGTAATAATAATGAAGTTACACAATGTGTATTATTCGTAATGGTTTATCTTTTAAATAAATGTGTATAAGCAATATTAAAATTGTTCTTGGGCTCAGTGCCACGGTAGATAAAAATAGAGCTAATGAACACTTTTAGACTCTACCATGTGAGCCAGTCACTATTCTCAACACTTCATGTGTTTTGACTCACTTGATTCTCTCAACAACACTGTAAGAAAAGCATCATTATCCCCAATTCAAGGTAGGAAAACTTGGACACAGAGAGGTTAAGTAATTTATTCAAGGCCACACAGCAAAGCCAGGATTCAAACAAAGGCTGTTTGGCTCAGACTGCCCTTCCAACCGCTCTGCAATGCTGCTTCTTGTCATCATGAATCAGATACAGTTCTTGAAAAGAATGCTTATAGGACAAGCTGACATATGATAAGACTCAGGAGATCTAAAAATCATAAAAGTACCAAAAGAAGAGCTGATGAGAGTTATAAAACCCAAATGGGAAAATCAAGGAAAGGGACCAATGAAGAGAAGCAGTAGCATGCTGTGTCATGGAAACCAGAAGAAAGAATTTTTAAAGAAAGCAGGGCGGTAGTGGGTGGCTAGTGGTGTCAAATATTAGAGTGATGGGAAAACAGAGGAGCCTTGGGGATAACCAGGATGTGGCACAGCGAGGAGTGCAGTTAAGGGAGAATCGAGGGGAAAGCCAAATGACAAGAGTTGGTAAGAAAGTGACTCTAGTCACTCTAGACTTAATTTTTGAAAAGATTAGTAACAAAAGGGAGGCAAGAGAGGAATGTCAGTTCAAAGGATCCATCCCCTCCAGACAAGGGTCCCTTGTCTGTTATCAGAATGGACTTACCCAGCAGAAAGAGTGAAGATGCAAGAGACAGTTGTGAACAATTTATGACTGGCAGAGAATATGGACAGCTGCTGTGGGCGGCTCCAGTCGGAGTTCCAGCCTCAGCAAAGAGGAATTGCCCTTCTGCCCCTGATTCAAGAAGGAAGAGGAGACAGATGAAGATACAGAGACATTTTGATGTGGAGGGCAATGAGGCAACTCACATCAGCTGGTTCTGACCCTCTCAGCAAGGAGAGTTCTAGGAAAAGAAGCATGGATGTTATTGGACACTAGCTGGACAGCTCATTATGGAGATGCCATTTCCCCTTTTGGGCAGGCTGGCAAACTTTTCCTAACCCTTCAGAACTCTGACGGCCTCCTCCGGCCTCTTAAGTGCCAGGGCAGAGTCGGGGCTCTGTCACCCGCACCTGTTCATTTATTTCTCTTACTATGTCAGTCATGCCCCGTTATAATTATTTTTATTCGCATCTCTCATCTCTTTCCGTCTGAAGTCCTCGATGGTGGAGACCACATTTTATATCATATATTAATTTCTCTGCCATCACACAGTACAAAATGATATGCAGTAAATGTGTGTTGAATGAATAAATAAATTACTCCATAATCCATACATAAAAGAATTGCAATTCGGAACGAGAAAGGGAATAACATTTTAGAACCAGCATCCTAAATGTCTAGGTTCATTTCAGATCGAAACAGTCTGTTCTTGGGCAATTACCCTAACCTCTCTGCATCTAATAACCCAAGCTCTGAAAAATGGGGAGCACAATCCATGGAACTGTGAGCTTCATTAGTGAATGCCAGTAAAGGGCTTTTTAAGTGGCAAAGCAGATAATTACAGAAAATGCCTCCGAGGGAGAAAGATGACAAAAATGTGTCTCAGCGACAATGACGGAGCTTTCTTCTAGGATTTCCACCACATTTCACTCTGACACAAGCAGCTACAGAGGAGCCAGAGCCCTCTCAAAGGGCCTGCACCACTAGGTTCCAAGGTTATGCATTCACCAAGTTCATGAACTGCTGTGAAAGACTGTTTGTTAGAAAGCACAAGAGAGCAAGATCCTGCGACTCAGCACCTCCCAGCTCAGGCCCAATCTGCCCCCTACTTAACTTTCAGCCTTTTCTATTGTCCTGCCTTGTGGCTCCCGATTTCCGCCTTTAGAGAGTATCAACAGGCCGCTCAATGTGCTTGACCTCTGGAAATATACTGGCGCTCCCAGGAAGTACATGATCATTTATCACTGCCATTTTCCAAGCGCTAGCTCGATAAATAGATACCTGAGTAAGCCCTGAAAGCAGCCACCAGCTGATGTGCCCAAGATGGCATACAGTCCAGTTCAGGTGAGCTGCAAAAGCAACGTGACACTGAATAAGAATGTTCTGGGACTTTTAAAGACAACAAATTTATGATCGTCATATTTTATATTCATTCCTTATTCTATTTCTAAGACCATAAAAATGTAAGGCATAATGTATTCTAGATGGCTGGTCCTAAATGTAGAGAAACACTGCTATGGAAAAGTTTAGTGAGATGATAATTCTAAATTGTGGGTATTTGATTAATATTATAATTCCTCTCTACACAAAGACACATGCGTACGTGCGCACATGTGCATGCCTCCCAAATTGATTTTGTGGAGGGTAAGTTCATAATTGATTTGCCCCCCCAGATCCACACATTCCATATTAGCAATATGTGTGATAATAATGGGTAATGATAGTCTAGAATTTTTAATTGTCGCAGTTAATCAAAAGGTGACTATATAGAGGAGAACGGATCGGAGTTGGGAAGAATAGTAGGAAAAAACGAAGAACATTAGAAGGGAGGAAAATAAACAGGACACAAAATAGAGGGATAAGACTAAGAATTGATGACAAGGTATCTACATCCATTTGTGCTCCCAATTCTTTTCCAGATTGGTTATCAATCCACATTCAAACATTTGCGGAATAGGGGCACTTCACGTTTGAGAAAGGCCTTGAGTAGGTTATATATATAATAGCAAAGAAGATTTTCTTTTTCAACAGTGCAGGCTGCTTTTATTATCAAAGCAGTTAACAGTCTGTGGATCCTCATCAATGCTAAATGTAGAAGATTTGCCACAGCTATAATTAAAACTCTGGTTGGTATCCACATTAGCCGGTTGATCTTAACATTAGCCACTCAGAGCTCTTCTTGAAACTTGTAATTAGCTGGGAGAGAGATAAAATGACAGCATGTTCTTACTGACATGACTTCAGGATCCACACAGAGGTTGAATGGCCCTTATTCAAGGATACCATATGGGGAAGCCTTTCAATTGTTGGAAAGTCAGGCTAATGACTTCTCATGTCACCTATAACCGTGAAATTGTAAAATTTGATGACCTCACAGGAAAATCACGAGATTATCTTACAAATTGGACATCACTGGAACCTTCCATCCCTCCTGGAGAGGCCTCCTCTCGAGTACACATAGAAGTCCTGAAACAATGTCAGTTGTCCTCTCACTGACCCATATATCTTGCCATGGTCACCTGCGACCTGAGCCCTCAAAGCCTACTCTATGCACCCTGATGATAAACTCCCCAGGTGCCAGTTCATCAAAGGAACTAGCTATCATTTAGTGGAAACTTGGCTTGCAACCTTTACTGGGCAGAGCTGAGGCAAATAATTTTACAGCCCACGATACCTTAGAAATTTGGGGTCACCTATCCCATCAAGAAGAAAAACAGAAAGTAAAGTCTCAGTAAAAAGATTATATTGTTCAACCAGTATGCCATTTAGTGTAACAGATATAAATTAAAAGAGTGGGGGAGATATTTGGTCTTTTTTGAGGTCTAACCCTCAAGGAAGTCGAGAGCTTAGAAGAATGGGGGCCGGGGTCAAAGGGGTCATAACATGATTAAAGTTTCCACCAATTATTCAAATGTGAGAGGTGTATCACAAGAAATCATAATAAAAAATAAATAAATCCTCAGTGCATAGCCTTACTGTCCAAGACCTCTGGAAAACTATGGGATGTGGGACATTATTTTGGCTATCCACTGTGGATTTATACAAACAAAGGCCCAGACTGGCAAGAGACTGACTATTTTGGAGTAAAGAAGAAGCAAAGGACCTAAGGGCCAACAGCTAAAACCAAATAAAACTACGCAATTCTCTTCCTTAAAAATCTTTCAAAAAGAACAAACTGATCTGTTATATGACAAAATATATAAAAATGTATTCATAGGTAAGGGTTTTTGATCTAATTTATCTGAATACCTGCCTCAATTTCTACTGCCTACTTATATATTTGCATTCATATTTTATCAGTTATTTTGTATTTATTGATTGTCTCCTGAGCTAAACTCCAAGTACTTGGGGATGATGTCTTTCTTATCCATATCGCTCTTTCCATGCCCACTGTGGTTGACTAGCATCCCATAGAACCACTAAAAATGTTTCACACAAACCCAGCTTCTGCTTTTCCATAGGTAAGAGAGATTGGTTGAAGTGCTTCACATAAATGTCACTAAGGAAAGTCTCCATTTGAAATATTGGTAACAGTTACTCTGTACCTTGAAGTCATTGTAACTTTCCAAACATTTTCTTGGAGACCATTTCATTTTGGTATCTGTTTCATGAACAGATCCCAAAGAACATTACAACCACAAACCCAGCAATCACCCCTACTCACCAGTGAAAGCTATGACTGGAGTCTTGTGCCTTTTGGTAAACCGGCAACTGGAGGTCATTCCTCCTCCTGACAAATAAATGTCCATTGTAATTCACCTCGCTAGAATACAACAGCGATCAGCACTAGAGAAAGACGGTGGTCCAGTGACAAGTTAGAGAAATTCAAACTGTAGAAAGATCCAGAAGATCAAAATACAGGTCTCCTCACAATGTTGAAGGAAGAGATCTCAGTGTCCTTCCACCATCCCCTTAAGTAATGTGCCCACAGTCTTTATGGTTTCCTCCCATCCTGACATTTCGTCACAATTTAGCATTCCTGGGAAGGCTGAAATGAAAGCTGAATTTTTCACTGGAGCTAGGTCATGCTGACAGTGATAGCAACTGACAGGAGATTAAAAGGAACCACAGATACTGTGCTGAAAATGTCTCATCAAGGTCACCTACTCGTGATAAGGCAAGTGGAGGGTGAGGGACAAATATGGGCTTATCACTTAAGAACCAGCCGGGACAAGGCATTATCTAATTATTCCTCTTCATTCCCATATCCTCCAGCTTCCCACTCCCACACACATCCTTTTAAACAAGTCTGTTATTTAAAAATTACTGTAAGAGGGTTCTCCTTATCAGTCCAAGGTAGAGCTGCCCTAAAGACAGTGCCACCAACCTTCCCAATCCTGCCAAGCATAGCTAGTCACTCCCATGTCACTCAGCCCACCCCTTCACTATAGCACTTACAGGCTACATGACTTTCTCCCCCAAAACTGTGAAACCCTCATGTGTCTGAAGCATGTCCTTCTCTTCTGTTTAACTACACAGTGGCAGAGCTGGCTAGCTAGCTACTAACACTCGGGATTCTCCCTCTGTAACACAGAGTTGCAGCTGTGAAGTTCCTGCCAAGCCAAGAACTACTTTTTCCAGCTCTATTTATATCTAGGTGTGGCCACGGACTAGGTTTAGTCAGTGGACTGTGAACAGAAGTGATGTACTTCCCCTTGAGGTTTTCGTAACGTACCATACATCCACAGCCTCTCTTGCCTATCACCAGCGAGGTGCGAATCTTGATGAGGCAAGACGCTGCCCGCTGGTTGAGGGCTCAGGAATTGTTGCCTAGAAGAAAGCTACTGTGGACTAGAAACCACGTGTTGGACTAAAACATTGTGGAAAAATATACTTCTATTTAAAAAAAAATGTATATGTTTTAGGGCCTATTTGTTACTGGAACATGCTCTAGCTAGTACATAAGCCTAACACAGTGTCATGTATATCCCTTCAAGAGATGATGAATAACTAAATAGGGCCTTCACCCATTAGCCTATGAAAGAGCCTGAATATTTTGTGCTTTTCGAGGAAAAGACTAACTATGGATTGCAACTCATGAAATGACACCCAGTAATTGTTATTATGGAAATCATCTCAGAGTGCTATATGAAACAGACTGATGCTTGGAGGGTTTTGTGTTCCTTCAAATTCAAAGATACATATTTAAATTTTTGTTACTGTGAGAGAATGTTGAGGTTGTCATGGCAACAAGCAACAAAGTGCACGTGATGTACTGGAATGCCTGGTGCTAGCCATGCCAGCAAAAACATAAAATGATTATATCGTACAGGGAAAACTCGACTAAGGGTTACGGTGTGGTAGCCAACTATTCGTCTTTCACCTTCTAGAAACCATAATGTAGCACGCTGATTTGTTCACAATTTTGATAATATTGCCAGTTCTGCGATGAAATGGATTATAGAATAAAGATGAGAGTATTGGTAAAAGTTCATCGCTCTATCTCCATCCTTCTGGAAAAGGCTTGCATGAGCGCACACACACACACACACACACACACACACACACACACACAGAGATTGGGCCTAAACAAGTAGAATCCGACTGAGTTGATGAATTGAATGAACAATAAATTTAAAGTAAGCAATCAAATGAAGCCCCTCCTGAGCAGGTTTTGGAGCAATTTTCTTAAGTAATTACCCCAACTCTCTGATTTATTCACCATGCACAGAGAGCCTTTATTGATCCCTTCTTTGTGGACTGGGAGTCTAATACTCTGTAATATACTTGCTCCTTATTCAAGTTATCATCACTCTCTTATGAAAATTAAATGTTTCAGGCTAGTCTACCTCCCTCAGGGATATTACTCCTCTCTCTGAGTGACCTTAGGGCTTCAAAGTGTCTGGAAGCAATAATCCTGAGACAGCACAAAGGGCAGGTGGCTTGGATCCAAATTAAAAGAGAAAAGAAATGGGTTTGAGCTCATGAAATGTGGCAAGCCGGTGTAGAGATGTTAGATGGGCATTGGGGGACTGATATCATGAGCTGTTCTTCGAATGGTAAATGTAAAGAAAAAATACCCCTGACTTCTTTTCTCATTAATGCCCTAGCAAACTTTCAGCTCTAAAAAGAAACAAAGACAAAGGGTGGCATGCCGACTTTTAGTCTAGACTTTTAGTCTGGACTCCTCTTCTCTCACCCTATCATTTCTGTTTCTGTGTGCGGATTCATTAATGTCTTCTCCAGCCCCTCCTAGTTTCATTCTGAAACTAGATTGTCCACCTTCTTGGAGAAGAGACACAAGTTTCAAGAGCGCTTCCCTCCCTAGGACAGCAGGAGCCATGCAGGGAAGAGATTCCAATGGAGAGAAGCCGCCACTGTAGTGAGAAGCATGAGAGAAAGGAGGCGGACTCTGGAACCCACCTGCAGTGGCACAGGAAGAACCATTTCAAGGCAGAACAACAGAGCATAGACAGACATTAAGAGGAACTGAATTGAATCACAATGCCAGACAGTCTCAGGCGGCCCCTTGACTGCTCCTGGTGCAAACCAGGGTCAAAGACGTCTGATGGGGCTCAGTAGACAGAGGAGATTAATAAAGCTAAAGAGTAATGTCTGCAGTGAGAAACAAATCATTGCAAGTTCAAATAAAATGCTCTCCGTGCTCAGGTCTCCCGACAGAAGCCCTACATCTGCTATACTGGCATCCCCTCCCCCCCCGTGACACCCCCTCTCTCCGTGGGAGGAGAGAAAGGGGAAGAGAGCAACAGCAGGAGCCGGGGTGGTCTTCCAGCTCTTGTGTTGTCTGCGACTGAGAAACCCCAAGTAGTTCAGCACCCATCTGGCCGACTCAAGGAGAAAACTCTGAGAGCATGAACTATTTTGAGAACACTGAGAATAAAGTATACCTCAGTCTTGGAAGAGATTGGGAGGTAGCTAAATGAAGTTATGAACAGCAGGATAAACAGAAAGCAAATTGTATTTAATGACTTAAACCTACTGAGAACTTATTACACAAGCCATGTCTATTTACTACTAAGGAAACTAAAGCTTGGAGCTGTTGAGCCTCATTCCTAACATTCCAGGATCATACCTGCTAACCTCAGGACTCACACCAAGGCAGACTCACCACAAAGTCAGGCCACAAAGCTCTGTGTAGGGGTCACTCAGAACGGCAACTAAATATGTTTCTCTAGGCCTTTCTCTTCCTTGTGGTCTTCATTGTGTCAGAGTCACTGGGGTACACTTGACCCATCTTGATGCATAGAAGAAAGGGCATATATTTCTAAAGGCCATTGAGCTGTCTGGGTGGAGGCTGGAGGCATCGACCAATGGATTACAGGGGAATGCAGAGGGCATAGACATTGCAGTGGAGTACTATGCCATTTCTTCCTCTTGGCTAAGTCTGCTCGGAGAAAGTTGAGTTGTTGAATTAAGGGGATAAACTGGCAAATTCCACTGTGGGTTGTTCACACTCCATACTTTGGTTATTTTTGTTGTTGTTCAATATATGACATATTTTTTTGAGAACCTACACCGACAGAAGCAAAAATAATGTAAAAGGCAGAGTCCATTGCCAGGACTGAAATTCCACACTGGGAGCATGCTGTCAGGACCTTTCTGGGGACATAAATTCTCTGTGGCTCCCCAACCCCCTTGACCCATTTCACAGATGTAGCACTAACAGCAAAAATGGAAGAACTTCAAAATGACCAATATCTATTTTGTTCTACCTGTGGTTAAAAATTACTCTTCCACCTTAGGAAGGAAACTAGGATTTACTCAGCAGGGCCAGTGCGTAACTCCCTGTGCTAGGCGATTCATCCACGTGCTAGCTTACTGATCTCTCATAACCACCTTTTGAGGCACCGCATACCTGCCTTCCAGTGGATGGAACTAAGCTTACGGTGATCGGTTTACGCAGAGCAAGGACCTATGTGGCTGTTCAGGGACACACACCTATATTCTTAAGACATTCAAAATCAGTACTCTTTCTTCTCTGCTATTCTTCAGTCCTCTTTAATGATTTAGATCCTAGCCACATCTCTGGGTCATCACTGCAAACGTTAGCAGTCATAGTTCAATAGAGAAGTAGGTACAGAATGTTGAACTGAGACATTGTACCAAGATCAATGTAAACCCCAGAAGTTAATGTTTTGTCAAAACTCCTTAACTAAGTAGTTTGCCTCTCCCCTGTCTCTCTCACCTAAAACTGATACAGAGAAAAATCATTCCGATTACTGGAAAGTTGATTAGTTGATCAGTGGGTCAGTTAGTTGATTCCAGATTTCCAGAGACTTAAAGAGAAGCATTTCCTGTCAAAGGAAACTATCATGAATGATGTCTATTTGGGAAAGGATCTCAGATGAGGGGATGTAATGTGCTCATGGATGAGTCCACCTCCGGAAACACAGCATGCAGAGGAAAAGGGCAGGAACTTGGGAGTCATCCAGACCAAATGAGAATCTGGACTCCCCAACCAGGGAAAGTTGAGCAAGTCATTTTCCTTCTGTGAGGCTCAATGTCTTCATCTTTAACATCAGAATGATGCCACCAGCCTCAAAGGGGCAAGATGAGGAACAAATGAGATGATCTACATGGAAAGCCAACCATCGCACCCTGCACAACACGCCCTCATTCAGGAAAGTGGAGCTTCTTTCTCAATCCTTTCCAATCTACCTCTTTAATGTCCTTGAGGGCGATGGGGCGAGGGTATGGGTAGTGCCCCCTGCTGGCTGAGTGCCGAGTCCATCTAAGGAAAATAGGAGGCATCAATTTTGGGGGATTCTCACCTCCTGTAACTTTAATTGGCTGGAGGAAGAGGCAATTTATACCCTTGCCATTATCCATGGGGGTCCCCTGGTGTTGGTGGCCAGGAAGGTGGCATTTCAAACAAAGAATGTCTCACAATTGTAAGGCCAGGTGATTACTTTACTACTATTTGGTGTGTTGTGTAACAGATCTCCATATTGTGTCATTCAGAGCCTCTCACAACTGCCTGAATCCCACAGATGGCGTCTCCGCTTTCATACCGCCCTACTTTCCCAGAATTTCTACATCTCCAGAGCCATTACCGCCTCCTGACTCTCTCACACTTATCCTATTATGCTATTATCCGGCACCCAGCACTGGCTGCTTTATTTTCTACTTTCTGCCACAATATTATGGGGCCTGAGTTGCAGAGTCTCAGATAGTGTCTGTCTTCTAGCTGTCTGTGCACTCCACTGGGGGAAAGGGAGGTGTGGAATATCTATTTGTGTACATATCAGGCGAGAGACAATGCCAAAGGATTTCAGCGAGCAGGAAGCATCCTAACGGGGATGCCGCAGGCAGAGGAAGGGGTTGCCTGCTCCAGCTAAAATAATTAAACCCCATAGTTTCAAGTCACCCCATACCCTGCTATGTATACAATCCAAACTGCAAGGAAAGATGAGCAGTTAGCAGCTAAATTATCTTTACATGTGTTCCCCTTTAAAAAAATTTTTTAAAAATAAAAAAATTTAATCACGTTACAGTATTAACTATTTCAAGTGGCTCCCTACGCAGAGTTCTCTATCTCCGTGAGAGCTGCTTTTCTGCGTCAATGGAATAGGCTAGAACCCAGGGGGGGTGTTCAGATCCAGTGCTGGGTTCAAATAATACCTAGATTCCCAAAGCCTAGTTGAATCACCCAGGCTATGTCTTCACATTGCAACCAGTTTGGCAAATGACTCAATCCTTTGAGTACCCGTTTCCTCGTCTGTCATATGGAGCTGACACGGTGTACCAGGTCTGGTTTGGGGAAGACAACTGAAGAACGGAGAAGCTGGTGAGATCGTGCCCATGACCGGAGGAATTGAGGCTTATTTAGCCCACTCCCTTCTTTAACGCTCAAATACGCCATCAACCGACACTCGACCCTCTCCCGTAATTCCAGTGGCCTATCTGCCTAGGTAAACTGGTTTCCATGGGGCTAGATTCATCCCCTCTAACTCAGCCCCAGGGCTTAGAATAAGGGCTTAACAAATATGTGGCATCAGGGACAAGTGGAATTGCAAACCTACAGAACAAATGGTGAAGTCAAAGGAAGAGAGTATCACAGATTTTTTACAATTAGATTCTTTTCAGCCATACCCTTACAGATTGCCATTCATAGTACTCTTTTCAAAAATGATCATGCTTCCATTTTAACATACAAAAAATAGAGACAGAGACAGGAAGAGGGAGGAAGATGGAAGGAGGGAGGGCGGACAGAGGAAGGAGGGAGGGACGGCAGGCAGAGGAAGAAAGAGAGGAAAGAAAAAAAGAAAGAAGGCAACACCTGGGAGTTTCCTATGTCAAACAACAGTCCCTCACTGCCCATCTTAAGCAGAATGCTCGTAGAACACAGATCAACTTCACTACTAGCTACTCCTAAAGGCTAATTAAGAAGGACAGTGTGATTTGGGAAAGGAGGTACGAGAGAATCCCTAAATCCTACGGCTGACCAGAAATGACTTGAATTCTCTGACATGTTAAATTATCGGTGTTACTATCGCATCCCAGCGATGAGACAGATGGAAAGCGACAGTGGCTCTTTCACGGAGTCCCAAACAAATCATCATCAGACACCATCTTTCTTTACTGAGCACCTACTATGTGTTCATGGCTCAGCAACTCAGAAACTAATTCAGATCAGCTTAGCCCCAGTTGGATAAAGTTTGAGTCATGCATGATAAAGCTTGAATTAAATGCTTATTTAGAAGGGAGGAACAAGCAAGCTGCCTCAAAAAGGAGGAAAAGGGCACTGCCCCCGTTCTGGGAGGGACAACGTCGAGACCTCCCCTCAAAGAAAGTCTTATGTGCGGACCCAGGTGCTGCTGAGGGGGGCCTGGCGGGGTGGTGGGGGATAAAAGGCTTTCTGGAGGCCCTCTGACCCCAGCCATCCCACGGGAAATGAGCGGGGAGGCTGCTGGCTGGCAGACAAGCAGGTGTGCCCTTCAGAAGCCATGGAGATTAGCTGGGGCTTATCCAAACCTCTGCAGGAGGCAAATCTCTCCTGGCATTCTCGGGAGACCTCAGCCCTCCTCTGGCATCAAATAAGCCAGATGCAGAACGGATGTCAACTTGGTCTTTGTGCATCCAGGGCCCCAGAGCAGGAATCTGGACACCGTAACACTCACCAGGGCCCCCAGTGAGAGCGGGTTTTTGAACAATATGTTTAGAAAAAGGAAAAGAGAGCAAAAGAAATGACCACAAGTTGGAATCGCGGATAAATGAAGTCTCACTTGTACTTGGATCTTTGTCTTTGGGGCAGTTTTTACACTGTATCCATTCCACCCCCGGCCCCACATTTGACAATTTGACCAGAAGTTTCTTCTTTCTCTAGGAAATACGGCTTCTGGGGAAAATAGCTGGTATCTGTTCTTCAGCAAAGGTAAACGCCAGAAGGCTCAAAGGTTGACAGCCTCCTTCTCAGGAGCCCTAAGGAAAGCAAACTGGAAACATAAGCAGTGGAAGAGGGAAAAAGAGGGTTTCCCATCAGTGTAGAATACAGCCATTTAATTCCGTGCCAAGGTCCAATGAAGTGGGAAAGAATACTGGCTTTAGGGTCAGCAGACATGCGTTAGAATCCTGATTCTGCTGTGTACAACCTGTGTGACCCTGAACAAGTCACCTAAGCTCTCTGAGCACTGATTTTCCCACCTAAGGTGAGCATTAAACAGAATAATTGTATAAGCAGCTGGCAGAGTACCTTGCATTAAAAAGATGCTCAGTAAACTTAGCTCCTTCTACTCTGCCCTCTTTCGACAACCCAGTTCTCTATATAAAACAGTAGATGAAATCTCTGCTATTTCACACTTGTCAACATCCACTCCCAGGGAGGGTCATTCACTTGCCCAAACCTCAGCTAGATGGAAAGAGTAGAGATCAGAATCCAGATTTCCCTGGCGCCCTTGCCAGGCCTTGCTATTTGATGGGCACCATAAAGACGCCCCAGTGCCCACCGTCAGCAAGGTCCAAGAACAGCCATGACAGAGTGGAGACCTCAGCCTCAGATGCTAGCACACATGGGCTACGCTGTGGAGGAGTCCACCAGGGAGGCCGGAGCCGTAACTGTCCCTCCAACGTGCCTGAAACTCACCAGGAAACACAGGGGATGTATGGGATTCAGGGAGAGGGCGGAGGAATGGTCTTCACAGCTTTAACTAACAGTGTAACCAAGAGTCCTCTTATCTTTTAAACTGGTTGTGCCACACATACACACCCAAGTACCAGACAACTGGCTCTGGAATGTTTGAAATGGGGAGATGTCCGTGACACAATGACAACAATAACAGGACCTTCTACTCAGTTCGTCACCCTGACGGCCAGTACATGGGGTGAGAGCAGGAACATCACTGTGGACTGTGGGTACAGCCTCCTTTCCACCTGACCCTCAGATCATCTCTGGGGCAGGAAGGTTCTCTGCAAGCCAGACTGTGGTTCATCTTGTCTTGGCTTCTTCCCAAAGGTAGTTACATTTCTACTTCTGTTTGAAGTATCCTACCACCAGGACCTAAGCAGATCATTTTAGAACCAGGACTCTCATATGTGTTCTCTCATTTTATAAATGAAGGAATTGAAGGAGGCTCAGGGATGTGGAAAACTTGCCCCAGGTCATGAAGCTAACCTGGTCAATTGTCGATTCACTGCCCACCTCCTCCACCGACTGACCCAGGATTTGGGGGACCCACGTGGGTGGGAGAAGCGATCTCTTTGCACAGTTTCATTGGTCTAGAGCTAACTGTGCACAGAGCTTGTGAGAATGGCACTCAAGGTCAAGTGTGGTAAGAATACAACCAATATAACAAAGAGTCCAATATTCCATTAAATATCCTCAAGGAAAAAGTAAATAAATTAAATGCCAAAAAACCCTTACAAGTATTATTTTTTTAATTTAGAGATTTCCTTATGGGTCCCGAAGGCAGTGTCTATAATTATTATGGAAAAGGCAAATCACTATAAATACATTCTTTACTTTTATCTCATCATGTCTGAAAAAGTTGTTTCCTTCAGCTATAATTTACTGATCAACTGCTCTATTTCAGGTATAGCCTAAGGCTAAGAATATGCAGATGGCCAGCCACAGTCTCTGCTCTAGAGACTATCTAAGGTACGGTGAAAACAGGTACAAAAAATAAACCAAAGACCTAAATGTAAGGTCTAAAGTTATAAAACACTTCAGAGATAATATAGGGAAAAGTTTCATTATGTTGGATTGGCAATGATTTCTTGGATGTAGCATCAAAAGCCAAGCAGAAAAAGAAAAAAAAAAAAAAGATAAAGTAGACTACATCAAAATTTAAAACTTCTGTGCATTAAATGACATGATCAGCAAAAAGGCAACCCGCTGAATGGAAGAAAATAGTTGCAAATTGTCTATCTGATGAGGGTTCCCAAATAGATGAAAAACTCCTACAACTCAGAAAGACAAGAAACTCAATTCAAAAATGGGCAAAGGACTTGAATTTTGGCAAAGAACATATACAAATGGCCAGTAAGTACATGAAGATATCATCGCTCTTCAGAGAAATGCAAAACTTACACTATAATGAAATATCACCTTCCCTTCCTTAATGGTGGCTCCCCCAAAAAAGCAGAAAATAAGCATTGAAGAAGGTATGGAGAAATCAGAAGCCATGTGCCCTGTTGGGGGAATGTAAAATGGGGTTGCCAGAGTGGAAAATAGTGTGGTCGTGCCTCCAATACTCAGAAGCAGAACTACCCTATGATTCTGCAATCACACTTGTGGGTACCTATCCAAAAGGATTGAAAGCAGGGTCTTGAAGAGATATTTGTACATTCAGGTTCATAGCAGACTTATTCACAGGATCCCAAAGGTGGAAGTGACCCAAATGTCCACTGACAGATGAATGGATAAACAAAATGTGGTCTATACATACAATGGAATATTACTTGGCCTTACAAAAGAAGGAAATCCTCATATATGCTACAGTATGGATGAACTGGAGGACATTATGCTAAGTGACAGTAGCCAGTCACAATACAACAAATTGTGAAGACAAATAGTATATGATTTCACTTGTACCTGGAATCTAAAAAACAAAACAAATGAACAGACAAAAAAAAGACAGAAACAGATTCATAAGCACTGAGAAAAAACTGGTGGTTTTCAAAGGGGAAGAAAATTGGGAGGTGGCGGTTGATATCAGGGAAGGAAAGGTAGGGGTGCAAACTTGTAATTGTAAGTCACAGGGATGAAAATACAGCACAGGAAATATATATATATATATAGTCAATAATATTATAATAATTTTGTTAAAAACAAATAAGGTAGTAATTTTTATGTCATATATATTCACTGATTATTTTTTTAATAAGACAAGAAATATAGGCACCATCACTACCATCGTAAACTTAGCAGGAGCAAATGGAAATCTCTAGTACCCCAGTAAACACTGCAAAAGACCGCACCAAGTGAAGCCATTATAAAATGACCAACAAAGAAATGCTAAGATTCTGTGTGAAAGCGTGTATCCTGAGAGAAGAAGATGGAAAGCCTTGCTGAACAGCAAATGGTGAACTCTGGTCCCCGACTGAGTCTTTCTCACTGACCATAAGCCTTACCACATGTTCATAGAATGGATAATGTTAAATTTCTCCAACCACAGTTAGACATCACTTGAAGTGCCATCTCGATAGAAGAGACATATCAGAACTACCTAAAAATTTCTAAATCATTAACCCTTGCTTTTGACTGTTAAGAGGTTTTGCTTCATATCCTCAGGCAGGGGCAATGAGTACCAAGGTGCCCTCTGTAGTGATTCGGTACATTTTTGAAACAAAACAATAAACTCCCAGGGAAGGACTTACCAGTTGACTTCATCTGACCGATAGCCTAGATTTTGTTTCCCCTTCCACAGGGCAGATCTCCTGGAACACCACAGTCTTGGACAGATGAGAACAACTGAAGGTGGAACAGCAGCATCCTTACTGAGAGGGAAGACAAGAAAGACAGATTACTTGAGGTAAAGGGAAAATAATTTCCCCATGGTCCCAGCACTTATACACCTCACCCAGCTTATGGGTGCCCTGAAAACATCATGCCTCCTGCCTTAGCATTTAATGAGCTCCTTTTCCTTGTGTCTGTGGGCTCAGTGTTGTGCTAAGGCTGTGGGTACATGGAGATGAGGTACAGCCCTTCCTCTCAAGACTGTCTCATCCTAGGGAGTGACAAAGCATTAAAGCATAAAGTATGTTGTCATAATGTAGGATGCCCTGTGGTTCTGTCTGCATAAACTAAAGAACGCTAAAGTACACACCTCCCCTCACGCCACTGTCAGAAGAAAAAGCTAGAGCCCAGAGGAACAAAAGGTTCAACAGGGAGCACTTCTTCATGCACTTGGTTGCATGAGGTGGCTGTCCCAAACCCACACTCCGTGGTGCTCAGCGTCCCTCTCACTACACACCCAGTCTCTTCCGGACTAGATCAGAGCCCACAGATGAGGCTGAGAGCACAGGACTTCATCCCTATCCAAGGCTGGTAGCCTCCCAGCAAGAAGACACTCCCCATCCCTTGGCTACAGAGCATGCAGCCATATCTCAGGTCAAGAGGCCAGCGAGTGCCCACGGCAAGTCCATCAGCACCGCAGTCCAAAATGCAACATTGGCAGCACTGTCTTTACAAAGAGACCTCACTGCCTGACCTGTTAGGTTAGCCTCGTTTCACCCATTTCAGACACCCAAACAAATTAACATATGCTCCCTGATGACGCAAAACTCCACCTGCGTGCGTGTGTGCATGTGTGTGCATGTGTGTGTTTCGAAGCTTCCACGCAACTGCCGGATCATCAATTGAACACTCATCAGCCTTCCACCGACCTAGAAGGGGGAGGCGCCATTAGTCGGCCCCTGAGCATCTACATCAGCTAGTTCCAAAGTCAGCCTCTCGCCTCAGTCCGTGGGGCATATTTAAACCTCAATGGAGGGCCCTCGCTCTCTTTTGTACTGGATCCATCCACCAGGCTGAATGAAGCTTTTAGAACCAGCAAGGACCAGATGGCCCTCCAAGATCATTTCTGAATGTTTCCATCTGAGTCATTTGTATGCGGAAGTCTTCACAAAATAGCAATCTGGGTAGCAGGCTCCAGGATGAGTCCAGCTTTCCAGACAGCCCATCTTTGCCTACAATTGAGAAGACAAGCACAATATTGTAGGGTTCCACAAAAATATTACAGCATTTATCTATATGTGTAGCATCAAATACATGAAGTGTCCCTGTCAGGCTGTCACTACAACGTTAGCGTGCCATAGCTACCTCCCTCCCTGACTTACTTGTCTTTTTCCCACTGCACCCACCACTCCTCCCTCAACACAGGCTAAAAGCCAGCTTTGCCAATCAGCCAGCAGAGGGTTCTACAGCACTGGGGCAACTATCCGATTTCCAATTCTGGGTCAATCCAGAGCCAGAAGAGATTTGGACTCATGAAAATGAGCTCTAGTCTTATCACCTGCTGGGAGCTCCCAGCCAGGAAGCGGGCTGGGAGAGAAGACTTGGAGCCAGCAGGCCACTGGCAGACGGGCCTGCTCATCTGAAGAAGAGGGGAGGCAGCAAGCATGAGTGCAGCACCAGAAGTCCCAGAGTAGGGCCAACTGAGAGGTTCCTAAGTGGAAGGCAAATCCACATGAAAGGGGTCAACCCAGCACTCCCCAGCCTGGGGATCTACCCTAGAGAAGAGAAAACTTGGCTCATGCAAACACTCATATAGAAGTATTTATGGCAGCTCTGCTCATCATCCCCCCACACTAGGGACAATCCAAATGTCCTACTAGTAGTGAATATATAAACCAAATGTGGTATATCCATACAAAGGAAAACCACACAGCATGAAAAAAAAAAAAAAAGAGTAAATTCTGGATACATACAACAATGTGGATGTACCCCCAAGGCATTACGTTGAGGGAAAGAAGCCATTCTCAAAAAGTTCCATTTGCAAGATGCCATTTATACAAGATTTTTCAACATCTCAGCATTGCCAGGGACCAGGGGTGAGGGCAGGGTATGACTACAATGGAACAGCATGAAAGAATGTTTTGGAGTTGATGAAACATTCTGGATCATGCTTTTGGTGATGATTACATGAATTTATAAGTGTGTTAAAATGCATAGAACTGTATACTCAGGTCCATTTCATCATATGTTAATTACAAAATAAATATTTTAAAAGAAAAAAAATGTGTTAAAACATCAAAGGGATATAACATGAAGAGCAGGATGGGATAAGCAGATGAAGAGTAAAATCAATGAATGGTCATCATCAAGAATATACAGTTGGGGTAAAGCACAGAAGACCAAAGTAGAGTCTAGCCAGGAGCACAGGCTGATGAGGATGGGCCCAGAAGATCAGGCTAATGGGACAGAGAGGCCATCTGGACCCTCGTGGTGTTAGCAAGGGGTCTGTCACTCAAGGTTCATGCAGCCCCAGAGACTCTGCTCACCCTTAGGAACCAACATTCATGGTAGTACAGAGTAGTCTCAAGTTATTTCTTCACTGCCCTTGCTGGGAAGGAGGGGCTCATCAACTTTGGGCAGGGCTTTAGTTGAGAAGGGGCAAGTGACAAACAGAAGCTGGACAAATCTAATCTAACCCTCTCGTTCACAGATGAGGAACCTGGAAGAACCCCCAAATCTCACAGCCCGCTAGAGCCCTCAGAGGTCCTGGATCCCAGCCTTGGACCCTTTCCACCATGGCTCACACCACTCCCGTGTTAGCTCTCCAGCCTGGGGATGGTATTGCTCCTTGTCTGTTTTTCCATTTAAAAGACTATGTTTTTCCATTCAAAAAATAGCAAAACAAAGGTGACACCATAGCATCTGATCACAACACATCAAAACATTTACTACCTCCCTTAACCTTTTACTTGCTATTCTATTCTCAGATGAATTGCTCACTAAGTCTCATGTCTGAATCCTGCGTCATCCTTCTCTTATTCAAACCATTTAATACAATGATTATTGGATGATTAAAAAGATAGTCAAAGATCTTACCTATCAAATAACCTTCTATGTCCTATCCAAATGTCTCATTTCCACCTAACTCTAGAGGTCAGAGGAGGGAGGACAGCCTCATACTTTGAGCATATGACTCTCTTGGATTCGGTAGTATGTGAGATAAGCCCCAGTTGAAGGAAGAGTGGAGAAGGAAGTCCTGATTCACTCTGCTGATAGGAGATGGGAGATTTTATAATATGAGATGTGACACGGATGTGAAATTCTAGGTATATTACTTCCTCTCCCAAGACTTAGCTTGCTCCCTTATAATGTGAGCTGATTGGATTAGAAAATCATCATGGTACTTTCTAGTCCTACAATGTTATGTTCCATGTTTAGCCTTAAGTATAGACGGTAAGTAATTAAACCGATGCACAAAAATTTGAGAATTTTAATTCACTAAATAGTGAGAGTCTGCTCTATTTTCAGCTACATGCTCTAGCCAGGAGTTATTTAAGAATATGTAAGAAATGAACGCTGCCTTTAAGGACACACGACCTAATGGACCAGAACAAGACTCTAGATTTAAAGTCACCAAGTAAAGCCACACTGTTTCCCTTGGAACCATTCGGGTCATTTGTTTAACCTCTCCAAACCTATTTTTCATCTATAAATTGTGAATAATAATGGCTCCAGCTAGGAGTGAGAAATAAATGAGAGTATATTAAGTTTTATTATTAAGCCATTTATATTACTGTTCTACCCTCTTGAAACAGCATTTTTCTTTCTCTCTCCCATACTTTTTTGCAAATGATCTCCATTTTTTAACCTCATTTCTTGAAGTTGAATTTTCTATGAATGTTTTGGGGTGCAATTCAAGTTCTATTTCTTCATGAAGACTTAACCACCTGTTCCAGCCAGTAAAAATCCCCTTGGTCTGTGGGGTTTTGTTGCCTTTTAAAAACATTAAATGCTATTTTCTACTGCCTCGTAATTGACTCAGGTATGAATGGTTGTAAGCTTTCTTGAACTCTAGCTTCTTCTGTTACTAACTGCCTACAGGGAACTCAAATTCTACAGGTATCAAGTTGAGTCCATAATCTCGTCCAAAGATGCTGCTCTTCTCTTGGGCTCATTTCAGTTCATGGTTTGTCGGTTGCTTACACTAAATACTCGAGTATTTATCATGTTTCCTCTCCAACACATCCACCTCCAACCCATCCTATTAATCCCAATTTATGTGTAACGCTCACATCATCGTCTCCCATCTCCATTGTCTCAGCCTTCCGTGAGCGTCTCTTGACTGGGTTAATGCAATGGTGGAGGGCAGGACGTATTTGTATCACCCAGCAGGTTTTTCAAAATCTCCATATTTACCTTCCCATCACCCTGTATCAGAGCAGAACCTTGTTGAGGTGAGGGAAAAGACAGAAAACTAGGGAGGGAAAACACAGCCTATATATTTTGCAAAAGCTTCCCAGATTATTCTGATGTATTGCCCATCACTGTTGAGCACCATTATTTTAGACTTCCTCCTCTCCAATCCTTTCTTCATTTATTGACCAAATTACTTTTCAAAATGTCCAGTAATAACAGCTCCCCACTGCCTTTCAGGAACAAGCAACAGATTCTTTGCCCCGGTTTTTACATGGCTCCAGGCCACTTTCTTGACCTGATTTCCTCCAATTTCTTCTATGCCCAGTAGGATCCAGAAAAGCCAACCAGACACACCATACCCTTTCACAAACCCCTTCCCTGATTCACATTTTACCCTGGAATTCTCTTCTGTTCTCATCTCATTAACCCTACCTGAAAAAATCCACTTAACTTTCAATGCTCAAACCAATGCCACCTCCTCCATGAAGTCTACCCCAGTTCCTCCCCTCTTCCAGGCAGAATTAGCTGTTCCTTCTTGTATACCTTCTCATATCATTCCATTTACAGTGCTAATCTACTGACCAACAGTTTGGGTAGGCTAATTTCCTTAACTCCCTCCAAAAAGCTACAGGTCTTTCTTTTAGTCTCCTGTGTAATTGTTTAACTGTGTTACAGTTACACCTTTATTGCAGTGTGTGTGTGTGTGTGTGTGTGTGTGTGTGTGTGTGTGTCTGTGTGTGTTGAGTTTCCTGACCTGTTTATCTACAAAATTCTCCTAAATTAAACAGTAATCTCCTCAAAGAGAGATACGACTTTATCTTTCTTTGAATCCCTAGCACCAAGCAAGAGTGCAGAATTTCAGTGGCCACTAAATAAAGAAATCTTCGGTCAAAATTCCAATTAGACCTCATCCCCTAGTCAGCCTTCACCAGCTCTTAGAAGTGTTCACCACAGGGGCGCCTGGGTGGCTCAGTTGGTTAGGCGACTGCTTTCGGCTCAGGTCATGATCCCAGAAACACAGGATCGAGCCCCGCAACGGGCTGCCTGCTCGGCAGGAAGCCCTGCTTCTCCCTCTCTCACTCCCCTTGCTTGTGTTCCCTCTCTCACTGTGTTTCTCTCTGTCAAATAAAAAAACAAAACAAAACAAAACAAAAAAAGAAGTGTTCACCACAGCATACTACATATACTACTTTTTACTGAAACTATCTGCTGATGAGTCCATGTCCTTAAAACTAAGCCTGTAACTTCATTAGGGTACAAATCATAGTTTTCTCTCCCTTACCAGTGGCATATGGCACCATGTCCAACAAATAGCTCCACTTGCCAATATTCTAGAACAACTAAACTGGATGTACTGTTATTTCTTTGCAGGAATCTTCACTGTATCTTTTACCATTCTTACATTTTGACACCTCCTCCAGCCTTGGACTGAGAGCAGGCATTCAGGAAATATTTGTCAATTAACAAAGTCTTATGGAATGTTCCAGAATAAGTTGAGAGGATGCGGTGCCCTTCTCAGTTGTGTTTCCAGGAAAGGATAGATTGAGTCTTCCGGACTATACTTCAACCCTCGCCATGGGTATTTCAAGTCAAATCCCCCAAAACAAAGATCTGTCACCGTTCTAATTTCTAGCTTATTCACCTGGCCAAATACCAGCAATTTTGCTCCTCTCCAGTTGTTCTAATATATTCACGAGATTGGCATGCGTCATAGTAACCTTGTCCAGGAGTAAAAAAGAAAAAGAAAGACAGAGAGGACACAGAAATAAAATTCTCAGGAAAATTAAAAGTAACGCCTACTTATGTGACAAGTTCTATTCAAAGCTGAGGTTTGGGTGTCCAGACTTACTGGATGATGAAAACTTTTAACATTACTTTATCCACAACTGAAGAATTTTGAAATTTTGAAATATTTGAAATTTTGTTTTTAAAAACTACGCTAAAATATCAGGATATTTATGGACATATACTCAATCACACCTTATTATTAAAAACATTGAAAACAGTGTGTGGGATGTTTTCCTTTACACAGTAATAATACTTGATAAAGTCTCTCTTTTTCTCCATATTTAAATAAAATAACACGAATACCCTTTCACAAGTTTATAAATTGCCCAACCATTTTGAAAGCTTAGGCACAATTAATTGAAACCATCATTCAAAACATTGTTAGCTAGTGAGCAACTCCCACAAAACCATTTTTCTAGAAGTTGGGAAATAGCATTAACTTAAGTTAAATAAATAGAACAAGTTCAACATTGGTCTTAGCACACAAACTTGGGGGAGGGACAGAAAGCATCGTTGCCATGAAAAGAGCAGACATGTCACAAAATCTTAAGAGTTTCTTTCCAGATAGGTTTGTGTGTGAAATTACTCAGAGGCAAAAACAAAAACAAAAACAAAAAAAGACCCTGCACTTCTTATTTAAGATAAAAGACAGAGGGATATTGGCGAACTTGAATTCACATTGCATGATTTTATTTAAAACTCCCCAGTGTCATGATTACTACTACGATCGAGGACAGATGATTGTCTTTCTACAATGAGGTCATTTGTGTGATTAGGCGTAATGCAGTATTTTAAGGCTCCATCAAGAAGAATGAAATGAAGTCAAGAATTGAGGCCCTGGTTCAGATGCCTCTTGTGAAATCTGATACCAGAATAAAAGATGAGGACTTAAGTGATTCTAACTGATTATCCATACCACCAAATTCATTGATATAAAATGAAGTGATGTGGGACATCCAAAATAACTAGTCCTCATCAGGGAAGAACAGGCCTCAGGGAAGATCACCTTACTGAGTTGCTATTTAAGGTCATTTCCCAGATGACAAGTAGTGGGAGGATGGGAGTGGAAACCATTTTGAGAAGTTTCAACCCTTTTAATATTACCCATCCTAATGTCCATATGTTCTGCTTTGTTAGTGCTTTACATGAGAAGAAAGGAGAGTTCAAAACTGTCTTAAATTTCTCCAAGGTGCCAAAAGATTGACTCTGTTTACCAGGAAATAGGTCCCTGAAACCAGAAAAGGGCATCCTATTGCAATGACTTTCCTCTTCAATTGTCGGTTTTTACCGGCAGGCTAAGTTTTGGATCCTACTAACTAGCTCAGAGTTGTTCTGAGCTCTCAAGTGTTACTGTGCAAAGCGATGAACATTGGCACAAGGAGCGGAATCAGAGAGCTTAGTTTCTTCACTTTGGCCCATTGATCCAGCACCATGGATTTCTCAACCCTGGGCAAGTCAAAACTCTGTCTGGTCCTCAGTATCCCCTTATGTATGTCAGGGGGAGAAAGTCACTCCTTTTAAGAGTATAAAGACAAATGAGATTGTGATGATCAAATGACTTGAGCATTCTGGGGGAAAAATTGCAACAAGGACAGTAACTCGTTTCTTTAAGAGGTTAAAAAATGTGAATAAATTACATTTATTCTATGAGTTCTTGGATGCTTGGATGACCTGATTTCACTGGGCAAATGGCACCAGTGTTTCCTGTCGGGCTTTAATTTAGTCCTACCTTGCCAGTTGCTGGAGTTGAGGAGGGAAGGATGAGAGGACCCAAAGGGATGGGGACTTGTAAAAGGGACTGAAAAATGTAAGAGAGGATTTACAATATCACTGTTTGAAGGATGGCTAATTTGAGACATCCCTTTTAATGCCCTCCGACAAACTCTCAAGTCAACAGTCCTGGAGTAGGCATTTTTTGAATTACATATTCATGGGTATGTACATATATAATGTATATATGTATATTATGTGTATATATATCCATGGATATGAATATATATGCGTATATATATATATATATATATATGTATATCCTTTTCTCATCCTTCTAGATCTGCTTTCAGAGAAGTGGGTAGAGAAGGGATTCTCTTCACATCATCAGTCTTTCTTTTACATAGAACTTCACATTAAATGAATGTGGGGGGAGGGAAGCCCTGGATTACCACATCACTTCTCCAAGAATATTCTTAGGATTCTTATGCTGTGCTTAAAATGTCAACTGTCAAAATAATATAACTATTTTCCAAGGAAATCCCAAGCATCTGCAGTTAGCCTAGCAAGTCTATATAAATGAACCAGTACACACCTCCCTCCCACCCCAGGAAAAATAAAATCTGGGGAGAAAATAGAGTTCAGTCAAAGTGTCCTTTGTCAATGGCATCCTCATTTTCCACATTTGCTTATTTTTAAACCCAACTTCTGAACATAAACCATTATATCCGAATGCCACCTTTTTGCTAATTTAACAAACCATTAGGAGCTTTCTAGCTGCTTCCCAAAATGCAACAAGAACAGTTTGTTGTGCTGGTTGATTAGCATGGTAGAGAGTTTTCATCTTGCTAATACGTTTTACACTTCTTCTGAGTACTTAGAAGCCTATGTCACAAAGGAAGTTAAATGAGCAATTTGATCACAAAGGCCTCTTACAGTTGGTAGAAGGAGGTATGCTAGTCTTTCAGAAAGGGTGAGCATATCTGCCCTCCAAACTGAGAAGACAAAAAAGAAATCCAAAAGGGTTTGAAAGGTGATGACTCTGAGAAGTAGTTCTGCAACTTAACTATATAGAGTCTTAAGGAGCCATAAGCTTTTGGGAAAAAAAAAAAAAGTTTTCAGTTGAATTGAAATGTTTGGAGTTAATGAGGGGATTGAATATGGTTTGGCATTTTGGACCACCCCTTGCTATTTTAATGATTATATTAAATCAGCCCGAGGGTCTGTGGGCAAATAGAAGTAGAAGAGCTATATCCTCTTTTATCATTTACACACACGTATATATGTGATCTTTTGCTTGATCCTTGGTAAGGTGCTCTTCCAAAATGCCAAAAGCTACTGTTCTTTGTTTTTTAAAGATTTGTATTTTTACAGCCCAGAAGATAAAAGGCACAAATAATTTTTTTTTTTTTTTAAAGATTTTATTTATTTGACAGAGAGAAACACAGCTAGAGAGGGAACACAAGCAGGGGGAGTGAGAGAGGGAGAAGCAGGCTTCCCGCCGAGCAGGAAGCCCGATGCGGGGCTCGATCCCGGGTCTCCGGGATCACGACCTGAGCCGAAGGCAGTGGCTTAACCCACTGAGCCACCCAGGCGCCGCCGGCACAAATAATATTTTAACCACACTGCATTCAATACGTAAAATATTAAAGATGGGGTTTTCTTTTTTTTTTTTTTCAGAAATGTCCAGCTTAGGCCTTCTGTATGATTTTGCAAGTTTTATGGAACTACTGGAACAACTCTAGACAGCTGTGTAAAATACTTGGCTTAATGGTTGAACTTAAACTTGTGTCTTTAAAATATCTGGGGATTGACCTTGGCCACAGGAGCAGTTGTTCCTTTTAAGCTGATCCAGCAGAAATTAAATATCTGCAGGAGGCACAGGCTAAAAGTTGGGGTTCTTTCCAAGTCTATTCTCCCCTGGGACTAAGAGTTTCTTCCAGCTCCTTGGAGAACTGCTGTTCCGAGTGCAGAAGGAACTTGTTTATACTATTTCCATCACAGAGACCCTGAGCTTATCATTAATCTCTTTGTCTTCTGCATTTTAAAGTGGAAATCCTAGCTGGCCCTGTTGCCCCTCACTTCACATTTCGCCCAAGTAGATTGGTCAGAAGATGGAGATCTCCATTCCTCTCGGCTCAAAACATTCTGAAGAAGTTAGCAATACCAACTTCCCCATACACAAAGACTTTGGGAACATTTACTTAAATTTGACTTTTGAATCAATCCCAAGTGACTGTTCCTTGAAAAAGATATGTGACTTTATAGCAGATGAATTTGAATTTTCCTTGCTCACAACTCCTGGTCCCGTGTTGCCGTAAGGATCATGTAGATGTGTGTTGGAAATTAAACACTGTGCTACCGGGGTGGCCTTAATTAAATTCCAACCCTGCCCTGTTCTGCATTTCTTCAAGAAGTTTGCTTTCTATAGACAATTCAAAATGTTCCTTCACAAAAGAAGGAAGCAGGGTGGCTGGGCCCAAGTCCCCTAAATCAAGGCAGTGAAAACAGAAAAGGGGAGAATTTATTTGCAGGGTACCCAAGTAGCTGTTAATACACAGGGACCCTCAGACTTCTAATTTAAGGTGTTTTCTTAGGGAGCCCAAAAGTTATTCCCCCCCACACTCGCAGACTACAATCATTATTTGGAAAAGGAAGAAATTACGAGCTCATACTGAACATCAATCCACCAGCATGTGTTACAAAATGGAATGGTTCCTTAAAAGAAAAAATTTTTCCTCTGCTGAAATACATTCTAGGATTGAAATGCTAGATGTTAGTAACTTCTGATAATAGTCAAGAGTCCCCAGCTCATGTGAGGAGTTACATGGCTTGAGGGGGTAGAAAAGTGATCAATTTGAGATAATTTTTCTACATAAGTATAAAGAGCACAATATTTAGAAGGAAAAAAAACTATTGGGAATCAATTACATGATTTTCTACACTGCAACTAAGTTTATAAAATTTGCAAGTTTTTTTTGGACAAAATTGTTTGAATATGGAATTCAAATTTAAATCTGCTTCTATTCACTTTTATTCAGTTGAAAAAATACAGATTACATGAAGTTAAAGTTGCTGGAAGAAATACCTAACATTTTCATGCTTATGTGAAATGGCCCTTTGAAATGCTTTCCTAAAAATCTATTTGACCATGTGCCTTTGTAACCTTTGAAAAGTTTGGGCGTTATCGAAGGAGTTGGCCTGCTCAGGGAAGATAATCACTTTTGCATAAATGTTGCCTGAAAGATCAGCTCTCTGGTTAAGGTGCAAAATAACATAATCCTAAGATTTATAGCCACACCAGTGATGGCCAAAAGCATATTTTTTTTTTGTAATGTACATTGGAAAGTTACCACACACATTTCCCATGCAAGCTTAAATTATCTGAAAAAGACAATCACCCTTTTCAAGCTGAACTGTTTCCAACATTTGAGCAAATCACAAACAGCAGATCTGGTCTTAAAATTTCCATCTCGTTGTTGAACTGAACAAAAATAAACAAATGGAAAGCTTGACAGATGAATAAGACTTTTCTCATGATTTTTTAAAACCAAAAATGCAGCAGAAAACACATACCACCCCAGAAGTCCTCGCAAAGAAACTGCCTTTTGGCATCTAGTCTGGAGCAAACAATCTCCCCAGACCACCCCCCTTGCTCTCCCACCAGAGTCCTTCCACTGTTGCTTTATCTCCTAATTTCGGGGACTGGATTGCTGAGCTGTTTATCAAACAGTGTGCAATAAAAACAGCTTCACTCTGCTACTCTATGAACTCTTGCAATTTCCTCCCTCCTCCTGGACAGAGGCCACAAGTAAGGGAAAGCCTCAGGAAAACAAAAAAGAAAAAAGGCAGATCAGTGAAAGCAAAGAAACAATAGCTGACCATGGCTTTGACAATGCCTTCCCTCAACCCTCTTTCTGCTCCTGCTGTGACACTTGCATTCAAAAGCAAGAGCAGCCGCCATCTGATGCGTGGACAATGGATTGAGGAATACAAGGCAGGGGGGAAAAAAGGAAATCAGATGAATTCTGGGCTAAGGTGGCAGGGCTCTCACCTTTTCCGTGTTTTTGCGAATAGTCTGGATGGAGGCGTCCCGCAGAGAAGAAATAAAAAGGGTGTCTGATTTGTTGGATGGTGCTGAAGGCTTCCACATTTTGCAGATGCATTTTAGAACTATTTGCAGTGACATACTTGCTGCTAGCCATCTCTCTCTCTCTCTCTCTCTCTCTCTCTCTCTCTCTCTCCTGTTTTATGTCCTGCTATCTCCATCACACCTCTATTAGTATGAAGACTTTCTGCCTGTAAGTAAGTGACAGTGTGTGTGTTCCTTCGTGTTTGAATCAAGACCCACGTCTGCATGCATTTCTAATCTAAGGAGCCTAGAGCGGTTACTACAACTATCAATTAGTCAGCAGTAGCTGAGATGCTCTACGCCTCTGAAGGAACAAAGGTGGAAAGACATGCAAATACTCCAGCACCTGGATCATGCAACTTGCTGCCCACAAATACCAGTACCTTTTCCTGGTTGTCTTTTCTTTTCTTTTTTTTTCTTTTCTTTTCTTTTTTTTTTTCTGTTTAACTCCCAAATTCTATGGAGTATTACAGGCTACTTAATGTAGCCATCTGCCTAATTAGGGATGGGTATATATGTTTCCTTGGCATCCCTGAAATGCACTAAGCTGAACTTAAAGGCAATACCTAGTAACAAATCAGAGCTTATGACATATTTGATCCATGCTCCATTTTAAGAACTGAAAGTAGAACTTCAATTAAGTATACGGTAGAGTTCTTTGTCCATTTAATGGCTTTTATGAAGGAAGCTAATAAAATAGTGATGAAAAGAAAAGGCGGGGAAGTATTCAGCTACAGAAAAGCATGTATGAAGATTAATTCTCCTCCATAACAGATAAAATTATTTTGATTTAAATTCACACCCAGATGTTAACATCAGGTGGTCTGTTCTAGAGTGTGTGTGCAGATGCATTTTGGTAATTGTATGTGTTGTGAGTATGAGTGTATATTGGATCTAGCTACAGTAACTTTCTTTGGATGTGTTCTGTGCTAACAATCTGAAGCAATGGAAAGAATTCTTTTATCTCATTTTGCAGAAACCTCAAAAAAAAAGACCTCTTTGAAAAACAATGCTTTGCCTTACAGTTTTCAAGGACATCAAAATATTGCTAGCTTGAATACACACGCAGAAAGACAGAGGCAGAAGTAACAGCTGATCTGCCTCACTTGTGAATACGGACCATTTCAAAGGGGAAGGGTGTACTCTGCATCTCATGTTCTCTGATTCTTCCGTCTTTTCTGGGGGTGTGAAAAGCTGCGTTTCTTCCCTCAGCACTTCTTGCTAGACTGGAAACTGTTCAGACCAGGTATGGCACGCAGGCTGCAAGTTAACTACCTCCTCTAACTCTGTAAACAAGACAGGAAGTCTCCCTGCAGACGTGCATTCACAGTCAAGCTATGTTGTAGCAGGAGCTACAACATAGTATCACCTTATTTCCCTCGGCTATTTTTTTCCTCTTCCGGGGACTGCCCCTCTACAGAGCAATTTCTGTTTTCTTTCTTCCTGGACAAAATGGCTCAAACCCTCATTTTACCCCCTTTTAATCTGCCAGGGAGCTACAGCAGCGGAGCAATTTGGAAATCACCCTCAAAGAGAGCATCCCCACTACGGAGCCCTAGCAGGGGTTGCAGGGACGGGGACGAGGGGGGGGGGGTGAGTCTAGCAAGCTTTCACAACCGAGGAGAGGTGTTAGAAGGGAGGACAGCCCAGGTCCCTAGCAAGATAAAGCAGGGGTAGAGGGAGAGGCTCGGGAACACCACCCTCCGCCCGCCCCTCCAACAAACCTTGTCACTTAAGAAAGAAAAAAAAAAAATCCTAACGAGGTTGAGGGGGGAGGGAAATAGTGCTAAATAGCTGGCGAGGTGACCCACCGTCCCGTTTGCTCCTTAGCGCTTGCCGAGGGGAGTACCGGCCACAGCAGTGACAACGGCGTTGCGATTTGCCAAGTGCAACCTCTGCCCAGTGCTCTCTGCCTCCCAGAAAGGAAAGAAAAGCATGCCTCAGACAGAACACAACAGGAACGAGCAGGCGCCATCGGCAAGCCGCGGACCCCATCAGCACCGGCCGGTCTCTGAAAGCCCCGGATTGAGGGTCCCATTCAAACGCCACGAAGAAGCAGAGACAATGGCAAATCAAAAACTGGCAGGGCTTCCGGAATAATTTAACTCCTCACTCCAGAATTTAGATGGGTAGAGCAAGACACACAAGCGAGAGCTCCTTCACACCAAGGCGCGAGCATATGCCTGCCTCTCTGTGGGTGTATTTTTAGACAGAATATCAGGGCTAAGGCAGCCTGTGCACTCATCGATAGCATCCACTTCTCTTTTTCACTCTGAGACTAGCTGATGAGCACGGGAGGCAGCCCACATTTCTCCCAAGCCAAAGGTCGGTTAAGAGTACCCCACGCCCTAACCCATTGTCTCTGAGCACAGAGAGCATTAGATACACTTTCAAGATGCGTTCCCGAAATGAGGTCACGCCTTGTAGCAAATTGCGCCCTTCCCATCTTTCCACAAATGACTTAATTCCCATCCAAAATCACAACCAGAACAATCATACCTTGACAGAGACGGTTCAAATACTATAGAATAAGGATATGTGTGTATACCCATATATAAGGATACACACACACACACACACACACACACACACACACACACACATATATATTTAGTGGGACATGTATTATTAGTAACATGCACTAAACTTCTAAACTTCCCCAAACAACATGCTTAGTAAAAGCAAGAGATAGCTGACAATTTATATCCTTTAGATGGGCTTTAGTGTGAGTATTCCTCCCATTCACCTGAAGCTTCAAATATTTCAAATTATAAACACAACACAAAAATAGGATAAGCAGAAAGCAAAGGAGACATCCTCAGCCTTCATGAACAAATCAAATATAATGCAGTATGCACTTGTCCAAGCCTAGGAATGTTCCCCCGCGTGGAGGATTAAAATATTTAAACATGTTCCTTTAAATCTTTCATATTAGGGTACACATATACAAAATTCTCAAGATAATTTAAATTTATGGGAGAAATCCAAGGGATACAAGGGCAAACAATACAAAAAAACAAAAAAACAAAAAACCAGAGTCATAAAAAACAATCTCTAACCAGACACCATCTCTCTAAAGTTTCACAGAGCACCGGAATGAGACGGCCGGAAGTGATGGTGCCAAATGAAAACAATGTTTCACAAGCATGATATTCCAAAAGAAATTACTGAAAATGAAGAACAAAATGCCCACTTCCATATTTTTGAGTCAGAATTTGTTTCTGTCAGTACTGGTTTTTGTTGTTGTTGTTGTTTTGTTGTTGTTGTCTCCAATGTCATATACATGTCATCTATAAATGTGAATTACAACATGGATGATTTCCAACTCCACAAATAAGCATTCTGAGTTTTGATTTGCCTTTTAAGAGTAGATACAGTTTATAATTTCACATTGTAAATCTCACTAGGACTGAATGCTCTTACAAGGACTGACAGAAAGAATAATTCATGTCGGACCAAAAGGCTGCTTTCAGTCGGCTTCATGCAGCCTTTTCTCCAACAGCTCTGGGCCAAAACCCATGTAGAATCTTGAGCTGAACTATCCATCACATTTCCCTAACCTTTCAATTCATGACACCGCAATCAGATCGATAGAATGTAATAAGAAAAGAGCTTTGCATTTCTATACCTATTAATTCGTTGAGAAACTCCAGCAGTAAACCGTGACTTGAAAGGAAAAACATTCAAGGAAAATGAATTCTCTTAACATATTGAGCACTAACATCCCAACCCAAAAGTGAACATGGGAGTTTCTCCCTTCCAGCCAGGGTTATTAGGACCCAAAGTTCAGCTTGCTTGTCAGAAGCAGACAGACTCTTTTTTTCAGCAGATTCTCGGTCTATATACTCACACCACCCCAAGGCTTGTCACTTTGGTCAGTTTGGGGAATTTTGAAACAAATATCCTTGAAATGTGAGTCAGAGAATAGATTAGGGCCGCCGTTGCTCTGCACTGCGAAATTCGTGATCTTAGTTTTTCTAGGGCATTCTGCACTGAGGAATTGGTTTTAGAAAGGGTAGGATAGGGGAAGAATGGTCCATCCGAAAGCTAACTGAGACCAAGGCAGTGATCCCAGTGATTTGGGATCACTGCCTTGGTCTGAGACCATGTGAACAGTGACAGAGAACAACACGACCGAGTAGAGAGTATGTGAGGAGGTAGATGTATTAATCACCTTGATTGTAGTAAACTTTCATAATGTCCATGTATATCAAATCATGTTTATACCTCAAATATATATAATTTTTATTTGCCAATTATACGTCATAAAGCTGGGGAAAAAACAGTAATTTCAGTCCTAAGACATAGACTCTACGACATGCAGGTTCCAATATGGTTCCATCAATTACCGGTATAATAGAAAAAATAGGCCTGTTACCAAACCAACTAGAGTCTGAGTCTCAGTTGTACTATAGACCTGTTAGCATCTCTGAACCTCAGGTTTGTGTTAGTAAAATACAGGTATTACTGCTTAACTCCAGGGCTGCTCTGAGGTTGAATGAGATCATGAGTGTAAAGCACGTACACATACTAGCTAAACCTTTCTCTTCCCAACTTCCAGATTTCTGCACATAAAACAGCAATAAAAATACAAGCTTATTGCACAGACTAAATGAGATAATGTTCAGGATGCTCTATAAGCTGCTCAGCAATGTAAAACAAAAGAGGGGTAGTAGTATTATTAGAAAATAACACGAATGCTTTTTAAAACTGAATACATCATTCAGTGTAAGACATAAAAGATGAATAATGTAGTTCAATAACTCGCCATGTGTGTAATTACGAATTTTAAACACACGGGGGAGTATCAGCAGTCACGTCTACTGATGGAGGCGTGCCAGCTGACTTGGTCACTCCCAGCCGCCTTCCAGTGGGTTCTCCCTTAGTGGCAGATGACATTGCTTCAGCATAGGAAAGAAGGATGGAAGCTTCCCAGGTGAAATTACAGGACGGAATCTAGCAATGTGTCAGAGACACCTGTGCTAAGAGGTAAGGATATCACTACTCACGGGACGCCTGGGTGGCTTAGACGGTGAAGCCTCCAGCTCTTGATTTTGGATCAGATCATGATCTCAGAGTTCTGGAATCGAGCCCCTCATGCACCCTCAGCATGGAGGCTGCTTAAGATTCTCACTCTCCCTCTCCCTCTGCCCCTCTGCCCTCCACTTGCACATGCTCTCTCTCCCCTTCTCTCAAATAAATAAATAAATAAATAATCCTTTTAAGAAAAGAATATCAGTATTCAGTGTTTCTTGTGTTTATAATACAAGGAGAAAGGCTCTTATTAGTCATTTGATGAATATTTGTAGGTCAATAAGCTATTCATGAAGAGCAGTCTAGATAGGAGGTGTAAAAAGAAAGATGTGGCCCGCAAAGAGTTTAAAGTCCAGAAAAAAATTTTAAATCATAAAATGAGAATAATTGCAAAGTGTCACATGAGAAAAATACTGCAGGTCTTGGCATAAAGTTTTGCGGCAAGGGGCATTTGATATCTGCGGCACCAGAAGTATTTGGGAAGGACCCTTTTTAGTACTTTGTCATGACCGTCATTATCTAATGAAATGAGACAGTAGATGAGGGAGCTTTAAAGAGTTGCTGCAAATATGAAGCTTTATGAAGACATCAAGTTCATTATCTATGCATGGTTTGGACGGAAAACATTAGGAGGCTTCTAAAGACTAAAAATCGATTTCAATAGCTATGATTAACCAAAGAGGATGTCTGCTGCTTTTTAGGGAAAATAATAATAATAATAATAACAATAATAGCAGCTACTACTTATATAGCACGTAAGCAGTGCAGGGCAATGTGCTAAGTGTTTTAGGCCTGATAACCCACTTAATCCTCACAATTCCCTATGAGATACATCCTATCGTTATCATCCTTGTTTTACAGATGAGGAAACTAAAGCACAGAGAAGTCAAGTGACTTGCCCAAGATCACACAGCTAGCACGTGGCAGCACCGAATTTCACAAGCAAGCGATGTAATGCCTAAGCCCACTCTCTTGACCAGTACACTCAATCATCTCTCATCTTTCTTTTCCTCCCTCCTTAGATCCTCATCAATTCTAACTTTCAGTACAAAGTGGGACTGAATGGCCAGCAAGCCAAGCCTACTTTGCTTAAGCTCTAAGAGAAAAAGAGAAGTAATACACATAGTCAGGGAAAACATAGAGCCAGAAACAAACTGAAACAGTGTAAAGCTGCTAGAAAGCCTACCTTTCCTCTAGCTTTTTTTCCCAGCACACGCACTGGTGCATGTATTTATTTCACAAATGCCACTGAGCATGACTACCTATCAGACACAGCAGGCTCCCACCCCATCAAATCTCACAGGCTGGTGTTAGAGACTACCACTCACAACAGTGACAAGACTGGGGCCTTGGGAGAAAAACTAGAATTGAGAAATCAGAATATCAGTTTTCCATCCGGGATGCTTTCATGAGATCAGAAATGTGTGGCTCAAGAAATTCTTTAGAGAGGAACACATCTCAGTAGAACTTTTTTCGGGTGTAAGGCTCACCCCAGTGCCTTGTTTTAATTTGCCTTCATGTTCTTTGTCCCAGTGTGATGTGTGCTACTCACTGAAAATCCCTGCGGACTACCCCAGAGATAACCTCCCCTAGCCCCTTACTACAAGTGAGGGAAGGAAGACATCTTTCCCTCTGCCTCTCTCCCTTGATGTTCAACAGACACTCCAAAAATATTTTTTTCAAGTAATGCAGGGATGCACATTTTAAGAATGTTTATTACTTTTCCTGATTATAATAGCAACGTGTTCGCTACCAAATTTTTACAGGAAAATAACAAAAACCTAAAGATTACAATTAAAATATGTAAGCTAGCTGAGCATAACTTTAAAAAAATAAATAAAATAAAATGATCCATAGTAATAACAATGAAAGGTAACCACATCTGCTATTTCAACAGATTTCCCTCTAATCTTTTGTATCGGTGGATGCTCATGTTTTCATCTATGTATGCACCCTCTACAGTATTTGGGTCATAATGTAAATAACTGCTTCCCACCCTCTTACTTTGACACCACATTAGGAGCATTTGGGGTATTTAATATCTTTCAAAACATTATGTAATATTTTATTCTAAAAAATTGTGAGGGGTGCCTGTGAGGCTCAGTTGGTTACATGACTGCCCTTGGCTCAGGTCATGATCGCAGGGTCCTGAGATCGAGACCCACATCAGGCTCCTTGCTCAGCGGGAACCTGTCTTCCCCCCCTCCTCCCTCTGCCAAATGCTCCCCCTGCTTGTACTCTCTCACTCTCTCAAATAAATAAAATCTTTAAAAAATGTAATTTAACTATTTCCCCAATATTGGACGTTCAAGATGTATTTTGGAATTGTATTATACATAAGGTTGTAAGACATCTTTTTACATAACTATTTGATCACTTTCCTTAGTACAATTTGGGAGTGAGACAACCAGATCAAAGTTTTTGATGTTTTTTTCTTTTATGTCTCACCAAATGGCTTCCTAAAAAGTTCTTGCCAATTAGCATACTTATGTATTAGAGAAAATTCTCAACTCTCTGCAGTATCACAAGTCTCAAGTTTTGTTTTTCTTACTTTAGTATCTACTCCTCATTTAGCAGGGCTGTTTAATTTTTATTTCTTTGAATCTAGTAAGTTTGGATAGAAATTTTAAGAACACATTGACCATTTAAAAAATTTTTATCAACTACCTCTTTGTGTCTTTTCTACACATATATCTTATACACATATTGTCCACTATTGCAAATATATTTTCCAAGTTGCTTATGATATTTTAGTGTACTGAACTTTAGTATTCTATATATACAAACTGATCGATATTTTCCTCTGTGATATCATCAGATGCTTTTATACTTTGAAGTACTTTCCACTCAAAAATAAATACCTATGTTGGGGCCACCTGGGTGGCTCAGTCAGTAGACGTCTGCCTTCAGCTCAGGTCATGATTCTGGAGTCCTGGGATCCAGCCCCACATCGGGCTCCCTGCTCAGCAGGATGCCTGCTTCTCCCTCTCTCACTCCCCCTGCTTGTGTTCCCTCTCTAGCTGTGTTTCTCTCTCCTGAATAAATAAATAAAATCTTTTTTAAAAATTAAAAAAATATATATACCTACATTGTCTTTGAGTTATTTTACATGTAATCTGCCTAAAATATATTTTGGTGCATTTTGTAAGGTAAGGATATAACCTGAAGGTTTTATTTCCCTTCAACTGGCAATTTTCCTAGTACCCATTCCCATCTCTATGATATTTGAAGTAGGATAAAGTATATATTTTCAAACCTGTTTCAGGGCCACCTTTTCCATTCAGATGTTTATGTATTTAAATTCTTTCCAGTAAATGAGCTGTCAGGGCATTTTTCTATTTCATCATCTCTAGAACTAAAAGACTTCTGCTCTCAGGGTGAGACACAAGAATATCCTATTATTAAGGACTGGGCTGAACTGTAGGGCTGATTTTCGGTGTGATAAGAGAGCTGCTAAAACTAGCTGGCTCTCAGGATTGGCCTTGATGGCCAAAGGGCTGAAATTGAATTCATAGGAGCTAAGATGAGGGCAGAAGATTCCACCTTAAGGTAACAGGGAAAGGCAAGAGTCAAAGGCGCTAATCAAATAAAAATCTGCAGGAGAAAGTCAAGACCCAGGCACTGACAAGAGCACTTATAAATTAAACTTTGAAGAGACCAGACCAGGCTTGAGCTCATTCTCACAGAGCCAGATGAAGACAGGAGACAAAGCATCTCCAAGAGAGGAAGATAGAATATGAAAGTGTGCAGGGGTGGGGGGCCCGGGCTGACATCCTGAGCTGGCACGGTGACAATGCACGGACAGACCGAGTGGGTCAAGGCCAAAGCGAGATCTCTTGGGTGCCTCCACTATATCTCGTATTTCCCCTGGAACAAATCAATGTACTATAATAGGGGACTGACTTGGGTCATTTATATTCCCTTATTTTTCTTTGGTACAAAGATTGAGTTTTGACGGAAATAAACAGAGGGGATCTTTGCCTCAGTTCACCTTCTCTCCATGCAGTGCCAAAATCAATTCCAGTGGAAAGCAAGAACAGTGAACAGCTCATTAACCCAAAGTGTGCTAGTATTGCGAACGTGAGAGTTTCCAGTGGGGGTGGGGAGAAAGGTCAGTTTGATGATGCAAGGTTGTCAAAAGAAAGAATATTTGCCCTTTCCAAGGTACAGGGAGGAAAAGGCTGTGGCACGCTGGTGGAAAAACTTGTCGGCTTTCGGGTGCTGTTTTGATGGACCATCTACATGGCACATAATTAACTAGCCCCTGTTGCCACCCTACTGAATGGTCCACACAGGGTATCTCTGGGCACGTGTGGGAGGTAATGTACTGTGGCTGGAAACATGGCCTCTAGCGTGAGCTCATCAAAGCTTGAGTCTTACTACACCAGCAACTTGTCGTGTGGTCTTTGTTTTTTAAGATTTATTTATTTATTTGGGAGAGAGAAAGAGAGCGCTGAGGCAAGGACAGAGGGAGAAAATCCTCAAGCAGACTCCCTGCTGAGCACAGAGCCTACGCTGGGCTGGGCTCCATCTCACAACCCATGAGATCATGACCTGAGCCGAAACCGAGAGTCAGATGCTTAACCTACGGAGTCACCCAGCTGCCCTTGCTGTGTGATCCTGAGTAAGTTCCTTAACCTCTCTGTGTCGTTATCTGCAATGTGGGCGTAGTAATTGCATTCACCTCACTGGGTTGTTTTAACAGTAAAAAAGAAAACATCTGTGAACCGTACAGATGATTCAGGAGTCTGATAGCTGAGTAGCATTCACATAAATATTAAACTGTGTTAGGAGGCAATACAAGGAATGCGAGCTGAAGAACTAAACCTGAGTTCACCAGCTCTCTCACTTGTTTGCTCTGATTCATCCCTCTATGCCTCATCTACCAGATGGGGATAAGCATACAACAATACCTACAGCTACAAAGCTTCCGTGAAATGATACATACATAGAGACACTTGGAACAGTGCCCGTCTCTATAACAATTAGGTGTTGTTCCTACTATTGTTTTAGGATCCAGAATGTACCGCTGGAATCCACAAGTCAAAAGTCAGTAAGAAACTGAGAACACGAAATAAGGGGAAATGTCTTTCCCGCTGGGAATATACTATAACCAAATCTGATTTTCTGAGTTTTCCCACCCCGAGTGGAAAATCCACATTGCAATAAAATAGATTCCTGTGGCCATGCTAGAGGCATCCCGCATGTAATCACAAGACAAGGCAGCACCTCTAAAACGGCTGGGATGACAGTTCCAGGGGTCTACGGAGTTCATCCAGAGGGCACAGAGATGTCTTTATTCTGGATTGTCACAGCAGGATTCTCTCTCAATTGCTTTCAGGGAGATCCTATGGGTGATCTCCCAACCAGCCGCCAGGAAACCCGCTTGCCTCTGATAATAATCCCAAGGAGACCCTACGTGTTCTAAATCCCAAGACCATGCATCTCCACCCACACTTTTACTTTTCAATTTACTCACCAACTATCAAGCATTTATTTCCGTGCCGAGGCTAGAGGCTGAGTGCATACAGTGAACAAAGCAAACGGGGTCCCTCACTCATGGAGTCTGCGTTCTAGGGGGGAGCACCAAACACCACCCAGGTAAAGACATGACTGCAAATCAAGAGCAAGGTTCAAGTGAGAAAAGCAAGAGAGAACATGCGGATCTGCAGGGGAAGAACTCCCTGAGCAAATGGCATCTAAGCTGATGTGAAACACAATAGATCAGAAGCAACACCAGAATAAAATTTTCATAAACATTGGTTTGAAGGAAGCAGTCCATAAGGTTAGAGGAGTTACTGATACTGCCTTCCCGAAGTTATGCGGTCACTAGTAAGCACATGTCCAAGAATGCAAGAACCCTGATGACTTGCGCTTACCAGCCCTCAGCTGAAGGAGAAAAAGGGAACAGCAGACAGCGGTCTAGAGCCGTCTCGCGAGGAAGGAAAAGCAGAGTGGCTAGTCACAGAGGCTTTTCCACGGAGACAGTTCCCCCTAGAGCCCCTGATCTGTATCCCACAGACACAGGGTCTGGTTTGGAGAACCAGCAGCACAAAGCTCTGTCGATGTGAATAACAGAATCCATGGTGGCTGGAGAAGGTTGGAGACTATGGGTCATAAGGTAGATGGGATGGTCCCGGCAGCTTGGCTAGGAACAGCCTCAGAGGATGAAAAAAAATGCAATCTTAAATTCGTATATAGTCTCCACAAAGTTAAGATGTTCCTTCCAAACTCCTTTCATTCTCCCAAAAGCCCAATTCAAGACTGGCCTCGTTCCATGAGTCTCCCTGTACCCCAGAGCGTGTGTCGTCGCGCCTGTGGCATCACACTTCCCTGGCATTGTGCCGCATTGTTCTCCAGTCACTTCGTGAATTATTTTCGTGCCCACTCAATATGATATACTCCTCAAGGACAAGGACTATCCCCTTCCTTCTTTTGTATTCCCCACGGTGCTCAGTGGTTTAGCATTGTGCCCACTCTAGGCACTTAACATATCAATGCCTGTTGGAGAAATGAGTTGTTTAATTAATCCATATATCTGGAAGGTTTCAGTAGGTTTAAAAAAAAAAGAGAGAGAGAGAGAAGGTGCTTTGAGTATAACAAAACCAAACCATTCCTCAGTAGGGCTGGATAGTCATTTCAGGAGAGTGTTTAATACTGCATATTGGTTCTTTAAATGGAGGGCATAAGGTCCTATATGTGGAGATTTTTATCTATCTAGGGTAATTAAAGGGCTTCTTCACCTAGCAACATGTGATGGACAAGAAAGACCTTTCAAAGTCTTTCCATTTCTAATTCTGATTCTGTAGACTCTGACTTGTTACCATCTCAACCCAAACAGTCCGTGGTGTGAACGTTAGCCGGTCCTCACAACAGGGCCTGAACGATCTCACTCGAAGGTTACCCCGAACACATCAGATCCTTCTCGGCTCTAGAACAGAACCCCCACGTTCACCGCCACAACCAGCACGGGCCCCAGCACCCCCACCAGACTGAAGTGCGTTCTCCCAACCCACCGGAGAGCGGTGGGTAGTTTAACTGCACCACTGCGGGGAGTGGGGAGGAAGGGACCTGCTGCCTTATACAATCTATTTAAAAACAAAACAAGGTGGTTTTACTCTCTTCTGTCCTAATAGAGGTACTATATCAGGAAACCTTTGGGAAAGTCTTGGGGGAAGGTGGGGGATGATAAAGGTGATTTTATTATAGTTGTGTTATTATTCTCATTTAAAAGTCTCAGCTCTTTTATTCCCAGGTAGGAGTAACGCACTCCTTTCTACTTAGCTCTAACGAGCTTTAATAAAAAACATCGGAACATAAAACTTGCCTCTCCGAAGGCGCCCATAGCCATCAGCTCTGATGTCACTGCTTCAAGAAGCCACCGAAACAAAAGGCCAGGCTCCTCCAAGCCAGTCATGTCACAGGGTCCCGCAGCAGCCAGGCTGTGGGACAGAAAGGTCTGAGCCTCCGAACAGAAAGCATCCATCACTCCCCGGACTCGTGCCCCAGCACAAAGGGCTTGGTTTTCTCTCGTTAGGCAGCACAGTATGCCCTCTCACAGACCCCTTGTCACACTCTGTGACCTCCTCAGTCGGTGTGTTCTTTGTTTCCTCCTCTTCAGAATAACTCGGGACAGAATTGAAGCCCAGCCAAGTTTTCATTTTAAATGTTGCCCCTCTCTTGGAAGTCTTCAATGAGATTTCTGGTTAGGCAGGTGCTAGACTTTCAAGTCGGAGGAGGTCCTTGTTTTCATATATAGTGTCTACCTGAAGCCAGGAAAAAAAAAATACACACAGCCTCCCCACAAAGAGGTGGAAATGCATTTTCCCAGGACAGCTTCTGTGAGTCTACCAGTGTGCAATTATTTGGCTCCCTTAGACTATTCTAGTCCCGCTGAGTACCCCCTGTGCTCACTCACCCCCCAGCCCCCACCCATCAAACCTAAACTCCAGTCAAAGTTCAATGAAATCAAATCACAGATGAAGGAAGAAAGTATTTAGAGAGACAGATTTTCCCCACACAGCAAAAACTGGCAGCATAAATCACGGGAAATGATATGAAGAGGCAGTGAAAAGCCCAGTGAGCTTCTTAGTCCATTATGCATTCAGCCTGGAATGATGACCCCTAATTTATTTTAGCCACATTCCTCTTTGGTGGGGATGCCCTGAATCTCACTCTGAAGATTTCAGAATACTTTTCTGTTGTTCTTCTTGCCTTTAAACCAGGGAATCTGGCTCATTCTCTAGCTGTTGTGTAGTTAATCTACTCAAACATTTCCCCCTACATAACCATCTGCTCTACCTTGCATTTTTTACCTCTTCACACCATCTCGGCCTCAGTCTGCTCTTCGGGCTCATTCAGTGATCTTTAATTTCTCCTCTGCCTTTATGTCTGGTTGCTTATGTTTTGAGGCAGACAATAGAGGTGATATAGGCCATTATTCATGAGTAGCTTCAAGGATGACGTGAGAAGTGCCTCATCTCCTGACCCCTCTTAGCATAAGAATTGCTGATAAAATTCTGAACTGAAAAGAGAAGTTCTGAGAAAAACTGAGCACTACTCACTCTGGAGCAGCTTTCTAGAGAAAGAACCTTGCAGAGAGGACTCCTTAAAATTTTTTTTTTCAATTAAATTTTAAAAAGCTTGCCTCACACAAAGTCGAATATAGACCATAACTAAAACCGTCCTTTTTCCATCATCCATAACAGCATGGGTACGGCAACACAAATTTGAAAATAACACTACGACAGCATGATAGCCAATTGTTTTATGGGTTCATCTCCAAACCTAATAAACTATGAATCTTTCTCACGTAGCCAAACGGACTCTTTTGTTTTCTCCCTCCCGCCTTTACTTGATTCAGCCTCAATAAACAGTGACATGGCAGAAGGTAAGCAGTAGGGAGGAGAAAGCCTAAATCACCTCTTGGCTACCTAATCACTTCCTAATTACTCAGGAGTTGCCAATCAGAGAAATGGGAGGACCCAGAGATGCCTGGAACTGTGGTTCTTGGAGATGCTTTATCCAACAATTATCATTCATGTGGTAATACCCCCTAGTCTCAGTAAAAACAGGCAAAACAAAGCAACTCCTCACTACCCATCCTGGGGGGCCATCTTTTCCAGAGCAGAAGCTTCAGATCCGGCCTACTTCCCTGATTTTGCTCATTCATATTCCCTTTGCCATCCAGCTCTCTCTGGAACACCAAACAGATACTGTGAAAGTTTTACTAGACTTCTCCTGGTGCTAATAGTGATCAGCCATCCACCCAGTGACCCAATCCAGAAACCTGGGAGTCACCCCAGCTTCCTCCTCTACATCTCTCTCTCTCCCAAGGACCAATCCTCCCAGATAGTTCCAAATACATCACAAATCTCAGTCAATTTTCCAGTGCCCTGCTGCAGTTTCAAACCATATCTGCAGTCCCCCTAGCTTAGAGGATACTAGGATCCCAACTCTGCTTCTGATCATCATATTATCCAATCCTTCTCTGCATGAACACTAGAGTGTTCTTAAAAAAAACACAAAAAACAAAAAAACGAGCCTGCCATTTTGTTGTTTAGAATCATGTGCTATTCCTTGGTTAATTTTAAGATAAATGTCCATCCCCTTAGCATGCTTTACAATCTCTCTGCAATCTGACTCCTACCCACTTCCTCAGACATAATTTCTGTCGACCCCTCAGAAGCTCACTGAGGTCCAAACAAATGGAAATAGTTGTATCCTCTGAGTGTGCCATGTTCTCTCACAATTCTTTCCTGTGTAGACACCGTTCCCTTTATTCATGTCCTCTCTTCTTTGGCCTTTGGTCTAGCTAATACCAGCTAATCAGTCAGGACTCAACTCATGCACAACTCCCAGACCCTACTTGCACTTAGGTGCCCCCCTCCTTACGCATGCCAAAGCACCTTGTACTTTCTTTCATTATTCATCTGGAAAATGTTTATGAAATGCTTGACACATTGTTTTCCATCTATCCGTCTCACCCACTAGACGTGAGCTCTCTGAGTACAAAGATCGGGCTACTTTTATATTTTAGTCTCTTCAATGCCTAGCACAATGCCTAACCCAGAGTAGGTTAGGGTGCATATTGGCTGAATGTACTGGGCACACAAAGACCCAGGATTAAAGTCAATGATCCACTCTTTTCTCAGAAGAAATGTTCCTTCTGGTTTTCTCACAGACTTTGAAGAACAGTACAGTGTATTAACAAAAACACTCTTCTTTTGAGTTAGAACACCCAGGTTCTAGTCCAGCTCCATTACCAGCAGGTGTGAGATCTGGAGCGAGCCACCAAAAAACAGCCAACATTCATTCAACACTCACGATATGGGTGACTCCCTGCTAAGCATGTTACGGTCATGATTTTATTTTATCCTCACAGCCAACTGAGGAGATAGATATTAATAGACGCATATTTTACAGATGAAGAATTTAAGGCACTCAAACTCATGTTTGATATTGCCCCTCTTTAGGTTATTGAAGAAGAAAATGAGACTTGGTATATAAAGGAGCTTTACCAACTGTTGGGAGTTATACAAACATAAGTCACTGTAATCATGGAAAGCAATGAAGGTTGTCTAAATAAAGTCAGAAATAAAGATCTTACTAGGTGAAGATACAGCTTACACAGCTGAATTAAGAAGACTCAGCTGAAACACACTCCTAAATGTGAGGTATAATACAAACCCTAAGCCAAGGAACACAATGTGCCCAACCCCTTTGCATTTTGTGATGGCAGAAAACCAATGTCCAAAGCTGCAGAAAGCCACATAGCTAATTTGTACATAGTCTAGGACTCTTGGGTCAACACAGCACTATTTTTAGCCCACCTTGTATGGAGGAAAGTTTATGAATATGAATATGAGGTTTAGAGAATGGCCCTGATTATCAGAGTGTCCCCTTTAGAGAACACCTGGGTATTTCAAAGCCAACATTAAACTCACAACATGATCCTGACATCTCTCCTCACAGGCATTTTTAATTACCGTGTCTGTCTTTACTAGGCATCCAACAAGTACCGTATTCAACAGGGCCAACATATAAAAAGAAGAAAGAACATTTATCCAGGAAATTGAGCTTAGTAAGAAGCATTGGGGTGTACTAGAGGGAGGAAAGGCTTTTGCACCAAACATATGTGAGGGGAAACCCTAAACTCTACCATTTCACTGGCTCTGCAGTAATGGAGTAAACCATTTCTCTGAGCTTTGGTTTTCTCACCTCTTGAAATGAACAAATGATGCCTCATTATCAAAGGAATAAAATATTTGTCAGAGCATTCCATACATTCCATTAGCCGTGTTCACGCCATATAGGAGCCTTGGCCAATGGGCCAACTCTACTTACCTCTCTACTGGTAACAAGTGACAATGTTCGTCTGCTCTTACTACATGTAAATACAGAACCATCAAAGACATAAAACATGTTTCTTCTTTTCTTATCAAAAATATCAAATCCATATCCGGGCAACTTGAGGGTACTTAGAACAGCCTTATTGAATAATGGATTCGGTGTGTGTTGAGTGGTGCTGAGTTCTCCTGCATGGCTCTTTTCAGAAGTCTAAAGAGGAATTACCAGCAGTTGGATACACTTTGAGGCCAGATTCTCCTGACTGCAGCAAACAGACTCTGGGCTCTGAAATCAGACTGACATGGGTTCACATTTCAGCCCACCACATACCAGCCACCGGGTCTTGGACAAGTTACCTCTCTTCAGACATGGAACTTGCTTGTCTGCAGAATGGGTAGAATAATGGAACCTATCTTACAGACAGATGGTAATAAGTAAATAAATCATTGCTTATAAAGTAGTTGGCATGAGACCTCATGCATAGTTAAGCACTTAGTAAATGCAAACAGTGGTCAATACTAATATCACATGCATCCTTAAGTGGGGAAGAAAAATATCAAAATAAGAGAAACATAGGCTTGTTCTGTTGAAAGAGTGTATTTTTGTTATCCTTTATTTGTATTATTTGGCAGCGGGTACCATAACTATATGTACTTTGTATGGGGAGTTTTTCAAGAACTCAACTTGTTCCCATGTCCTCCCACATTTCTCAAATTACATCATTTTCCTGGGAAATTCCCAAGCCCACTCTACCTTTCATCCATTAAGAAGCCTTTAAAATGCCTCCTGATGACTCCTCACTCCACAAAACCTTCCAGGAATCACCAAAGGAAAATGGCAGGTGGTCCCACTTGTGTCTTATCTAAAACTGAAGTTCTAAAGACCACTCCCTTAACTCACAGCCCCATCAAGTGCATTTCACTTTGGAATCAAGCCCATTGCCTTCTTAGCTGAAGTCACTAGATCCATGGAAATAGCATTCCAGTTGGCATCAGAGATTTGGAGCTCAAACCTTGGCTCTCTGCTCACTTTGACTTTTGTATAGATGCTTTATCTCATTGAGTCTTGTTTTCCTCATATGAAAATAGACATCATAACATCCAGACAATAGAACATTACTCAGTGCTAAAAAGAAAGATGCTATCAAGCCATGAGAAGATATGGAGGAAATTTAAATGCATAAAACTAAGAGGAAGTAGCTAATCTGAAAAGGCTACACACTATACGGGGTCGGCTATATGATATGCTTCAAAAGGCAATACTATGGAGAGAGGGAAAAGGTCAGTGGTTGCAGAGGTTAAGGATGGAAGGAAGAACAGGCAGAGCACAGCAGATTTTAAGGGTAGTGATACTCTGCATAATACTCTAGTAGTGAGATGTGTCATTATATATTTGCTCAAACCTTTAGAATGTACCATCAAGAGTACATCCTAACATAAACTATGAATCCTAACATAAACTATGAACTCTGGTGGAAGATGATGTGTCATGGGGGTTCACCGATTGTAACAAATATGCCATTCTGGTGGGAGGTGTCGACCACAGCATTCTAGAAAACATTAGCAGAATTCTAGAAACAATTAGTCACTAACTGTTGATAGTCTAATAGTAATAATTGAACTATGACTTTCCAGGCTTATGTCGTATAGGTTCATCATCTTCTCAATCAAGGTAACATGCACTTTTCTATTGAGACAAGTTTTTTTTGTTTTTTTTTAAAGGTCACTTGTTAGCAGCCCACACACAGATACACACATTAAAAGCAAATGAATTTGGGCGGGGACTAGGGTCATAATCTGTGAGGCGTTTGCGTCAGGCAGTTTTAAGGGAGATAAAAAACAATCTCAATAATCAAGATCAATAATATATTAATGCAGCCCTGTAAGAAGTAAAATTAATGCAAAAACTCCTTTAAAAAAAGATAGGCTCAGTATTAGTGATTTGTCTTTTTGACTTAGGTCCTGATACGTCTTGGCACGGAACAGAAAAATCCTTGGACACGTGCCCCAGCTTTGCACAAAGGTGGGAGATCTTAGTCAGGCATCGCAGCTGCATCACTGGTCCTTCATTTTGAGGCTCTGTTCACTTTCATAATAATGTCTAGAGCTACTCTTTAACTCCACGGTGTTCGTTAGAGGGCACGTTTTAGCTGGTGATTTTAGTACAACACCAAAAATACAAACCACAAAACTATCTGTCTCCAATTTCTAACTTCAGCTCTCTTATTCTCCCTCCATAACATTGTGGATAGTTCACTGGCCTTCGTCACTTTTACCATAACCAAGAAAATATGCTCAGTCCCATAACACATCCCAGGCCTTTGACTTGGGCTAAGGGCCCAGTGGCTTTACCACGCACAAGCCCTGAAGTCAAAGGAAAAGCAGACATTCACCATCTTGCTTTCTACTCTCAAAAACACAGTGATAGGAAGAACTGGAAACAAGTAGGTGTGGGTGTGAGTATATCAGGGAGGTTGAAGGAAGAGAAGCTTAAAAGGAGTGTCAACAATCCTCCATGATCTCACATTTCTAGAAGATACCTAGTCGCGTTTGTCAACAAACAAATCCTACGAGGACAATTAGCTGGCTTACTCTCTTTCCTGTGGAGATGATTCATCGTTCATTCAATAGATATTTCCTGAGCACCTGTGATAAGCAAGGCATCAGGCTTCAAACTGTTTAGGGCACAAAGGGCGAGGATTAGTGTATGAGAGATAGCTTTAGCTTTCATAAGCCTAGCAAACTGATGTAAAGGATAAAGTGTGACAAGAGCCTCCTTACTGCTTATGATAATTCACACAAACACCATTTTCATACTTGATCTTTATTGTACTATCACAAAAGATCAGTAGGTATCTATCGCCACTCCCATTTCAAAGATGAGCAAGTCATTTTCGCTTATAAAGGGTGAAGCTAGAATTAGAACCCCAAAGTTCCGGCTTTTGCAAGATAATGCGTATATGACAGGAGGAGATTAGAAATGGTAGGATTACTTCTGAGTGGTACGGTACAAAAAGAAGAATCACAGAGTGGTTGTGAGAAAGAAGAATGAGGGCAGGCAAAAAGATGTGGGGGAAGAGTCACAGTGCGCTGAGGATGGAAATGAAAGACAGATGATCCAAGCAAAAGAGGCTGGTGTGGGCGAAGGCGTACAGGGAAGCAATCAAGGCCCACATTGGCCATAGGAAGCCACACCGACGGTACAGCAGGAAATGTCTGCTTGGGAAGAAGTGTCGGCTAAAGTTGAAAAATAAGGTCATGGATAGTCTGGAACCTGTACATATATGGCTAAGGAGATCGAAGTTTATGAGGTAGAAGAAAGAGAGATTAAAGTTTTACACAGAAAAGTGGTATCAATGTTAATTTTAAGGAGAAGAATCTGCTTATGGATTGGATGCAGGGTGGTTTGGTGGAGAGAATCTTGACCAAGGAAACCCCAAAGGAGGCCATTTCAGGGTCTAAGTAATAAGATCCTCAGCTGGTGCTGGAAAGGGGGAAAAAAATCAAAGGGAGTGGTTGTCAGAAAACTTGGTTTCAATTCTCTTTTACTGTATTCATTTCCAAAAGGACTGGGGAAAACTAATACGGGCATGTCATTCGATGTATATTTTTATTAATCAAGTTTCATAATGTACCACATGCCAGCTTTTATATTAAGCATCAGGATACTGGGGTAAAAAAGACAAGTCCTTGCCTCTGAAAGGCCAGGAGAAAGCTCAAGAAAAAGCAGCCAGCTGTCCCTGGGAAGTCAGGGAAGTCTTTATAGGATTGATGCTTGAACTAAGATTTGAAGCTTGTGTAGGATGTTTGTTAGGCAGAAAACAAGGAGTGAGTATATTTTGTAAAGAAGGAGAGAGACAGGGTATATGGAAATATATTAAAGCAGAAAGAGCATAGGGAGTTTTAAGCATTTCTAGTAATTTGGAAGGACTAGCATAAGGGTGACTTTGGAGGATTTTTCTTTCAGCTTTATTGATATAGAATGACAGAAAACATTGTGTAAGTTTCAGGTGTGAAATGTGATGACTTGATATACATAAATATTGTGAAATGATCACCGCAATAAGGTTATTTAACATATCCATCACCTCGCATAGTTAGCTTTTTCTTGTGTCTGGTGAAAACACTTAAGATCTGCTCTCTTAGCACCTTTCAAGTATATAGTACAGTATTTTTATAGTCACCACACTGTCTGAATGTCAGATCCCCAGAACTTAATCATATTAGACCGGAAGTTGATACTCTTTGACCAGCATCTCCCCATTTCCCACCACCACCCCTCCCCCAGCTCCTGGTAACCACCACATTACTCTCTGTTTCCATGAGTTCACCTTTTTTAGATTCTCCATATGAACCCGATCATACAGTTTTAGGGTATGTTTGGGCAAATGAGAGCAAGCAGGAGGAAAATGAGAAGTGGCCTTGGGGTCCACACAAGTATTGGGGCTTGCTTCTGAAGACAAAGTGAAGCCATCAGAGCATCCCAGCGGGGTGATGGCATGATCGGGGTGATGGTATAGAAGGGTGATTCGGACGAAGCCATGGAGAAAGAATGAGAGGGGACCAAGGCTGGAGACAGGGAGTCTCTTGGGGAAACATCAATTTCCTGAGCAAAAACAAACGAGAAAGCAGGGCAGTAGAAGCAACAGTGATGGGGTGATATTTAGGAGAAAGAATCATCTATTCCTTAAGGGATATTGCAAAATCCGCTAACCATGGAGGACAAATGCCTCCTGATTTGTATGCTGCCTTCCATTGCTTGAAGTTTCCTAGAATTTCCTGAAACCCTGTCAATTATCTGGGGCCAGAGAAGTCTTCAGAAAGAAAGAGTGTCAGGATGATCAGTAATGCTGGCGGCCGCAGGTGTGGCATGGGGGACCGGTGACACGCATGCTGAGTATTTGTCATTTCTGATGACCAGCACACTCCCTGGGAACAACATGTACCTAAACCAAGATACATAGCCCAATCTCAGCTTTTATAAAAGGATCTAAAAAAAAGCATGGCATTGCATAAAAACTCATTCTACAGTCTCAAGATTTTAATTATTAAAAAACTAAATCTTGGGCATCTGGGTGGCTCAGTCAATTGAGCAACCAACTTTTGGTTTCAGCTCAGAACATGATCTCAGCATTCTGGGATCGAGCCCCATGTCAAGCTCTGTGCTCAGCGGGGAGTCTGCTTGAGGATTCTGTCCCCTTCACCCTCTGTCCTTTCCCGACTCATGCTCTCTCTCTCTTTCTCTTTCTCAGATAAATAATGTTTTTTTTTTTTACAAAATGGGTGGAAAAATACCTATTTTATTTTTTTAAAGATTTTATTTATTTATTTGACAGAGAGAAACACAGCAAGAGAGGGAACACAAGCAGGGGGAGTGAGAGAGGGAGAAGCAGGCTTCTGGCTGAGCAGAGAGCCTGATGTGGGGCTCGATCCCGGGTCTCCAGGATCATGACCTGAGCCGAAGGCAGTCGCTTAACCAACTGAGCCACCCAGGTGCCCCCAAAAATACCTATTTTATAAGATTGTATGAGGAACAACTAAAACAATGCATAAAGATTTTAGCACCCGGGGCACCTGGGTGGCTCAGTCATTAAGTGTCTGCCTTCGTCTCGGGTCATGATCCCAGAGTCCCAGGATCGAGCCCCGCGTCAGGCTCTGTGCTTGGCAGGGAGCCTGCTTCCCCCTCTCTCACTCCTCCTGCTTTTGTTCCCTCTCTAGCTGTGTGTCTCTCTATCAAATAAATAAATAAAATATTTTTAAAAAGAGAAAGTATTTTAGCACATAGTAAATTATATTAGCTATAACAATTGTATTGTTATTATAACTCAATGCTGTCTTGGAACTAAATGAACTGTATTTATTTTGTACAGTCTAGAACATCAGAGACCCTTTACTCTAACCTCTTCATCTTGCAGAGGGCTTGTCACCAAGAAAGTTGACATGGCTCAGCAAGGCCGCCCTTTCAGCCAGGGAGTCAGAACTAGAACCTAGTCCTGCAGACCCCCACATCTTTTTCCCACTCTATCCCATGGCATTGGCTATTTGCCTTTTTTTTTTCTCCTCTGCATACCATGTAATCTCTTCTAAACAATATATTTCACCAAAACCAAGAACTATTCCTCCATACCTTTAAAGTTCTCATGTCCCTGTCAATATCCCAAATCCTCTTGCCATTGCCTAGAGAACTACGTCCCCACGCGGGGCACAGCATGGGCAATGCAATCACCTATCTAATGTTTTAAAATGTTTCCTTTGAAGTCCTGCTACAGAGGTGTGAATGTTTGTAATAAAAATTTCTGTTTTATCTGTGATGACAACAATTGGCCGAGCTTTTAGTGCAACACTTGGTATTCTCTATGTTCCGGCTAGTAGTTTTCCATGAGCCATATGGTATTTCATGTCTGAAGCCATGAAGGAGCTAGTGAGGGATGGTTTCATGTCATTTATTTATTTCAAAGTTACCTTCGACTGCTACAAATTGAGTAGAAACAGCAAAGATCAGTTTCTGTCACTGAACAGTGAGTCAAAACCAACGCTAATGAGACCCTTCTCTTTTTTTTTAGATTTATTTAATTATTTGAGAGAGAGAGAAAGGGGAGAGGGAGGGAGAATCCTCAACCAGACTCCCCGCTGAGTGCAGACCCCAACATGGGGCTTGATCCCAGGACCTGATATGAAATCAAGAATTGATCACTTAACTGACTGAGCCACCCAGGTGCCCTGGAGGTTAACAAGATCCTTCTTGACCAGACTTTCCATTTCTCCCAGAGCCTCCTCCATACCTTGGCATTACGTAGAGATGGCAGCCTGGATTCAGTTGTCTAAGCATGGGTTTCATTTTATTCTTTTCTTCTGTTCCCTTCCCCCTCAGTCTCTGAGTCTATCCTTTGTTTTTTTTCCTTCCCTCCTTCCCTCTCTTCCTACCTGTCTGCCTTCTCTATGTCATGTTTGCCAAAAAGACAATGATTAACAGTATCGCCTTACCTGTGTAAAGTTTTTCAAGTAATTTTAGATATTTCAAAATATTTCCAAAATCTTTCCTGGCTTGCTCTTTCCTCTTAGCCCCCAAGAAATAAGGCAGAGCAGGCATTTTTACAACTACTAAAAAGGAAAGCCAAGGAGGTCATCTAATGAGTTGGTAACAAAGCTAAGGAAAAGGACCCATGTCATTGATTCATTGATTCATTCATTTATTCATTTATTCTCAGATATTGAGATCTGCAATGTAAAATTCATTATGGATTCTTATAGGAAGTTGGATTCCGCAACAGGTGCTCCTATGTCCCCAACACTAGAAGTCAGCAAGGTGGGATGAAGGCTATTCCTCACAGTTACTAAGAAACACGAAGGGAACTTCTGGAAAAGTACACAAAGTGCTTCTGAAAGAACACCAGATTTTCCATTTCTATCTTAATCCCTTGGTGCAACCAGCCATAAGAAATGTTAGGTGTACCCTTCATCAATCCAGAGCTCATCCATTTCTCCGCATCCTTCCTACATATATTTAATTACAGTATGTACAATAGTTCAGTCCATTTTCTTGTGTATATGTTTATTCTGAACAGCTAAACTCTTAGCTCTTGAATATTAAGACTTAGCTCATCACTTCACATCCTATGAGCACCTAAACAGTGCTTTGAATGAGTAAATGGATTAATTGATCAATTAATGCACTACTGTACTATACCATACTTCCTCCAGGATAAAGCAGGAAACTTTAAGCAGAAAGAAGTTAGGGCCCTGTCTGCAGTACCCTCTTTCCTTCTGGCATTGAAGTCTCAAGTGAATGACAAATGGATTGATTTTAATCATCAGACTTAGTAAGGGACTCAATGGGGACAATACCCGAGAATGGCTTAATGTTTGGCTCTTCGCTGATGTGGAGACAAAGAGGCAAAGGGAAAGAGTTCTTATCAGAGTATTTAATTATCTAGACTTCCCCCAGGACATACATTATTCTTCCACATATCTCTGAATGCTTCAAAAATGTTCAGAGTCACAGATTTCCAATAAGAAGTTAGGAAATTTGATGGGGCGCCTAGGTGGTTCAGTCAGTTAAGTGTCTCTCGATTTCAGCTCAGGTCATGATTTCAGGGTGGTGAGATCGAGTTCTCCCCTGGGCTCCATGCTGGGTGTGGAGTCTGTCCAAGGGTCTCTCTCTCCTCTGCCTGCTCCCCACTCACACATGTGTGCTCTCTCTCTCCCTCTAAAGAAGAGCTAGAAGAAGAAGGGGGAGGAAGGGGAAGGCAAGAAGAGAAAGAGGAAGAATAGAGGGGAGAAGAAGGAAGTTTGAGAATGTTCTAGTACTTTCTCAGGTCTGAAAAAATTAACCTTGCTTCTAAAGGAAATTAACTTCCTCTAGAAGAAGATCTTTTACACTAAGGGAATCTGTCCCCAGTCTTAGGCCAATGTTTATGAAAAAATCATCAAGCTAGAAATAACTTCTGGAACAGAGAAGAGAGGATGGTTCTCGGGACTTTGGGACTAAGGCTCTGCCAATGAACACTTTAGCCTCCTTCTGGCTCTCAGTTCAATAATTTGAAATGTGGGGAAGGAGGCTGGTGGATGTATAGAAAGACACCTAACATGCCATCCAGTGAAGTTCCCTTCCTGAACACAGTCAAATATGTGACTTACAACAGATACAGTATTGAGGGCTGGAGAGGAGGGATGTTACAACGCCCTAAGACAGTCCTGAGACAAGCAGGAAGCAGGGAGATAAATGCTAGAGAATGCAAATGAGATTGCCTGTGTGTTGAAGCCCCGGGAGAACAGGAAGGGATATGAATTATAATTTTTTTGGCTTAATGCACAAATCTCTCAGATGAGGCAGCCCTGAGACATTTCCACAAGCTAGTGAAGGGGAAAATAAAAAAAGCAACTTTTGCGGAAACCCACAAGTGAATACTTGATCTTACTCAATTTCAATCTGTTTCTTTAGGAACTTTTTTCCATAAATGCAGGCCTAGGCTAAGCAGTACGTGCACAGGCCACATCTTCCAAGGGCTCAGAGAAAGACCTCCATGCTCTATGCCGAAGCCAAGGAAAACAGACTGAGAAAATGATCATTTCCAAGGAGCTGCTTTCCATCATCTGCACTCTATGTCAAGGGGAAACATGTACTCACAGAACTCCAGGGACCCAGACTGTGTATTGCCATCTTCCCTGGCAGAGTCCAGGAAGACTTGAATGAGGTTTTGTTGCACCACTCTTCTTGTAGAGCTATCCATGAAAGTTTTAGGCACTACGTATAATCAAAAAAATTGCCTTGTTGCATACTTTTGTTGGTACAGAATTCCCATCAGCCCTAGCCCCCAAGATGACTTCCCTATAACAGACTGTTCAAAGTGCAAACAACCTTGCCAGATAAAATGCTAGAATCTTGAAACTGAGAAGTAACCGATCACAGAAACAATTCCAGGATTGGAAAGGGCTTTAGGAAACGATCTAAGGACAACTAAGGCACAAGCAGCAAAATAAAAAACAAGTGGGACTACATCAAACTAAAAAGCTTCTGCACAATGAAAGAAACCATCCACAAAACAAAAAGACAACCTACAAAGTAGGAAACAGTATGAGAAAACCACATATGTGCTAAAGGGTTAATATCCAAAACATATAAAGAACTCATACACCTCAATAACCAACAAATAATTAATGAAAAAAATGTGCAAAGGATCTAAATAAACATTTCTCCAAAGAAGACATGCAAAAGGCCAACAAGGACATGAGAAGGTAGTCAAGATCACTAGTCTTCAGGGGAATGCAAACTAAAACCACAAGATAATCACCTCACACATGTTAGAACGGCCATGATCAAAAAGACAAGAGATAATGAATGCTGGTGTGAGAGGGAGAAGAGAAAACCCTCATGCGTTGTTGGTGGGAACACAAACTGGTGCCGCCACTGTGGGGAAACAATATGGAGGTCCCTCAAAAAAAAATTAAAAATAGAAATACCATATAATCTAGCTATTACACTTTTGGGAATATATCCAAACGAAACAAAATACTCACTCAAAAATATATCTGCACCCCCATGTTCACAATGGCATTATGTACCCATGACTTGGAAACCACCTACATGTCCATCGGCAGATGATGGGATTAAGAAGTTGTGGTGTGTCTATACCATAAAAAACATTCTCAGCCATAAAAAACAAGGAAGTCTCACCACCTGCAAAAACATGGATGGACCTTGCCTTCAAGTTCCCCAAGCATAATATTAAGTGAAATTAAGTCAGGCAAAGACAAATAGTATATGATCTCACTTACATATGAAATAATAATTTTTTTAAATTTATAGAAAAATAAATCAGACTTGTGTTTACCATGGGTGGGAGTAGAGGGAGAGGGAGTTGGAAGAAAGGTGGTCAAAAAGTACAAACTTCCAGTTATAAGATAAATAAGTACCGGGGATGTCATGTACTATAAGTAACACTGCTCTATGATATAGAGGAAAGTTGATAAGAGAGTAAATCCTGAGACTTCTCATCACAAAGAGAAGTTTTTTCCTTTACCCTTTTTTTCTGACCTTTGTTTCTATTTTATGTCTATGAGAAGATGGAAGTTAGCTGAACCTACTATGGTAATCATTTTGAAATATATGTAAATCAAATCATCATGCCATTCACCTTAAACTTATATGGTGATGTATGTTGATTATTTCTTAATAAAACTGGGAAAAAAAAACAAAAACAAAAGAAATGAAATGAAATGACCCAGGTCAGCGTATAGCATTTTGCTAACGTGATGTCTAAACAATGCCCAAGAGCTGCATGTTGAACTAATTTTAATAGTCCATTACAGAGTGGATTAGACTGAGAAAAGCTCTTTCTTTGCTGTCATCTTAGGCTCACTCTGCATCTTTCCTTAGATAAGCATGACCTTGAAATGTTCACACAATTGAGATTGTTCAACCCGCCCGAATAGGACTTGATACCAAGTTACATTTATAGCTATTAATTCTTTTTCTTGACTTCATACAGAATAGTTCAAAGAGAATAAATCCCAACAGAAAAGCTTTAAAAATAAATAAATAAAATGATTTTTGCTGTAAATGAATCCTCCATTCTGTAAGAAAATGCTAAGCGAATGTTCTTTAGAAGGTCATGCTATATACAAGTAATAAAAGGGAAGGAACAATTTTGTAAAGAGACATGCAAAATTGATTGTCAGAGCATTATTTCAAATTTCCCTTCGCTTTAGGGTAATATCAAACAGAACATCTCCTTCATGGTGATACTAATCTCTTTTTAAAAGAATCAAAGTAAAATACCATTAATTTGGGTCACACTGATTCAAATTGAGGATAATTCAAACCAGACAGCTAAACTTACTTTTGTATTGCCAATTCTCTTTAAAAGTCAATTAGAAGCTTCTGCACAGCAAAGCAAACCATCAACAAAAGAACAAATGCAACCTAAGGAATGGAGAAAAATATTTGTAAACCACATACCCAAAAAGAGGTTAATATCCAAAATACACAAGGAAAGCACACAACTCAATAATAACAAACCAAATAACCCAATTTAAAAATGAGCAAAGGAACTGAAAAGTTGTTCTTCCAAATAAGACAAACAAATAGCCAACAGGTACATGAAAAGGTACTCAACATCATTAGTCTGGAGGGAAATGCAAACCAAAAACACAATGGAAATGTCGTCTTACACCTGTTGGAATGACTATCATTAAGAAAACAAGAGATTACAAATGCTATGAACATGTGGAAAAAGGAACCCTTCCACGCTGTTGGTAATTAAAAATAAAACTGCCATATGATTCACCAATCTCACTTCTGGATATATATCCAAAGAAAGGTGGTCAAAAAGTACAAACTTCCAAAGGAAATGAAATCAGTATCTTAAAGAGATATCGGTACTCCTATATTCATTGCAACATTATTTGCAACAGCCAAGATATGGAAACGATCCAACCGTCCAACGATGGATGAATGTGTAAAGAAAATATGATGTATACATATAATAGAACATTATTCAGCCTTTAAAAAGAAGGAAATCCTGCCATTTGCAGTAATAGTAATGACCCTGGAGGGCATTGTGCAAAGTTAAATAAACCAGACAGAAAAAGACAAATACTCTGTAGTGTCACTTTTATGAGGAATCTACAAACAAAAACAAAACAAAACAGAAAACAAAAACTCATAGAAACAGAGTAGAATGGTGGTTGTTAAGGACTGGGAAGGGTGAGGAAAGTAGGGAAAGTCTGGTAAAAGGGTACATACTTCAACTATAAGAGGAGTAATGTCTGAGGATCTAATGTATAACATGATAACTATAGTTGATAATATTGTATTATATAATTGAGATTTGCTAAGAGATAACAATTTAAGTGTTCTCAACACACACACAAATAAGGTAAATAATGAGGTAATAGATTCATTAATTAACTCAATGGTGGGAATCGTTTCACAATGTATATATTTATCAAATCATTATGTTATATACTTTAATATGTTATAATCTTTATTTGTCAAGTAAATTACACCTAAATTTTTAAAAAGCCAATTAGTACCAACAAGAAAAAACTAAAACCCTAGTTAGTTTAAAGCAATTTTACACAACCAATTACATACAAATGAGTGAAATATCATACATTTTTTTAATCCATTCATGGAAAATGCCATGAAACTTCTAAATGGTGGTACTTCGTTCATTCTCAATACAACACAGAGGGCTTTGTTCTGGGAAAACCAGATTCTGGAATTTCTTGGGCCATATACTGCACACACACTTGGAAAAAACCAATTGATGTCCCTGTCTCCATTTCTCTGGAAAAAGACACTTTAGTCTTGTATTATTCAGGGACCAGAAGCCTTCTTGAGCCTTCCAGCTTTTAGATCTCCAGTACAAATTTCCTGTGAATACCAACAATGTATTTCTTTTAGATCCCTTCTTTGGTTCGAATTTCATATTCCTTCAGATTGACCTTTCCACTGATTAATTCACGCTAACAAGCTTTGGTTGTACTACATACAAATCTTTCAGGCTACAATAGATTGACCAAAAGGATATATTTATCTTCAGTGTTGCCCTGACCACAACTGGATCAGCAAGACAAACACTGTTGACGAGGACGATGTTCTTTCTTCTCTTCATTTCTGTGGCAGTCTCCACCATTTAGAATCTAGCGGGTCCCTAGAGTTACAGAATGATGTTCCTCGCAGGTTAGCACTTGTCTCTTTGCTATGTTATAACCAACTTACAGCTTACATTTGAGAAACTTCTTTATAAGCACCTATATGAATAACCTATATGAATAATTCAAGTGAAACCTCGTGCTCAAAAATCTCATATACCCCAGAGTGAGATTTACTATAGGTTAAAGCAGGTTTCCTGTGTATATGATAGTACATGGTGATATTCTCACTTGAACCAGCAAAACTGATGCCAAAAATATTACTTCCTTCTCACAGAGAAGAGCCTCTACATCCAATGAATTATAGTGTAAATAAGGGGGTGAGGGGATGGGAAATGGGATTTGAACCACAAAAAAAGTGTTTTTGAAATCTAGTCACTAACTACTAACTGAATTTGTTAACTCTGTGACTTTGGGCTAATTACTTCAACTCTGTGCTTCAGCTCTTTTACCAATGAAGTGGGCATAATTATACCTGACTCCCAGTGAAATTAGGGACTCACTGAGATAATAGATAAGACAGTACCTAGCACACTATCTGCCCCAGAGGAAGTAGTTGTAAATACTTCCCTTTCCTACAGAAACCCAGAAGCCCAAAGAATGTCCAAATATTCATCTTTACCTGCAGTGGGCAGGAAATGACCCTCAAGTAAGGATTTTTATGAAGAGAGGCATTTTCAGAAAGTTTTTCTTTGATGTAATCAGAAGAGTTAGAAATATCCGCAAAGTATAGAGACAAGAAAACAAGTTTTCTGACTGTTTTCAGCCCCGGGTACTAGTATTTGTTTCATTCCCTCTACTTGATTGTTGGCTCCTAAAGGGCAGTCATGGAGTGTTACCTTTGTCCCCTGATGTGCCTTGAAGAATCCTTACATATAATATGTGTTATGTGACTATTTGTTGAGCTGAATTTATCTTAGAAATCTTCTGTCCATCAGGACTTAGATTATCTCTAACTAATTCGATATTTAGATACAAAATGGTCAACTTTCATGACCCCAGATGGGTCAGTAGACCAGACATTACACAAGGAAATACTTGAAATTTGTGAATTCCAACTAAAAGATCCATACAGGTTGGCCCTGTCAAAATACCTTTGTCTAAATAGAAAAAAAAGCTAGTGTTCTGAAGGCATGGGGAAGCTTCCTATTCGGTCTCTCTCCAGCTCAGAGTGGGCATTCCATTCACTGGTGACAAAAGACTGAAACTAATTTATGACAGAATTCTGACCTACCAACCACTTTCAAGAGTCATGAAACCTATATCTTCCCTTGGCCTTTCAAGCACCCACTTCCATGGGGAAGAGCTTCCACCTTTGGCCAACCAAGTACCCTTTCTTTTTCAAGTATCATAAAAACTCACGTTAATGAAATTTTGATGATGTTTGAAGATCATGCATTGATTTACTATAAATTTGAAATGTAGGCAATGTACTAGATGCTGGATATTATAGTAGTATGATTGTAGATTACTGTACTATGAACAAAACACACACAGGTGCGTACACACACACACACACACACACACACACACATCATGCCCTCTTGTAATGTACATTCCAGCAGGGCAGGGACAAATAGTAAATAAATAAATTAAATATGCAATAAATCTAATGGTAAGAAGTACTTAGAAGAAAACAGAGAAAGGAAGAGGAACCAGAAAAGCAGATGGGAAGTGAACTCTTATAAATGGCAAAATTACAACCAGAAATAACAAAAACACTGGACCTCTATACATAAAAAATAAATAAATATATAGATATATGCATACACACACATCTATGGTGTATGGACACACACATACATATATACACACATGTGTATTATACATATAGAGAGGTCTAGTCCATACACCAAATACATGTATATACATATGAAGATATAGAGACTACTCTGTGTGGGTATGTGTGTGTATAAATATTTATTTATTTATTTATTTATTTATTTATGTATAAAATGACCCCATGATGATTATTACAATAATTACTATTCCTATTAAAATCTTTCCAGAAGGTGTAACAACTAAGCTTAGATACAATGATAAGCAGAAGTCAGGCTAATGATTATACCTAACACTTATTGAGCATCCGGTATTCTACCAAGCAATTATATGTTACCATATTAATCTTCACAAGACTAAAAAGAGCTCATGTTCTCTTTTAACCAACAAGGATAAGAAAACAGCACCCATGAAACCATCGGCCCAAAGTCATAAATTAGTGGCATGGTTGGATGTGACTCTAGACCCCAAACTGTTGGTACCAAACTGCCCTTCGCCCCAAGTCTGCTACTATTTGACAGATTTAAATGACCATCTCCAAGATATGTAAGACATTCCCTGTTTTCCACAAGATAGAGTATATTTTTGACATTCTACTTATGGAGAGAATCCCATCACTGCATTCTAAATTACAGTAAATTATATCATATTTTCTGGGGTGAAAGTGCAGAGCGTGTCACAGTTTTGCATTCTTCCTTAAGCTTCTCTGTTTAAAAGAATTAACCCAAAAATCTCTTGCAATTTATGAAAACAAGATAAGACAAACCCAAAGAGTAAATGAACAATGAGCTCAAGAAAAAAGAAACACCAGGCTGATTAGATGAAGGTTATTGGCCAAGATGTGGGAAGGACTGTAAGCCAAGACTCTAGCTTCTGCCCTCTGAACACCTTAAATTCTGGACTGACAACTTGCAAATGAGAGCTAGGGTCCTAGGGAAGACCAAGTGAAAGCATGCAGACTGGTGCAAATTCTCTCCTCAGCTGCAGAGAACAACAAAGCGCAGAGCTTAAATTCTATGCTACGCTCAGGTAACTTAATTACATTTTAATTATTTATGGCCTGCTTTGATCCAGAAATGATGAAACAAACTAGATGTGGGAGAGAAAAAGGAGAAAAATAAGGTTAATACAACAAAATAAAGACAAGAATGGAGCTAATACAAAAAGACATACCTTAAAGACCTATACATTTGTAGGAGACATGGGGTTCAAATTTAGCTCTAAGCTGGCTGGCCATCAATCAAAAAGGAAAACCCGGTCAGTTACACAACTCACAGTATCCGGCAAGCAGAATATCTCCACAGTCTCCATATAAAAGTAATTATTATTAAAAATGTCTCTTCTCCACAGAGCAATCTACTCCAACTGTGACAGAAGGCAGAAGAGGGACAAGCTCTGTTCTTCATGGAAAAGGAGACAGGATGGAGTAAAAAGAACGCGGGTTCCTTTCCTTCCAGATGATTCTGATTGTTGCAAGGATTAAATGACACCATATTTGTAGAGTGCCTGTTCTTATCTGACCCATGGGAGAGGCTCAACAACATGGTGACCACGATCAGGAAGGTGAGGCTAGAGATGAGAAGTGTCGGGGGGACAACTTTGAGACTCGGCTCTACCTCACCAGTCATTAAGTAATCTTGGCAAAGTCACCATATCCTTGAACCTCATCTAAAAAATCAGGATAATGTGATCTACTTCACGAGTTTATTGTGAAAATTAAATGGCATAATGTCTGTGAAAATTTTTTAAATGAGGGTACTTTTTACGAATAGGGAACCACCGGTGAGCAACTGGTGGGCAGCTAGAACAAAGCCACATACAACTGCTCCCGAGGGACTGTTTTCTTTCCATGGTGATGAAGAGGAGCTGAGGTGAGGCCCCTCCCTCTCTGCACTTCTGCTCTAGTCACATTTGTTTTCTGTCATCTGAAGACCTTCACCCATTCTGCTCCCTCTGCTATGAATAATCTTTTACTGCCACTCCTCACCTGAAACCACTTACTCACCAGTGAGGTCTCCATCTAGACTCCCTTTCCCCAGGAGTCTTCCCTGCCCTTCCTGAGTGGGCTCTGTGAATTCCTAAACTGCCCTGCTTGTCTCTAAGAATGCCGTCTTATCATATTCAGGTTTGGGCAGACCATTCCACGGGACTGTAAATTCCTCCAAAGCAAGGAATGCATCTCTTCTCTGTGATCGTACCCGTGACATGGAGCCTTGCGCCAACCCACCGAAAGCACTCAGCAAATACTGAGTTCTGAGATCAAAGAGGATTCAAAATCTAGAAGGCTGGTCACATGGTTCTCATTTTTCTTAAGATGCTATGATGCTTAACTTTCTCGTACTAATGTTGTAGCATCCACAGCCTCAATTGGAATCATCAACTGTTAGAAATTATAGTTGAACCTCTGCTCATTCGAGAGTCAAAACCATCTTCTAGGATGCTTAGCGACATAAAAAAAAAGTAGTTCAGATTTGAATTTTTTTTCATCCAAGAGCATTTAGAAGGGATTGATAAATCAGTTCAACAAATATTTACCTTGAATCAAGTCCTTTTCTTTCAAGCTTTTTACATCTTTGTGCAATTCAAAAGAAATGTAATCCCTTATCGTCTCCCTTCATTTGTTCACAAAGCATTAATATGCTGGTTTGAGTGAACAATTATGATTAAAAAAAATGGCCTCTTATTGAAGTTGTTGAAAGCAGATTTTCCCCTTAAATATGGAGGTCAGTTTTTTACTGAATAGAAACATTAATACAACAAAATATCGTGGCCTCCTAACACCAAGATTGTTGCCTATGAATTCAAAGTCTCAGATTTGACTAAATTCGTTTTCCTATCACTTATCTGCATTTTTAGGATATATCTAAGATTGCAGGGAGCCATTGCAAACTACTCAGCAAGTCAGCTCTCAAAGCTTTCAGGCAATGGTGAAATTTTCAGGGAAGAGTGAAAAAGCAAGTGAAGTTTTGGTCATCTACAGCAACAAAGAGCTGTTGAATGGAAAAATAAAATCACTTGGGCTACTCAGTGCAGCTCACACCCAACATATGACCTTTCTTCCCAGCCTTATAAATATCTTCTGCATCACAAGGACTGCCAGAATTGACGAGAGACATTAAAACAAGGCTCTCTGTAGACAATGAGCTATTATCCTCCAGGACTTAACAAACTGGCTGTCAGCCAACCTTATATTTGGATACTCCTAGAAAGATAAAATATGACAGTTAATTGGTTTATGTGAGAAGAGTAAAATGTCTTAAACAAATATATAGCCCATGCCAGTCAAATGTTATAGAAAGAGTACTTTCTCAGGAAGTCATGTCGACAGTATCAGACAAATAGAAGCAGAATACCTTAAATAATAGCTAATGATGTATTTCCTTTGGGCATTCTGTCTGTCTCTTTCCCTTTACTTACGAGCTGTGAACATGTACAATTCCTTCAATAGAACAAACCTTTCAGGTATCCCCAAACCACCGCAGTTGATAGGTAAGCAATCCAATCTAATATATTCCTACAATAAATTCCTACACATATGTTATCCCAAATCTATGCTGGGTTGGTCTATCTTGTATAGACCCAATCTGTAAAAGACCCCAGCATCTAATGATTCAACTCAGCATTTGCAGCTAAGATTTCAGAGAGGCTGTGAGTCGTCCTTTATCACACCGCAGTGGCTACTAGCAAAGCTAGGTACAGAATTCAGGTCTCCCCATCTTTGCCAAGGTCTCTGTCCCACTCCTCCACACTGATCCAGTCTAAATTGCTGTTCTGCAGCTGTGTTTAAACACACATGCACACTCACACATATGCACACATATACACACACACAACTCAAAAGAGTATCCACAGCTTACTTGATTAAAGAATAACTTACACACTTTCCTGAATCTATCCAAAAGGAGTAGAGTAAGATATCACTTGAATGGGAGGTGTCCTGGGAAAGTTTCTGGAAGCAAAAGAAGAGAGTATCACCTGACAGCTTGGTGATCAAAGTGAACAGGAGAAACAAAGGGAAAGCCAGAAGAGAAACCCTGGTCACCGAAGGCAAAGAGTGTGCTCACTCAGAAAAGAGCACAGATATAGGAAATAAGTTCAAGTGGAGAAGATTAGGTGAGAGTTAGGGTAGGAGGAATTGTTGATCCTAAAACGGCAAAGTTGTGGACATGTGGTGCAGTAGTCCTTGGAGAAAAGTTCTGTGCGTCTCACTGGTATTGGTGGAGGACAGTATTCCTAATGCAGGCATCTGGTCAGAACATACTCCTTGGTCCCTGACATCGGGAAGCCTCCCTATGTTGTCACACGTTGCCACTGTGATTCTGTGATGGACAGCATGGTCTCTGCATCCAGCCCCAAATGAAGAGTCCCCACCCTCCACTTGCAAGTGCAGACTTGCAGCTCATCTGCTGAACCCATCAATATCCAAACACTAGAGGGACCAGATCCAAGCACCAGGTCCAAGAACCACAGGGAGAACGGAGTTTATGGCGGCCGAGCCAAGCATTTGGAGATGGGCTGAGATGAGACCAGAACAAAAGCTGGTGGAAAACAGCTAATAATAGGTTTGCGACGGGTGTTAAAGCTGGATTAGGAACAGAGGCAGGGAGGATATGCAGTGGGGGATAGTGAGTGTTCAGCATGGTCGGCGTGTTAAGGATGCCAGAAAGCAAAACGTTTTCACTTACAATCATTCTGCCATACACCTTTAAAAAAAGATTGACTACCTGTAGTGCTTCCTATTACGGAGACATAATCTTCGGATTTGCAATCTGCTGTAGGATAACATTTTCCCAATTCAAGGGGTGTTCTTCTTGGTTCAGAGAAACAAGACAATGGGTTTAATTTTCTGTACCTCCAGCGACCCCGGTTATTCCCATTAAGGAATCCTAAACTAACCCAGGATCCCTAGGGAGTCATGAGGTCTCCAACACCCAGGCACTTTACTTCTCGAAGTCCCTCTGGCCTCCCTCATCTGCAAAATTAAGGCACTGGCTCTAAAGACCTCTCAGATCCCTCCCCTCTAGCCAGCCATACATCTGGGAATACACTCTGTGTTTGGCCCAAGTATGTCTTTACGTAGGTATTTTATCTATCTCACTACAATAACAAGCACACGCCCCAGATGGGAAAACTAAGCTGGAAAAAAAAAATGGCTCTGTCAGCACAATATATGGGTGTGGTGAAAACAGGCAACTAGACTGTGTGCAAGTCCAAAAAAAAAAAAGATTATAAAAAAGCATATTCTGATAAATAGCTCAAGCTAATGGAACATGGTTAAGAAAGAGAGCAAATAAAATATTCCAAAGATCCGGATCTGCTATCACATGGATCACACAGGGTGGAAAAAAATAAAATAAGGGAAAAGATGGTCTGAGAATGACTATGGAGTAAAGTATTGCTAATGTTACAGAGGCTATGTTCTCATGTAGGTGGTTTGCGATTTTTTTCAATCCCATAACATTTGGTCAAAACACATCACTGCATATTCCTCTCACTCCAAAAGGAAATTCTGCATTATTCTGGAATATGTAGTTTGCATTTGAGGAAATTCTGAGCCATCAAATGATTAGATTAGATTTGGATAAAATAAGAAGGAAAAAGAAACAACCCTTCTAATTATTTCTATTCTCGATGTGTATAAAGATAGTTACGAAGAACCGGGAATTTCTCATAATCCCCACTGTTCCCTAAAAATTTTCTCATTGCTTTGTTTCAGAATTTGGAAATGAACAGAAACTATTTCTCAGCCCCAGTGCATGACGCAAGAATCCCAGGTTCAAAGAAGTCAAATAACTTGATCCTAGTCCCACAGCTGCAAACAGGGGCTCAGTCCTCTGGCTCTAGGTTTCTCTAAGACGATACTACCTGGCTTGACTCTTGTTTGGAGCAAAATGCTAGGCAACAGAGCTCCCACATGCAGCCTGTTGGCAGAAACCTGCTTCTCTTGGGGGTGAAAGTGTTGAACCCCACTTGCTAAGAATAGCTCAAAGCACCTTGGAAGGAGTGCTGGTTTCTAAAGAAATCCCTGCTTGGAGAGTGTTCCTTCTCCTCGGCCCATCTGTCATTATGTATCTCGGGTAATGCATCAGAGATCGTGCAATATATGGAAACATATTGAAGGTATTATATGTGTCAGAGTCATCTTCTCTCCTATTTCCATTAAAAGCTCTCAGCTATGCCAAAACTTTCTCATTCCCAAATGAGGTACATTTCAGTAAATGAGATGATGGATAGAACTTAAAGAATCCTCTAAGGAAGAGACAGAGCTGCAAAAAGACAGAAAGAACTTGCCAAAACAAAATTACAGGCAATCTCAGAAGAACGGATTTATTTCTCCAATGCTTTATAGTCTTTTAAGGCCGAAAACCTGCAACACACAACTTCCAATTCATGTCACTTTTCTAATGTCTTTTTCTAAACTAGATCACAAAAATCCGAGGACCCAAAAGTAGACTGAAGTGAGTCTATGTGGGCACACGTGTGTAGACACAAGGCGCATGGATGCTCTCGTGATGGTGGAAAATCCCGCCTGTTGGAAGGAATGCAATGATCCAAAAAGGGTTTATTTCCAAATCTTTTTCAGACTCACTTAACTGATGGCCTCAGAGTTTTACAATATGCTTTTAAGCTTCAAAGAATTTTTTTTTTTTTTTTTTTTTGCTTCAGGGAAGACCATTCTCCAACAAATAGGAGTTTTTCATTGACTGAATTCCCCTTCTGTTTTGGGCACAGTGGGAGGGACTGGAAATGCACATGGACCTAATCCTGCCCTCATGGGGATTCTCTTCTATTAAAGAGGGTCTCAAGATAATGTCTTCAGGGCATTTGGTTACATATCTATCAATGAGATCTAAGAAAGTGGGTAAGTCTTAGAGAGGGGGTGGAGTCGCGGGCCCACACACATCGCTTGGTGTCCAGCTAACCTCAACACTCACAAAGTGGAACTGGATATAGGTCTGAGCGCATCCGTGACGACCCAACTGCCAGAAAAAAAGCAACAGAGACTCTCTGGCTCTGCTTCCCATTCATCTGAATTGGCTCTTGCCACTAATGCCTTAGGAATTACTAACCCCTGGTCACTGTTCAGATCTTGCTTGATTTCACTCTGTCATTGGCTAATGACATAGGCCAGGCACTGCAGACGCTTCCACATAGTAGATGATCAGTGAATACAATGTATGATACAAAAACAGACAACAGTAAGAAACAGAAATGGCAACTGTTTTGATGGAGATGTGTTGTAGTCATGATGCACTCATTTTTTAAATGGTCCCTTATTTTGGATGGCACAATTAACACTAAAACAAATGCCTGAGTAACACCTGCATGACTTGGTTAAGCATCTGCCTTCGACTCAGGTCAGGATCTTGGGGTCCTGGGATCAAGCCTCATGTGGGTCTACCTGATGAGCAGGGAGTCTACTTCTCCCTCTACCTGCCATTCCCCTGGCTCTCACCTTCTTCTCTCTTTCTGACAAACAAAATACTTAAAGTGAATGCCTAAGACATGCTGTTAGATATGAAATACTTTGTTACTCTGAATTTCACCACTCTATTTACTTGATGCTTCTTTGCCCTCTACCTCCATTCTCTAATTCAATGGCTTTCTGTTGGAGCTTCCACAAGTGCTCTTTGGCACAACCACTAAAGGTTTGCTTTGTTTACTGACCATCCAAGGATGCCTGGAACAGGGGGGTAGCGTCCATGTAAGTTCACATGGCCATGTAATGCATTGTAGGCTGAGCACCCAAAATACTAATAAAAACAAAATGGTTCCCCAGCTTAGTTTTAAGGTGCTGTAGGATATTTGCTCATTATATCAATATTTTTCAAACTTTCTTCTGGTTCTAAAATCTCTCTTCCTCCCACAACCTCCTGAAATTCTCTGATTGCCCCACTGCCCCCCCAAACCAGTATATGTGGGTCAAATAGCCCAATCTCCCCTTCTCTCTAACACTAGCATTTAAGTTGTGTTAAATACTTGACTATATAATCAGAACTCCACTGCCCTCCATACTTTATAGAATAGTGAGTAATCTATCCAATTCATATCTATATTTAATAAACCAGCTTCTCATTATTATAACCCTATTTTATACTGAAGCACAGGTTTACTAATTAACACTGCCACTGGATGAATGTGGCCTAACTCAGTGTCTATAAAGGTAATTTAATTTTAACCTTGCTACTACACAAACAGAGATTGAGATAAAGTTACATCATTTTTAAATGCCCCAGTATTCCCTTCATTCTTAATTCTGGAACTAAATAAATGGTTTTAAACTATTCTTCATTCAGAATTCCAAGGACTTTGACTAACCATCTTCTGATCCACATGGCACTCTCATAACTGTCCTTCCAAAGATTTCAGAGAGGTTTCTTCCTCCATAGGCAATATAAAAACATTCCTTTTCCTATTTGTAAGGAGGGATGAAAATACAAAAAGTTTCAAAACTATCATCTTTTCCCCCCTGTTTCATAAGGAAAAGTTATTATTGTACCCATTTTATAGATAAGAAAACTGACTTCAAGCAAGTTCAAAGACCTGCTCACATTGCAGTAACTCTTAAGTGATAAGCTAAGAAGCAACCTCAGATCTTTCCACGTGTTAGTCCAGAGACCATCCCACCTGGTAGTCACCTATCCCTGTGCCCTCTTGAGTGTTTAGAATATGCTTTCTCCCTAAAACACACTTTCCTAAGGGAAAAAAAAAAAAAAAGGTTTTTTCCTTTCTTTCCTGTAAACTGACTGCCTTCAGGAATTCCTTTGAAATTCAGAAAAGACATATTTAAAGCAAAGACCTATGGGGATTTTTTTTTTTCCTGTATGTGTTGTCTTAAGAATTCTACTTCCTTCCTGGGAGATAGTAACCATTTCTCAAATGCCATCCAGTGCTTTGGCATATTTGTGGAGATTCAACACAATTTATACTCATTGAGAAATGAAACATCAGACAGACTGTCCCCAGACAACAGGGTGTTAGGATGGAAGGCAGACCCCAGGGTCTCCTGTCTCTAATCATTAGGCACCTTTGCAATGAGTCTATAAAATCTCCAGCATTCTCAGTTATCTGGTGTATTCCAACACTGTAAAGAAAAGCCCTGAGCAAGACTGTAGCACTACACGCCGACTGCTTCCCTGGAGGCAGCCACACTCCCCCTTAGACCTGAAGGTCGGGTTTCCCCTCTGACTCTGGCAAGTCATACAGCAGAAATGCTCATGGTCAAAGAGCAGAAACTCTGCCTGATGGCTGAGCCCAAGGATTGCATCTCATTCATTTCCGGGCCCTCAGTGCCTCACTAGGTGCCTAGAATATATGTAATTGGAATTAAAACTTGTGGGGAGAGAATTACCATTCTACTTTGTTGGCAAAAGATTTTCTACCTAAGGTGAATTAGGCGACCACCTGACATGTGGCCCGAACAGGGTTTCCCTAGGTCTCGGACTTGGAGCCCATCACATAATAAAACTCTTTCAAACTAACACAGGAGCACAGACCATCCTAGATTAAAAGAATCATAAGAGTCTTGATGACCAAATGCACTGCATAGACCCTGGTTGTGTCTTAATTCAAACAAATTAACTGAAAAAACCACTTGGGGACAAGTGGAAAATTTGCATATGGATGGGATATATCAAAGGAAGATTATTGTGGGTGGGATGGCATTGCGGTTATATAAGAAAATATATTTTCTAAATGTTCAACCAAATACTTGAGGGTTGAAATACCATGACTTCTGGGATTTCCGTTAAAATACGTTAACCCAATAAAATAAAATCTAAACAATTGACATATGATGGATATACGGTAGACAATTCTTTCCTTTTCTGTCTGTTTGGAATTTTCCTTAAAAATCAATTTTTACATGAACTCAAAGCAACCACTCATTACAATATGACAACATTCTGCTTTTTTGACAAAAGTGGTATCTTCATACATGATCCAATATTAACGTACACATGTCCCCTCAGAAGCAACTTGTGTTTCTAGGTATTTCATATCCAAGTTCTTCGAAGTGGAAAATTTAGATACTTAGAGCAATACAATGTATTTTAGTATGTACCAATTCTGAACAATTCTACTACAAATATATCTGCTGCAGTCTGCTTTCAGTAGGAAACACCACTGACCAATGTGAGATCAGCTAGACTACAAACAAATTTGTTCCTTCAAAAAAATTTTCTAGGAAACCCAAATCAACAGTTCTCTGACCACACACCAGTCAGAGAGCTGTTTGCCTTTGTAAGCCCCTAGCACTTTACATACCACATTCATTAGATTTAACATTTAAGATCCTTACCATGAACCAGACATCACCTATGTCCTTTCCAAATCTCAACTCATTGTAGTACTAATAATCCCCCATGAAGCAAGTGCTATTATTATTTCCCAGTTTGCAGATGGGGAAGCTAAAGTACTGAGAAGCTCAGTATCAGAGTTGGAATTGGGGGGCAGAGTTGGAATTTGAATCTGGGTAGCCTGGCTTCCAGAGTCAACTCTGAAGCCCCATGGCATGGAGCCTGTTGTGGTGATTAAATTAACAGTCCTTGATGCGCTACTTTTTAAATAAAAGTCAAAAATTAAATTAGCCATCTTTAGTAACTTGTAATGATTTTTCAAATATCTAAGAACTGTAAAGAACGTGACGCGGGCAGAGTTTGAATCAAATATCCTAAGACAGAATCCAGTAGCTTTAAGAGAACAGTGCTTGCTTAAGTATGACTTTTTTCCAGGGTTTACTAGCCCTCCAAATATCTTGACCTTCGCTCATGCCCCTGTCTTTCCAGGCAGCTTTCCTCCTCTCCCTTTTCTGCCAGTGGACTATTTTGAAAACCAGCCTGTCATCATTGCCTATGAAGATCTGACCCCAACTTGGACTGAAAGTCTTAGTCTCACCTTCCTCTGCATTTCTGGAGTTCTCATTCCCTGTTATATCATATCTCAAAGGGCATGGTAGATGGCCGTTCCTTACACACATCTCACAGTAGTTCAGGAGATTCTCAGAAAGAGAAACTATGTCTTCATCTTCATTGTTCCTGGAATCTGGTAAATCTCCTGGCTTGGAATGGGGCCTTGGCAAATATTTACTTGTTCACTATATCTTATAGTACATCAGGTTCATTGGAATACCCTGCTGATATTTCTGCCTTAACACTTTAAAAGACTGATGAGGACTCTGTGTACCAAGCTTATCTTCACCATCCAGCTAAGTGCCTTGGGGAGAAGGGAGGAGGCCACCACTTTCTTGTATCCCTCACAACACCTACCACAGGGCTTTGCTCATGGTCGACATTCAAAGATAAATAATTACCAACATTAATTATCATTCCCCTGTAGATATGTAGAGGTGCCAATGACTAAAATTCCAGTTGACGGCATGACAGATAGACCAACTATTTGTGACACTGTTCTCAAAAAAAAAAAAAAAAAACCTCCCAAGAAACAGAAGTCTTGAGCCCAAGAATGGGGCGCCAGGCCTCTGGAAGTGATCTACAGCCGCTTTGATGTCTCTGTCTCCTTCAGTCATGGCTGCTGCCCTTTTGAATAATTTCAGTTGAGCCGAGATGAGGGATGACAATAGAAGCAGAAGCCCTTTTCTTCATGAGAACACATACAGACATAAAATACGCACAGTAGATAATCTGGGGGGATGATGACACCAAAAGCTAAGAGTATGTGGAACTGTTTATAGTACAGCTGCCATAGGATTGGCTCAAACCAAGCACGGTCAAATCCCAACTACTATCTGAGATCAACAGTCTTGCCATTGTTTGGTTTGGGTCTATCAGAGCTCGAGGGACAGCAAAACATGAAGCAAAATGAGGAGGAAGAGATAATTCATTTGTGCTACCATTAATTTCAATACTAAACGTAACTACCAGAGTGAACCATAATTTTGAGAAAATATATATTAACCCTGACTCTGCTGGAGCCCTCCAACTTCTTCCCATTCCTGAAAAAAAACAAGATATTCTACTTGACAAGGAGAAAGCCTCAAAAACTTAAGGTAATTGACATCAGAATTTGGCTTTGTGATAAATAATTCAGAATGATTTTGCATTTATTGATTGATTGATTTTTAAAATATTTATTTTACTTACTTGACAGAGAGATACCCAACGAGGGAGGGAACACAATCAGAGGAGTGGAAGAGGGAGAAGGGGGCTCCTCGCTGAGCAGGGAACCCGATGCTGGGCTCGATCCCAGTACCCTGGGATCATGACCTGAGCTGAAGGCAGACGCTTCACGACTGAGCCACCCAGGTGCCCACAATTTTTCATTTAAAAATATGTGTTAAATATTGTCTACCCATACCTGTAGTGTCCAAAAGAATGGCCACTAGCCATAGGAAATGTAACCGTTGATACTTGAAATGTGATTAGTCCAAATGGATATAAGTATAAAACACACATCAAAACTCATTGATTTGGTTAAAGAAATGGACAATATCTCATTCACTTTTTATATTGAGTACATGTGGAAGTGATAATATTTTGGATATATTGGGTTAAATGAAATGTATTGCTAAAATTAATTTCACCAGTTTATTTTTACTTTTTTAATGTAGTTACCATAAAATTTAAAATTACACATGTGGCTCATGTTTGTGTTGTGGGCCTACTGGATAACACTACTATAAACTACAAGACAGCAAAAACCCAGTAAGATATAGCTTATACTATAAATCATCTTCCCTTAACTCCCTTCCCCAGCCACATGCAGCTAGAATAGTCTAGGAGCAGTTTAAGTATGTGTAGTACAATTCACACAGTAGAAAATCATAGCCATATGGGAAAATCACAGCCAAGTCCAAATGAAACTAAGATGATACCGGGAAGAAGAAGTGGGGATAACACAAAAGAATAGAAAATCCTAAACCATACATGTCCCTAGAAATCAGAGACATAAAGGTCCCTGAAAACCCACACTTAGACAGAGACCACTTCCTCCCAGCTCAACTCTGCCACATTCAGCTCCTTGATGAAGACTACCCCCCACCAAAGGCATCTTTTCAGTTCCCTGTCCTCAAGAGACACTAAGCAGTACAGCTTGGTCATGGGAGACAGACATGCCTTTTGTTACCATAGTTGAGTAGTTGCTGAAGGCCCTTAATATCTGCAAATTTCCAGGTGCTCTAGATGGAAGGAATGGAAGTCGTTGGTCCTTTCAAATGAGGAGGTATCATTTATTTCTTAGGTTTCCATTAAAAGCACAAGAGGGGAAGCCCCAAAGGGAATAATACTTACGAAATAGAAAGCGATTATCTTTCTTTTTACTCCAACTTCCAAGACGAGGAGGAAAATTCATTGATGAGTTATTAACTAATGATGAAAGAGCACTTCAAAAATGAATATGGCCCTGAAATGCACTGCATTATTCTGATTGCAGAAAATGGGAGACTAAAGAGAAAGAGCGCTCTATAAAATGTCCTCTGCAATTGGCTCCTTCTCTCATGGGCCTCTCAGATTCCTTTGTCCCTCCCACGATAATAACTTGTCTTCATGGCCATAGCCAAGAACACATTCTTTGTTTGGTTACATAAGCTTCTAAAAATAACAATTTATCATGGAAATGCTAAATGACCCTTGAAGATGGTGTTCTGATGGGCTATTAAGTTATTGCTGTGTCTATCTTCTGATACATATTATAATTAAAGATAAAAAATCTTTTTGGATGCTTTTCAAACCTTAAAAGTATATCAATTTCATGCTTTGGACATTTTTATCTTTAAAAAAAAAAGAAGAAGAAAATTTTCCCGCGGTCAAAGTAGTTTTACTACAGATATGGAGATGAATTTTTCTCCTTTATTAATGAGTTTTAATGAAAAAAAAAAAGGAGGCCAATTCAAAGTGTAATTTTTTTCCTGTCTGTCTAGCTAGGCTTGATAAATGAATTCAAAATAAAAGAACCAGAGAAATTAGCTGGCAGATTATTTAAATAAAACTTAATAATGCACTGCTCATTTCTTAAATCTAGCACTTTGAAACTGACCCCAAGAAGTAATCCAGTTGATGTCTCCCTAAGACCAGAGAGGTTGCAATGCTTGCCAAAGTTACACAGCAGTGGCAGCTCGCTGTCCTCTTTCCTGGATCACATACTAATTAGCATTCTCTTTGACACCAAGTGAATGAATGAAAGAAGTGCCTCAAACAGAACTTGAGTACTCCTGGAGATACAGAAAACCAAGGTTTTAAGACAGGGCTACCAAAGTCAGAAAAAAATGTAGGGAAGTCAGGGAGACTCTCTTCACAAAGTTCACCAAATAACCAAGACTGATTATATAAAAAAATGATCAAGATTATATAAAGAGTTGGGAAAGCTTCCTATACAGTAAACTTATTCAGGTGTGGGGGTTTGGGTTGTTTTTTGGGTTTGTTTTTTTTTTTTTGGTAGCATTTTTTCGACCGAGGTACAATGCACATAAAAATTAACCATTTTCAAGTGAGCAATTTTGTGCTATTTAGTACATTCTCAATGCTGTGTTCATCTGATTCTAATACCATTTTTATCATTCCAAAAGAAAACCCTATACCTACTACACTGCTACTTCCCATTTCCCTCACCCCCAAGCCCCTGGCAACCACCAATCTGCTCTCTGTTTCTATGGATTTACCTCTTCTGGATGTTTTTCTATAAATAGAATCACACCATACATGACCTTTTATGACTGGCTTCTTTCCCTCAGTATAATGTTTTTGAGATTCATCCACAATTTAGCCTGTTCCAGCACTTCCTCCCTTTTTATGGCTGAATACTATTCCATTGTGTGTCTCTAGCACAGTTTTGTCAACTCCTTATCCATATGTAAAGTATTTGTGGCAATTTTTGATCTTCAGTACTGCCTCAACATCCTACCCTCAATTAACTCACTCTGAAGAGTCCTCGCTCAGAAGCCAGTCATTTCTTTCTTTTTTTTTTTTTTTTAAGATTTTACTTATTTATTTGACAGAGAGAAACACAGCTAGAGAGGGAAAACAAGCAGGGGGAGTGAGAGAGGGAGAAGCAGGCTTCCCGCTGCACAGGGAGCCCGAGGCAGGATCATGACCTGAGCTGAAGACAGACACTTAACCAAGTGAGCCACAAAGGTGCCCCCAGAAGCCAGTCATTTCTTGTTCAACAAAATGGAAAGGAGTGTTAATCCTGCAGTAAGTCAGGGTACCTGGGGGGCTCAATCAGTGAAGCGTCCAACTTGTGCTTTTGGCTCAGGTCATGATCTGATGGGATCAAGCCCTGTATAGTGCTCTGTGCTCAGCAGGGAGTCTTCTTCACGTTCTCTCCCTTTGCCCCTTCTCTCTCTCTCTCTCTCTCTCTCTCTCTCTCAAACAAATAAGTCTTTAAAAAAAATACTGCGGTCATTCAGTGTCAAAGGTCGCTGTGCAAGTGCTATATTCTATGAACCATTTCTAATAACAACCCTGTGGAAGGAGCACTATTATCATCGTCTTCATCTTATAGATGAGGAAGCAGGGACATGAAGAGCTTAAGTGGCTGTCCAGTGTCATAATGGGTAAATGGCAGAAGCAGGACTGGTCCCCCCTCCCTCCCTCTCCAGGCACCCAGCATCAGAGGTCACTCAACAACCTACACTAACCAAGTTATAGCTCCCTTCATGGATTATAAAATACTTCAACGAACTAAATTTGGAAGTCAGGTCCACGCATTCAGACCAAGAAAAGCCTCAAGTCATAACCAAGCTGAGCTCTAAATGTATGTTTGGAAGTCAGTCCTTGTGATTCAGAAGGCATTGTCCCAAGGAAAGCATTTCCCAGTGGTATAAATTGGTTTGTAGAGTCTCATATTAGCCCACCAAAAACCTAACCCATCAGGAAGCAGAACTACATCATTATTACATTATCAGCCTTAAACTTTACGTGTTCTATTACTTTTATAACACAGCACTTTCCAAGTTGAGAATGGAGACATCTGAAACTCAGCCCCTCTTCCCCACAGTGGTGCCCCCTACACACTGTGCAATCCCTCCCCACGGCATTTTGCTACATACTTGTGGAAATTCCAGGAGCAGTAAGAAGGTGTCCTCCTGATGAGAGGGCTTATATTAAAGAGGTTCCCAGGCAAACCTCCAAAGAAGAAGAGGGCCAGGTACGAGAGTTGAACATACTCTCAGAGCAAAGAGGTAAGATATTTAGTTAGTGTGGGGAGACACGGAACAAAGCGGGGACAAGGTTGGGTTTTGGCATTTAGAGGTGAGCTGTAGGTTGACTCCAAATCATAGCCCCAAGTAAATTTTAATGTTATATAGGAACATGCTGGCGCATTGTGTCATGATGATAGCAGAAACAAAAGAGGTAACAACAACTGTCCATATGTTTAAGAACTCCAAATAATCCAGGACAAAGTCTGTCCAGTACAGTGTTCTCAAGTTTACAGAACATCTTAGCACCCATTGTCCCCCGAGGTTCACGCAACAACCCTGTGAGTTAGGATAGATATTAATATACCCATTTTACAGATGCAGAAATTGATTATGGCAATTATGTGCCATATCCACACAATAAGTTGTGGAACCAGTACTCAGATGCAAGATTTAAAAAAAAAAATTCTGTGAGTCCTAAGTTCTCTCTTCAACAACAGGCCACCCAGGCCGATTTATTTTGTAGCTCATTCATCCCTTCTCAAATCCTAAGTCCTAAGATAAAGGTTACCTCAAAATTGGCGGGAATGTAGTCAGCCACATACAGAGCAAGAGCGTAAGTTTCTTTTCAAAGACCAGACCTTCTCAAAGCAAAATAACGTCAGTTATTCGGTGATATTTACAGTTACATTTTATTCCCACACACTGGACTATTTAAATCTATCTACAAGATTATCCCTTCTTCTTTAATGTGAGCTATTACTCAGGAGAGAAGTCTTTCCATGATACCATCAAGCTATGTTTTTAAAATGGAGTGACTTGAGTCCAGGTCATTGACTGATTGAGGCTCTGAGGCTCTTTCAGGCTCCAAGGTGGGTGCTGAGATGATCTGTGTGGCCTTCAGGCCAGGTGTAGTGGGCCACTCTACCCCGGGGTTAGACCGTTACAGGTAGCCTAACCCCCAGCTCCCCAGCCCGCCATCTTGCTCTCCGACCAACATGACAGGAGCCCCTTGTACATGACAGGAAGAGGCTCTCAGAATGCCTGGCATTTAGAGATGTGAACCTCAGCCAGCCTCACAACAAACTGCTGTTCTAATGCCCAGCCCAGGACACATTATAGTTAATGATCACGCATGTGGAGATGACTTATTTTATTCTATTCCCTATAAAGAGCGACAGAGAATCTGCATGTACATTGGGGTGGGGCTGGAGGCCGATATATGAGAAGGAGAGAGAAAGTGGTCCCTAGTGAGTGTTCTACCCTCCTTCCTAAGCTTTATCATACCTCAGACTGACCATAGGCATAAATCGTACGAGTGGACACATCAAAAAAGCCTGTATCTTTGGTTCAGTTCTGATTCACCCCCTTAGTTTGTTTCTGAGTCGCTGGGCAAATTTTGGCCCTCAATCCTCTTACTGCCCAGCTTCTTCTCTTCAGTGGGCGATCCTGGCTGTGGCCCCTGAACTTCTGAGGTATCAGAGAATATAAACTGAATTTGGAATCAGAAGCCCTAGACTTGAACCCTGTATTTGCTATTGATTAGCCACATGACCTTAGCAGGCATCAAACCAGCTGATAAGCCAGCATTTCTTCAATTATGCACAGAAAATAGTAATACCTTAGCATTGTGATGGAAATGAAATAAAATAACATAGATGAAAAAGATCCTGAAAACTCTCAAGTCCTCCTCAAATATGACTTACCTACTCACTTAGCAAACGTGAGTCATTATCCAGGCAAAAATAATTAATAATTGACTTCCAGATTTTCTAAGAAGATAGAAGTTGTTCCACAGTGGGGAGAAAATGAAGTGGACATTCAAATCACTCTTTGGTCAAATCAGGCCACAGAAAGGGTCACGTGGCGTGTTCTAGGCATGGAAGGCAAGGGAGGTTTATGTTAAAGTGGTTCGATTTAATATCTGACATGTCAGTCACTATAATCGCAGTTGCAGGGACTGACACATGAATGCCCCGTTGTTGAAAATCCCATAATGAGGAAGAGAATACGATTTCACTAGACGCCTCCCTGACCCGAGTAGGAGTTTTCCATCATTTCATTAAAAAAAGAAAAAACCTACCACATACTGCTCAATACGGTGACTGGCTCCCGAACAGTCAAGACATTATTTTCAAACACATTCTTTCGTTGCTTTTCCATCCCCATGGGGCCCTACAATAATTCCTGGCCTTCTGAAACCTCGTGGCTGAGCTTCCATCGTGCTGAGCAGATTTTCAAAGTCCCCTTGCTGTGCACGGAACTGCCCTCCCCAGCTGCAGGCATGCCTGTAGGGGGCTCTGAAGCTGAATTGACTTCCCACATCTTGGACACATCACTCTCTCCCC
>PITA01001185.1:0-23417 GCA_004023965.1 Spilogale gracilis | reverse complement strand
GATGGCTATACATAAACCAAACAAAGGAGCCTGAGAACAGCCTTCCAGGGAGGGGCCAGTGCGCTCGGGTTCATTTATTCTAACACCTGAACCCAAGATAGCACCACAGAAAAGACGCTCCCCAGACACCTGTGCCTCTAGAGGTTGTTGTTGTTGTTGTTGTCGTTGTTGTTGTTGTTTTCCCTCAAGAAGGTTAAAGTTGCCATGTGAATATTTGTGAATATTAAAAATGATGTTCAGATTGTGGATGTTAATGTCGCCCCCCTCCAGCCCCCGAAGTCTCCCAGAGGGTCCTAAGCTGTGTGTGGGAGACATATATCTGTTCCAGAAAAATGTCCCTCTCTGGCTGCTGACAGCAAAGGCAGGGAGGGCTGGTCTACACAGTTAACTGAAGCAATGTAATTCCTAAAGCCTGAAGTGTGACAAAACTCAGTAAGTTTCAGGTTCTTACAGATCTGTGTTCTAGTCTTGGCTTCGCCACCCTGTTAGCAAAAGGACCTTGGAAAGGCCGCCCTTATAAAATCAGTTGAGAGACAATTGAGGGGATTAAACACGTGATATGTATAAACACCTGGTACAAAATACGTACTCAACACTTGCTGGCTGCCGTCCTTCCCTTCTCCACCTGAGTCAGAGCAACTGATCAATTTCTTTTGACTTTTGCATTTTTTTCTCATCACAGATCTTTCACAAAGGTCACTCCTGATAACGATTTAATCTTTAAAGTAGGGAACTCAAGGTCTAGGAAAAAGAGGCGGCTCAGGAGAGCTTTCGGTCGCCCACATCTGTATCAGTTACTAAATAGAACCCCAAGTGAGAGTGGCACATTTGCTGCGTGAACACAATGTTGAAATAAAACCCTACCCCTAAGAACTTCACATTCAGAAATTCTGCAAATTGCATTTCTCTGTACCAAGAGCCTTTTACTCCCCTGTATTCTCTCTCTCTTTTTTCACTTCCATAAAGTGCATTTATTAAAACATTTTGTTCTTTTTTCCTCCTCATTTTGAGCCTGAGTTTCCTCTCCCACACCTGAATTTCAGTAATGAAACAAATATGTCTAGTGGGTAAGCCCTTACAAACTATCTCAGATATTGACTTTTTCACATTCTCATTTTTTTTTCATTTTCTATTGCAGTAGAATATACAGAAGATAAGATTTACCATCCTCACACATTTTAAAACACACAGGTCAGTAGCATTAAATACGTTCATATTACTGTGCAACAATCACTGCCATCCATTCTCAGAACTTTTTCATCCTCCCATACTGAATCTCTGTACCCATTTTCCCAGCCTTAAGCCCCCAGCAACCACCATTCTACTCTCTGTCTTTGTGAATTCAACAACTCTAGGTACTTCATTTAAGTGGAATCATAAGGTATCTGTGTGTGTATGTGTGTGTGTCTGCTTTGTTTCATTTAGTATAATATCCTTAATGTTCATCCATGTTGTAGCATGTATCACAATGTCCTTTTTTAAGGCTGAGTAATATTCCATTGTATATGTATGAGTCACATTTTGTTTATCCATTCATCCATCGACAGACACTTGGGGTGCTTCCATCATTTGCCTACTGTGAATAATGCTGCCATGAACATGGGTGTTCGAAGACCTCTTTGAGACCCTGCTTTCAATTATTTGGGGTATATACTCCAAAGCGGATTGCTAGATGGGATATAATCCTATGTGTACCTTTATCTTTTTGAGCAACCGCCATACTGTTTCCCACAGCAAAGGCACCATTTTGCATTCTCATTGACATTCCAATTTTTCCACATCCTCATCAACACTTGCTATTTTCTTCTAAGTAGCCACCCTAACGGGGGAGGGGGGTGGTTCTCCCATCTTCTCAGGGAGATATGTGTGTCAGCAATTTGTTTGGTACCCTGATTTGTTGTTCATCTCTCCTTGCATATGGAAACTAGCTATGATCGACCAAATTCTGCTCTGGCTATATTTTCTGCCTAGTCCCCTGTATTTCAAAGACTTCCACCTTTCACTAATCTGGCAAATATAAAGTTGATTTGAGCAATAAAAGATTTTCCAATTTTCCAGTAGAAAGCAGTCTGCCCAGCTCAGCCGACCAGCCACCATCCATATAAGTAAATGAAGGAGAAGCCTTTTCAGAACAGAAAAGCAGAAAGCATGAGAACCTTCAGATAAGCAGCCAAGGGGCAAAGAATAACTATAAGTAAAATGGGTTAAATTTTTAAAAGTCACCTTAACCTTTCATCATCCCACCTGAGGACATCCTCTCCGCCCTTCCAATTTTCAGGTGTGAAAAGTGAGGCACAATGAATTGGAGTGATTTACTCAAAGTCACACAGGTAAGCAATGCCAAGGTCAGAACCCAAATCTCAGGCATTTTGCAAAACAAAAAAATTCTATTTTCAAGTTACATCATACTACCTAATAATTACTGGGCTTTTTGCTTCTAAGCTGCAAAACTTTTAAGGACCTATTTGTGAGGGAAGAAAAGAATGCATCTCGATTTGTTGTTCAAGTGGAGTGGCCCCCCAAAAGCAGGTTCTATGCATGGAGCCAATTAAGCATTAACCCTTCATAGGAACAGACTTGCCCAACTACGGACAATACATGTTGATGGATCCAGAATTAGGCAAGCCTGGTATCTCCCATCTAAGGAGCTTGCAGAAATAGCACTCAGTCGCTGAGAGGCTACTGGATCATAGCTGTCCACATAAAAGGCTTCCTGGGGGTCTTTCTATTACACGAGGTCAATGATGCAAACCCTCTTTGCTTCAGTGGCCATATACATTTGTCTCCCAGCAAATTTCCTCCTCTTTAAACTTCCTAGGGATATTGTGAACTTTCAAGAAACTAATGTTGGTAAAACATAAAATCTAGTAGAGGATAGATGATAGATGTTCAAGAAAGCAAAAGCTGTCTACATTCCCCATCGCCCTACAGTGAACAAGTGATAGAAGATCATGGTAAAGACTCTGAACTCTAAAGAATTCAAGGATTGTAAAGAGACATTTAAAATCTTTACTCCTCAACCAACTGTTCCTGAAGTGGCTTCACATTTCAGTGCCACCACACCTATTTTGTTAATCACAATGCTCTGTGTTCTTACATGTACCATTTATTCAGTCAGACTGAACATGTTCTGAGAGGAGTGGCTCTGCCCTCTGGTTTTCCAGCCCTGTTATGGTGTGCTTACAGTTCTCAACTCAATTAAAAAGCACTTATTTGGTCAGCAGTGGGCCTTGGAGCCTTCTCTCTCTCTCCACGGGGATCTTTCTAACATAATATCATGTGTAAGTTCAGAAACTCGATCAACCTCAACAGCCCAGTTAGTCCTGGTCAGAATGGCCATGAAATACAAAATTCTTAGAGCCTGTGAGCACAAGTACCTGCACTTGTTTTTCAATACTCACTGGAGCTATGAGCTTAGACCAACCTCTGACTAGCCATTCTTCCCTTCAGGGAGACTTCCCATATGCAAGAAGTCCGCTCAGCAGCCAGTAAAGGCCACCAAAGATGAGTAGATTTGACTCAGACACATCTGCCTGGATAACTTCCCTCCAGGCTCTCCCAGGGCAGAGATGAAGAACACCACTTTTGCCCTTGTTAGCTCCTTGCCAGCAGTCAGCAGTTTTTGTATTTTCAATAAATGTGCCATAAGCACTACTCATAGAATGGTGGTAACTCACCAACACAACTGCACTGAAAATCTGGGAGTAGAGCTAAGAGCGGATTGGGATTCACAGTGAGTGTAACTGGTGCTCACCTTGGGTGATAAAAAACACAAACAACAAGAACAGGCTCTATTCAGAATGTTGTAGGGTTTTACTAAATATTTTACAAACGTCATCTCATAGAATCCTCCCAGCAACCCCATGCTAGGTACCCTCTATTTCTGCAAATTCCTTCCTCATATCCCCTTTCTATCCACAAGGGGGAAAAAAGATGCAGAGAAACCTACTGAAGGCCAGGGGCTTCCCCACTGTGCCATATGGCACATGCCTTGGGATCCTACACATAGGACTCAGAGCCAGCATCCCAACTCCCTAAGGGCAACTGTGAATGAAGTACATAACTTTTCTGAGTTTTCTCCTTCATTATGGGACTCAAAGTATTTAAAGCCCCTGCCACACTTTGCACCTTCGTGGACCATGGGACTCTTCTTTATGTACCCTCCCTACCTCAGGACCCCCAAGCTCCCCACAAAGATCAGGATGGGCTAGAATTTCAAACCCTGAGTTGGGTAACCTGAACTTCCATCCAGCCTCTACCTGACCTGAGGCAGCAACTCATCCAGTCTTTTAGCTTCATGCTTGGTCAGATGAAAAGGTCAAAACTGGCCCAGTCGATTTTAATGGATGGTGTTAAAGATAAAAGGAAAGCCGAGAAAGTTCCCTGAAAGGTCTCAAGTGCTTCTCCCATTTAAGAAACCATTACAGTAACGAAGTCAGTTGGAGCGATTATTGCACAAAATAACTGCCATTGTCCAAAACTTCCACGTTAATGGAGAAACTGAGTTCAAGATGCAGAAATACACCTCAGATCATTCTTTTTAGTGTGTAGGTAAAGTCTTACATTGGAGCTTGAAAGCTCTGTGTGCTGATTCTAACTCAGCCACTGCTTTGGATAAACCATTGCACTTCACTACAGAATAAGGATATGAAACTTGCCTTCCCCAAGCTCAGTGAGCAGGACACAAAAACATCCAGAAAATTTGAGACAAGAAAACCTCTAGGGAGTCAGTTATACACTTTTTTTAAAAATAGGATGTCAGGCTTTTTTTTTTTTTTCTCCCACTCACTTTCCCTTGTGACAATCTAAATTTTATCCAGATGTGAACAGGAAGAGGTCTCTGGGTTTCCTTTGTCCCTCGAAAGTTTCTTGTCATTCTTTGAGACATAGGTCATGAAGGGGAACAGCGTTGGGGAGGAGCACAGTGATAGGAAAGGGGAGTGGGGGGAAAGAATGCTCCAGAATGTGTGCCTCCTCTCTTTCTGTACAGACAGAGCCAAGGCAGTGAAAGGGTCCCTGACGCCAGACAAATGCCCTTGGCCATGCAACTGCACTATCCCACCGCCCAGCCGGCACGCATGCGCACACACACATTCGTGGAGAACTGTGCTCTCCCATCCTAGAAAGGATTTGTTGTTTCAATTAGACTTATCGATATCTATGCCACATGTCAGGGAAGAAAGGAAAAACCAAAACAAGACTGAATTACTGTGGCTATCTCCTTGGGGATCAATCTATAACAAATAAACCACCATCTCTGCATGGAGAAGCTTTTACTTATGAAAAGCAGAGGCAGGTGCAGAATTGCGGCAATTGGTACTAAATCAAAGCCCTGGGAGCAGAAGGAAGTGGATTTAGAAGCATCCACTTAGCTTCTCTACTTAGGTCTAAATCACAGGATGGAGAGCGGATCAGAGGCCTGGCAGGGTCTGGCCTCTTCTTCCTCATCTCCCCTGAGGTTCCTCCCCACTTTGCTTAGGGCTTCAGCTGCCCGGTGAGAACAGATGGACAGAAGTTAAAAAGAGCAAGGTCAGCTCATCAGCGAAGTCCTATTTCACACCCTGCCCCACCTCTTACCAGCCCTTTCTGGGACATAAAGATGGAGAATGAAGGGGAATGAAGGGCAGGGGCGCTCCCGCATCTGATTCTGAATGGAACCAGGGTATTTTCATTTACATCCCCTGAATAGCTAGCTGGTCAGTCTGATTTACACACTGGTAATATATGATGCTTTGTATCCTGGCAAATATTTAATCCCTGACTGATCGATAATCCTCGCCCAGCTATTCTGATTCTGAAAAGAAATAAATCCCCTTTACTCTTAAAATTCTTGAATAAAATTAAACTGCGTTAGCCCAGGATGCACTTTTCCTTCATGAAGCCATGTGTCTTCTGAACCTCAGTCCTCAGAGGATTTAAAGGGGCTGTCTTTGCAAACTTGCTTTCTCTGAGATCCTAACACCTCTCTCATCGGAGTTTTTGGTGTCATCACAATTGACATGTAAGACAGCACACTTTAGAGTCTAATCGGCTTGCTTTTAATGCAAAAGTAAAATTATTAAACTAAACTAACCCAGGGAGTATATGGCATGCAATATTTTTTGCATTTACAGCTTATATTCACCAAGAAGGTCTTGATTTAATTTTTTCATGACAAACCTTGTTTCTGCCTTTCTTAAGTACTGTTTCCCTCCAAAACTATATTTTAAAAAAAAGAAGAAAAAAAGCCTGACTCCTAGATTCTGAAAAAGACTGTGTCCCTTTCTCGGAGTTAGAGCTGAACACTGCGAAAAATGCACATTAGCCATAGAAAGAGATGACTCTCCACTCCAGAAGGAGCTCACAATGCAGCCCCAAAGCCCACCAAAAGCTCCAAAAACATCAGCAACGAAAAACAAACTCTCTTTCATCTTTGGCAGTAACAAAAGCAGTAACTTTCACCAAACCAACCCATGCCAAGAATTAATATAACCCAGAACACAACCACATTCAGACCATTATGGCTACATCAACTCACCACAATATTTGTTTGAAAAACACATAATTTGTGGTAGAGAGACAGAGAGAGAGAGAACTTCTAATACAAAAAGAGGCTCTTTCAAATGCAAATTAACCCAAAGACATATTTTCCCTGTGTTTGGAAAATCACTCCAACATATGAAAAACATACTCTTTGTGTGAGAAAAAAAAATTAGTGTACACCCACTCAGTTGAAAAGGCAATTAAATTTGCTGTAGATTACCTTCACAGTTGAGAAAAGTTAACTCCTGGTTCCATAAGTCCTTAAGGACTTTATTAGCATTCACTGACCTAAGCAGTCTTCCGCTCCCAGGTAGCAAAGTTTCTTTTCTTCTCCACTGAAATGCTCAAGTGGACACTGAAGGATATTGTATTACTGAACTGATCAGAAAAGGATATTGTTTCCAATCTCCTGTCAGAAAGGAAAGATAAAGAAATAAGAAAGAAAGAAAGAAAGAAAGAAAGAAAGAAAGAAAGAAAGAAAGAGAAAGAAAGGAAAGAAAAACAGAGCAAAATGCAGTCTAATCGAGCATTCCTCCTGGTGGAAAAAAAAAAGTAAATCCAGTATTCTGGAACGAGTTCAAACATAGCTTGACAGGCTACAGGAGAATTTACACTGAGCATGCTTAGCCCAGCACTGCTTGCATGAGACACTCTTAATGAATATTACTTCCTTCCCACTGGCTATTCCTGCTGGAAGTCCACACCCACTCCTCTTTCAGAAGTCAGGAATTCAGCTTCAACCAAAGTCCAGAAAACATGCTTGTGCAGAAGCAAGCCCCCCGCCCCCCGCCCCGATCCATAAACTTTCAGGTTGTGACCTGAAGGTCAGTTTGACAAATAGAACATGGGGGTGAATTTTTTTCTGCCCTTGGTTGTGTTCCCAGCTTTGTGCCTGTCCTAAACTGCAGTTCCCCCAGAGACAAGAAAAATAGACAGCTTTTTTGCTAAAGAACACTGTGTCCTAAATGCCAGTGAAAGGCCTTTCCACCAAGCTCCCAACCCAGATCAGAATAAGTCATTTGCATATTCAAACACAACGTGAGGATTCAGCTTCTGGATAAAATTGTTTGAAATTTGCTACCCAAAATGTATTCTTTCCGATAACTTAGCCATCATCACTCCCTAAAATGCTACACATTGGGGCACAACCGGAAAATATATTCAAATTTCAGATTTCATCTGGTATGCTGTCTAGGTCACACTAAAAAAATAGTTTTAAAGTAAAAAAAAAAAAAAAAATTTAATAGTGCTTCCCCTTTGCCTTTTCCTAAATCTCTCTGGTATCTTTAATGACAGGAGTCCTGAAAGTCTGGGAATTTATAAAAATTTATAAAAATTTATCTGACACTCAAAAGGCAAGATCATACTCTGCAAATAGAAAGGGTTACGGGGAGGAGAAGAAGGGAGACACTTAAAGAGAAGGCCTAATATAGACAGCATAGGAATGAATGGAAAGGCATTTTATATTTAAAATGAATAATAATAATAAATATCCGTTGTTGTCCTTCTGGAATTTTCAGGGTTCCATTTATATGTCTCTATTTTCTATCAAATTGCAAATGATAAAGATTATTAAATACTCATTTGGAATTAAAATGCTCATTTTCCTAGACACACACACAGACCCATTTGTGTCTGAAAACAAGTGATGCTGCAGAGATTTGAAGGCAACAACAATTCTCCATGTGTACAAAGAAACACATTAAAAAAAGAAAGAAAGAAAGAAACAGTGTCCCCAGCCTCTAATACAAAGCCTGCCTAGCCAGCATCGATTGCTTCAATGAATAAGAGACTTTGATGTACCTTATGAGTAAACCCATTGCCTCTCCCTTACCTGTACTCCCCTCAGAAGCTACCGCTGAGCTGCCATGACAAGTTCCCCTTATCTGAGATCCTTGCCTGCTGTTGAATAAATAAAATTTCCTCAGACATATTTTCCTTCCTGTAATTATGAGGTTTTCGGAGAGTTTAGGCATGGGGGTTGTTTGTTTTTATGCTTTGCCAAGGGGAAGAATAAAATGTAGCCCCCGCCTACCCCCAACCCGTTCCAAGTCTGTTTATTTACATTGTTCCAGAACAAACTAAGTTTTCAGCAGTTAGATGAAGCCCAAGAGAAATTGAGTTTTGAAAGGCTAAATAATCCTCACGGCCCAGCAAAAAGTAAGTGTAAAATAGGATACTTTTTCGCTTGACCTAAAATGATTGACTAGAGATCAGAGAGGCCCCATCCCCCTTGGTCGAGGCTGGGGCTCTGACCCGCGCGCACAGCCTTGCCCCCCCCCCCCCGCCCGCCATGGTGCACAGCTAGGTGGTCTTCTCCCACCAGGATGAGCACACATCCCTGAATCTAAGAGCGTTGAGGACAGAAGCTGCCATGCTTTTTCCAGCTCAAATTTTAGGACGATGCTATGATGGTCTTTACAATGACATCACACTCATCTATTCCATTAACAACTATTTCATGAGCCCCTCCTCGGACACTTACCTGGGCCTGGGAATTGGCCATAGTTGAAACAGTTGAGTGAGAAAGGCACAGCTCCCGTCCTCAGTGAGCGTACACTCTGGTGAGAATGTACTTAAAGGGATATGTAAACAAACAAAAACAAATGTATTTACAAACTGTAGTAAGCGAAGAAAGAAGTAAAAGGGAAATGCTGAGAGAGTAAGTCATGGAAACCAAGCCATGTGTGGTGGAGGCAAGAAGCCACGGAATCAGGAAAATGGGAGGCATGTTTGGGGAAATAATCACTAGCCAACGTTAAAGAGAAAAATACATGACATATTTTGGTAAAGGCCCTGAATGCAAGATTAAGGCATCTGGATTTAATACAGTGTGTAATGAGAAGCTACTGAAAGATTTTTAGGGGAAAAATTATTAGTACAACTGCTCTTTTAAAAAACTGTAATGTTGGGAATGCCTGGGTGGCTCAGTCGGTTAAGCACCTGAATCTTGATTTCAGCTCAGGTCATGATTTCACATCTGCTTGGGATTCTCTCTTTCTCTCCCTCTCCCTCTCCCTGCCCCCACTCAGGTGCTCTCTCACTCTAAAAAAAAAAAAAAAAAAATTGAAATGTTAGAATATAGCCATTTAGAGGATACGTTGGGGATTAACAATTATCATAAAAAGACTGGGTTTTGTAATAGCCTAGATGACAGACAGAGACAGAGAGGGAGGACCTAGTCCAGGACAGTGCAACAGTGACAGAGAGCAGATAATGTGAGAGGCAATGGGGATGCAGAATTGATAGGTTTTGACAATTAGACAACTCGCCGGACATGCAGATGAAGATGAGGGGGCATTTTAGGGAAGCTGTAAGAGTTCTGACCTCAGAAGCTCTGAAAATGAGCAGAGATCAGGAAATCAGGGCACTGGGAGGATCACGTCTGGCATATGGTAGTTTGAACATTTACTAGACCATCGAATGTCGAGTTTAAGAGTTACAAGTCTAGGGCACTTGGGTGCTCAGTGGGTTAAAGCATCTGCCTTTGGCTCAGGTCACGATCTCAGGATCCTGGGATCCAGGCCGGCGTTGGGCTCTCTGCTCAGCAGGGAGCATGCTTCCTCCTCTCTCTGCCTACTTGTGATCTCTCTTTCTGTAAAATAAATAAAAATAATATCTTTTAAAAAAAGAGTTACGAGTCTATCCAATGTACATTTTTACTTTAGCTGGGAATTATATTTAGCTACTAATAGGACCCTAATTACAGTCTCTTCGACACCCTACAGATTTATTTTTCTGTCATTTGAAAGAAATTCTGAGGCTGATGGCCCAAAACTTGGCCACCAGGGACCCAAGGCTTTCTGTCTTTTTGATCTGTCGCCCTTAACGCATGGTGCCCATCCTCAGGTTTGCTTCATAGTCCTGGAGCTCCAGCCATCACATCTACATCCAAGCAATTAGAAGGAAGCAGGGAGGAGGAAAAAGTAAAGATGATTGCTGTATTAGTTTTCTATTGCTGCTGTAACAAATTACTTCCAACTGAGCAGCTTAGAAAAAAACACACACACAAATGTATTACCTTATAGTTTTATAGGTTAGATATCTCACAGGGATCTCACTGGGGTATCATCAAGGGGTCAGTAGGTCTGTGTTTCCTTGTAGAAGCTGCAGGAGATGATCTATTTCCTTCCCTTTTCCATCCTCTATAGGCTACTATACTCCTTCCTTAGCTTCAGGTCCCCTCCCCCATTTTCAAAACAGTAGCAGTAGGTAGAGTCCCAGCACTGGGGAACTCTGAACTCCTAACTCTTCTTCCTCCTTTCACTTTCAGAGATCCTTCTAATTACCTTGGGCCTACCCAGATAATCCAAGATCCAGCTAGTTAACATCACGAATTACATCTGCAGCCTAAGATAACATATACATAGGTTCCAGGGATTAGGACATGGACATCTCAGGGAGCATTATTCTGCCCTCCACACTTGCCTTCTGCAGATTTAAACATCTTAACATAGTCTTCTCAAAAACCTTACAAAGTGGCTTTCTCTTATATTCAATGATGCCTCCTATCTGCAAGAAAGACTAAATGCAATGCTTCCTTCAACACCACAGAGACCTATTCCTAAGGAATAAGGGAGAAGAGATATTGGATTGGCAGGTGGCAATGTCTGACACAAGGATCTAGCTTCTGGAGCCAGAACTACCCCTGTACTATTATGGGAGCATCTTAATTTGTTGGCCTTATTCTAGATGATCTGTGTTGTCCACATTGCTACAAGTGAGATCTTTCTGAATCACATACGATTAAGACAAATTAGTGTTGTAAAATCTCCATTTTCTGCCTATTTTCTATGGAGCCAAATTCCTTAGGGGGATGCTGAGGGCCTTTTGCGTGCTGGCCCTAAACTAGCTTTTCAGATTAATTTCCGCCTTTGGCACCACATATATGAGCTCCGGCTAATTCCATTTCCCACTATTCCTTGAACATACTAAGCCCTTTCACATCTAAGTACTAAACAGTTCAGTTCTATAATGCATCCATCACCCTGGCTCTCAGTTCCTCCATCTATTGTCCTCCATTGATCCTGTCCTCCACCCTACCTCAACCACTCAATCCGATGGCAAATTCTTGACCTCATCATTACTGATAACTGTAACTTCTCCATAATGTTCACCATCGCATTCATCCCATTCAGTTAGGAAGGAATGAAACCGTGAGACCTGGGATGTGGACGTCTGTGTTGATGTACTTGGCTAGAATTCCCGGGTTACCCTGGACCTCCTGGACCTACAGTGGTGGCCCCTCCTCCCTGTTAAAATGTGTCATTCTATGGGGCCCCTGGGTGGCTCAGTAGGTTGAGCGTCCAACTCTTTATTTCAGCCCAGGTCATGATCTCCCGGATCCTGAGCTCTAGCCCCACCTGGGGCTCTTTTCCTGAGATGAGGTCCATATCAGGCTCTATGTTCAGCAGGGATTCCACCTGAGAATCTTCCCTTCTGCCCAGCTGGAGCACTCTCCTGTGTGCTCTCTCTCTCAAATAAATAAATCTTTTATTTTAAAGCTGGCATTTGGTGCACCTGGGTGGCTCAGCTATTAAGTCTGCCTTCAGCTCAGGTCATGATCCCAGAGTTCCGGGATGGGGCCCTGCATCAGGCTCCCTGCTCATTGGGAAGACCGCTTCTCCCTCTCACTCCCCCTGCTTCTGTTCCCTCTCCAACTATTTATCTCTGTCAAATAAATAAATGAAATATTTTAAAATAAATAGATAGATAGATAGATAGATAGATAAATAAAAGCTGGCATTTATGACCTTTTGGAAGGCAATCAAGAGGCCTCGGATTTGCAAAGGAATATATGCTTCCTATAGGACCTATACACAACCATGGAGGTGGTTAACAAAAGATGCCTTTGATTAATCCTAAGGTTACGGGAAGTCAACAGGGAAGTTGCTTAATTCATAGGACCAAAAAAAAAAAAAAAAAAAAAAAGTCAAAGATGGGCGATTGGGAAACTGAAGGTAACCACTCCAATAAAAAGTCAAAATCTTGGGGTGCCTGGGTAGCTCAGGGTCCTGGGATTGAACCCTACATTGGGCTCTCTGCTCAGCAGGGAGCCTGCTTCCTCCTCTATCTCTACCTGCTTCTCTGCCTACTTGTGACCTCTCTCTCTCTCTCTCAAATAAACAAATAAATAAATCTTTAAAAAAAGAAGTCAAAATCTTTTGAGTGGTTTCTGGAATAGATCCAGAACCCACCGATTGAAGGAAAGGTTAAGGTCTCATGAAGAAAATTAATGGAACACAGCAAGTATAGAAGGAAATAATTTTCCTAATTCTTCCCCCAAACACAAAAAATGATGGAAAGAAAGTCATTTGTTAAGAAAAGGGAGTGAGTAGATATTTTGAGAACACACAGAAAGCTGGGCCTTCATGGTGACCCTATTGGAATGGAGGTGTTGGGGACCAGGGATTACATGGAGGTAAGTCCCAAGTGCAAACTACAATAACTCCATTGATAGTCAAATGAACGATCAGAAGTTTACAATTGCCAGGAGGCACACATTGACTCCTTGGAGTATGGAATAAGAGTTACCTAGGGAGGAATCCAAGAGGAATCCTGTAAATCATATTCTCGGCGAAGATATTAAATCCAAACAATACTTTATCCCAGGGGGCAATGGCAGAGATAACACACCCTCAAGACCCAAAGAATGCAGGGGTGATGATCCCCATCATATCGCATTTAATTCACCATTCTGAAACCTACAAGACTCAGAGGGATTGTGATGGATGACATGATATACAGAAAATTTGACCAAGTAGTAACTCCAATTGCAGCTACTTTGCCATATGTGGGATCCTTGCTAGATACACAGTCTTTAGGACGTGGGGGTCAGAAAGCTACTCCTCCGGCAAATGTGTTCTTTCCCATCCCTATCAAAAGGTAAGATCAGAAGCAGTTTGCATCCATGTGCAGTGGGCAAAGTGCACATACATATATTTGTCCCAATAATACCCTACCTCTTTAATATTGTCTAAAATTACCCGAACAGCTTGGACATTTCATAGACCATCACGTTATCCCACGGTATTGTTGGCTTCTGTTAGTCAACAAGAAATGGAACAAGAAATGGCAAGTATCAGAAGCCTTTACAAGATACATGTGCTTCTGACAGTTGGAAATAAGTATTACAAAGAATTAGGGGACCATCACATCAGTGAGGGTTTTAGGGGATCCGTGTTTTGGATCACGCTGGGACTCCCCCTCTGAATGAAAGCCCACATCATTACACTGTGTGCCTTGTGCCGCTAAAAAGGAAGAAATGCCTAGTAAATCTCTCCACATTCCACAGGCAGCATTTTCCACTTTTAGGATGCTGCTCTGACCCATTTATCGGATGACATAAAAGTTCTCCCCCTTTAAGGGAGCCCTGGCACAGGAATCAAAACCGCACTGCAGGAAAAACCAAGCTCTTGGCCATATGCCGCAGAAGAACCACTGATAGTAGATGTTTCTATAACAGATACCTATAATTACTTTGACACAACACTCCTCGCATTGCCACTGGACCCTTTTAGAGATAGAAAATTTGACCACTGAATATTAAGTGACCAAGTGGCCAGGACAACCCATTACGGGTTGGATTCTATCAATCGGCTGTAAGAACTGGGGGGAATCTATGTTTTGTAAGGTCACGAGGGACCAGTAACAGTTCACTGTGAGCCGGAGGTGGTACGCCAGGATCAGGCATGCACAGTATGGACAGCACGTGCCAGCTGCCTGAGCAGATGGCCCAGACCCCTGTGTCATCCGCCATTCCTGCACGATGCCTGTCTCCGACCTACGCCTCATAACGTGTGGCTGCTTGAGGGGGAGGATCCCACAGCAGACGGCGAAGAAGGCTAAGCTGGGTTCATGGTTGTGCTGGTTCAGTGTGTGGTAATGAGAGAAACATGGGCAGGTCTAATGCAGCCCCACTCAAACGTGGCACCAAAAGACAGCGATGAGTAGACATTCTCCTAAGAGGCACACTTCAGGTGGAGAACCCGTTCATCCGCTTTGTGTGGAAAGAGAGGTGGCCTGAGGTGAAAATATGCTCGGACTTGGAGGCAGTGATGACCGACTTGGCTTCCTGGTCAGAACACGGTTAAGTCTGGAAGATTTGGGTTAGGGGGTCAGGGGAAAGGGCATATGAATGGGAGCATGGGAAAACTCACAAAGTATGAACACTTATTGTTGACTGTGCCCACCAGAAGGCATCCACATGGAATAAACACGAAATAACCAACTGGACAGAAGAACTCCTCCAGCCACTGGTAAGCCAACCCAGGACTAGCCTAACAGGCTTATTAATGGGACAGCAATGCAACTACTGGACGGAGGATATTCATGGCCCCGGGAACATGGAGCACTTCTCAACAGTGCCAATCTGACCACTGGTGATGCCAAATACTCTACGCACCAGCCACAGAGACAAATAGCCACACCTTGATGCGACCCTACCACTGGAGAGGACCAAGAAGACAGTAGTGGCAAGTTTATTGTACTGAATCTCCTTTATGCTGGAAGGAGAAGCAATGCCTCTTCACAGGAAATCCCCAAACCCAGTATGGGTCTGCCTTTCCTGTCCAAAAGGCCTTGGCCAGCCCACCGTCCAAGAGCGTAGGAACATTTGATCTCCCAGCACAAAATGTTGCATAGCACTGACTTGTACAAAAAACTTTATATAAAAGGAGGTACAGCAAAGGCCACATGACCATAGGATCTGCTAGTCCTTTAATATACCGTAGCACTCCGATCTACCAAACTGATAGAGCAGTAGAATGATCTTTCAAAAATGTAGCTAACGCATCAGCTTGGAGATGATACTCTGAAAGGATAGGCGCTATCCTCCAGGACACAGTATAGACCATAAATCAGTGACTACCTGACGACCCCCGGCCCCCAGTAGGTAGAGAGCAAGGGACCTTCCTTACCTGGATTCCCGGTGACCCATTTGGGAACGTGTGCTTCCTATACCCACAGTTCTTCCCCACAAATGTAAAGGTCCCTGTTCCCAGAATGGAAATCAACTGGAGGACACATTATGGTCCCATTAAGCCTTCAGCTTTGCCTGTCACCTGGTCACACTGAGCTCTTTGTACAAAATACCAGCAGCTGAGAAAAGATGTCATCATACGGTAGAAGAAACTGACCCTGATCATCATCAGAAGAAAGGATGGGGGGCGCCTGGGTGGCTCAGTTGGTTAAGCGACTGCCTTAAAAACTTTCTTATCCAGATCTAGCCATCTAGATAAGCAGAGGTGCTAGCCAGGGGAGAAGAGCATCTAGAAGGGTATAGATCAGGGAGATGATGACTATCAATGGCAACCTCTAGACCAGCCACAGAGGTGGGATTAGTCCCACTAACCTTCTTTTTATAAATTGGCCCAGGAAAGGAGACAGAGTAGAATCCTTTTAACTCTTCATAGAAGTAGCAAACTGAGTAACAGAAGGGAGGGTGCATTGTATTGAATTCTGTGGGACGCCATCGGTTATCTCCCCTTAAGACTAGGCACTCATGGGGTGCCTGGGTGGCTCAGTTGGTTAAGCGACTGCCTTCGGCTCAGGTCATGATCCCGGAGACCTGGGATCGAGTCCCACATCGGGCTTCCTGATAGGCGGGAAGCCTGCTTCTCCCTCTCTCACTCCCCCTGCTTGTGTTCCCTCTCTGGCTGTGTTTCTCGCTGTCAAATAAATAAAATCTTAAGAAAAAAAAAAAAAAAAGACTAGGCACTCATTACCTCAGCTCCCACCTTATTGACTGCTGCCATCTCACAGCAAGGTCCCTGTTGAGAATTCCCCTCTCCCAAAGGAAGCCTCCTCGCCCCAGTCTGTGTCTCTTCCCCAGAGGAATCCCATATCTAAATATCTCCAAAGGTGCACAGATGCCCAACTCTCTTGCCTCAATCTGGGACCACTCTGAAGGTTCCCATTTCCCCCAAAAGATTGTCTGAGACTCCAGTTGTCACAGCATCGCTGTTCACCGTGTCCTCTGAGAAGTGCTCCCTCCTTCCCTCCTTCACAGATGTTTCTTCTGAAAGAGGTTACAGCTCAGCAAACTTCCTACACACAGATCTCCGTCTCAGAGTCTGTTTTCTTGGAACCCAATTGAATCTGGCAAAATCTTAAAACCCTAGCTAAATCCATCTCTTCACTTACTCCACGCCTGAACCCACGCAACCAAAGACAGCTGGAGAAAAAAGACCATAAGCCTGCCAACTGGTCTCATGACATTCTTGTTCATTAAGCTGCACACAGGACCTTCCTTCTCCCCAGAAATCATTCTTTTCTTCCCTAATCCACTCTTTTTTCACTCTCCAGGACAACTATTTCGGTGTGTTTCTTCTAATTTCCAGCCTCTCCTCCCTTACCCTCACTCTCAGGTTATCAATCTTGCCTTCTACTATAATGGGGAAAAAATGAAGAAATTAAAAGAGAATTTGTAAAAGTTCCAACCCCAAGTCTACCCACTTACTAGAATCAGAATGAATATATTCTATTTTCTCTGTTACCACCGTAGACAAACTATCCAGACTCCCAGCAAGGCAAATCCCTCCAACTACACACTAAATTTCCATTTTTCTCTTGCCTACCCAAAAACAATTTTCCAACACGTCTCCTCTCTCTTGTGTCATCAAAATTCCTCTTCCCCTCAGATCAACTGCAACATTATAAAATATGCTGATATTCCTCTGATCTTAAAAAAAAAAGAACTTCCTTCCTTAATCTAATTTTCCCATCCCACTACTGCCTCATTTTTCTCCTTTCCTCAAACCAAGACTTTTTGAGAGACTTCTCTACTAGTTCTTCCTAATATCTCTCTCCCATTCTTTCTTTTTTTGAATCTTTATTGAGATGCAGTTTACGTACCATAAAACTCACCCATTTATAATAGGCAATTCAATGGTTTTTGCATTCACAGAGTTGTAGAACCATTAGCACAATCAAATTTTAGAAGATTTTTATCACCCTAAAAAGAAACCTCCTACCAATTGACTTTTATGCCCTATTCATCTGTCTCCTAGCCGCCAGACCCAGACAACCATCAGTCTACTTTTTGCCTGTACAGATTTGACTATTCTGGACTTTTCATATAAGTGGAGATCAACACTTACTATAATGTTTTCAAGATCCATCCACATTGTATCATGTATCAGTGATGCATTCCTTTTAACTGTCCAAGTAATAGTCTCTGGTAAGAACGAACCCCATTTTATTTATCCATTCATCAGTTGATAAGCATTTCAGTTGTTTCTACTTTGGGGCCATTATGAATAGTGTGGCTATGAACATTCACGTTACAAGGCTTTGTGCAGACGTATGTTGTCATGTCTCTTGAGTAGATAGGAAGAATGGAATTACTAGGTCATGTCCTAACTCCATGATTAACATTCAGAGGAACTACCAGGCTGTTTTCCAAAGTAGCAACACTATTTTGTTTTCTCACCAGCCGTGTATGAGGGTTCCAATTCTCCAAATCCCTTCCTTTCCAATTCATATTACTATCTGTCATTTCTGTTATATCCAGCCTAGTGGGTATAAAGTGATAGCTCCTTGGGTTTTAGTGCATTTCCCTGATGGCTAACAATGGCAAACATCTATCTCTCTATATGCTCCCCTTCTTTCTCAAGCACACTCCAATCAAGTTTTTGTCCCATCACTGCCCTGAAATGGCTCTTCACAAGGCCACCAATGACCTCCACACTACTGTCTTCAAAGGTCATTTCTCAGTCCTCATCTTTGTTTACCTATCAGTAGCCTTTGACGTAAGTGAAAACTCTCCTTGAAACACTTCGTAGTCTCTGTTTCCAGGACAACACATTATCTCTGTTTCCCTCCTCCGTTTCTGGCTGCACCTTATTTATTTTCCTTTCCTGGCTTGATCTCATCCTCTGACTTCTAAATGTCAGATTCCTACAAAGGGCCCGTCTACAATGTCTCCTTTCTCACCATCTGCACTTAATTCTTTATGTAATCTCATCTATGATCTACATCACCTTCTCTACATTCATGACTTTAAATGCCATCTATATGGTTATAAGGACTCTCTATATAGTAATGACTCTCGGTATTATATTATCTTCAGCCTGTATATCCAAAACAGAGGCACTGAAACTTAACATGCCCACAACTGATTTCCTCTTGTTTTTCCAAAACCAGTTTCCTTTCTCAATGTATGGCAATGAATGGCAACTTACTCAGGCTTAAAAACTGGAAGTGAATCTTGATTCTTCTTGCTCTGACCCCTCATGTCCAAAGTACTGTGAACCTCTGTGGCTCACCTTCATGAACAATCTAGACTTTGGCCACTTGTCCCCTACCGCCACTATTCTGGTTCAAGTCACTCTCATCTCATACCTGAATTGTCAAAAGAATCTCCCACATGGTCCTCCTGTTTCTGTCCTGGACTCCCTGCAGCCATCTCTCAACACAATAGCCAGAGTGCTTGTTAAAATCCAAGTCAGAATGTATTTCTCCTCTGCTCAGACTCCTCTAATGGTTTTCCATCCTGCTCAGAAAGCTGGAATCCTTACAGCGACCCACAAAGCCCCAAATCATCTGCCTCCCCTTTACATCTCTGATCTCAGAGTCCCCACTCAATCTTTGCATTCTGGGCATTTTGACCCCCTTTCTGTCCCTCCAAGACTCCATGTCCTCCCTTAGTTCAGGCCTGTGCTTGGTTTCCTCTGCTTAAAGCATTCTTACCCCTGATATCCACATGATTAGTTCCCTAACTTCCTTCAGCACTTTACTCAAAAGTTAACTGACAACAAAAGTTTCCTTCACGCCCCCATCTAAAATATATCAGTCCCCATCCCAACATTTCATATCTCCCTGACTGCTTCATTCTTTGTCTTTACCACCAATCACATGTAAGTTACTACATATTTTAATTATTCATATTATTTATTTTCTGTCTCCCCAACTAATACTGAACTCCAGAGTATGGAATCTCTTCTGTTTATTTACTAATATATCCTGGACAACTAGAAAAGTCCTTGGCACATAGTACGTACCCAATAAACACTTGCTAAGAGAATCCCTTTGCCACATCTTCCCTTCTTCGAATGGTCTTCCTCCTTTTCTCTACCCAGAAAACATATTTACCCATTCAGACAGAAATCGAATATTACCTTCTCTCTGCAGCTTCCCTATTTTGCTGACCTCATTTCCCTGCCAGAGTTGCTTGCTCCTTCCTATGCTCCAAGAGCATATTATATTTAACCTCTGCCACTGTACTTAAATATTGCTTTGTGAAAAAAAATATTGCTTTGTGCCTTTCAGTTTCTAATTTTCCCACAAGATAATGAGTTCCTGTAATGGAGAATCATCACCTTATTATTATTTTTTTTATCAGCCCTGGTGCCTGGCCTATAGTAAAATTCAATAAAAGTGTTGAATGAACCACCAAACATACTCTCTTCTCTATCCATTTCCTCCCTACCCTTTTCCTGACCCCTTAACACTGCCCAAAATGCAGCTAGCTACTCTGCTCCCAAATTACCCATGAACCCCCATGCTGACCAGACTTCGTAGATGTTGCCTGTTCTCAGATTGTCCCCTTCGCCATCCTACCCCTGATCAGACACTTATTTCCTCAAGGTTTTGCTAAGTATCATAATATGACAAACCAGTAAATGCCAAAACTCCCAGCAAGGTTTAATAGATCAACTATTGAATATTATACCTCAAAGTTACCACATATTTTTTAATCCAGGAAACTGGAACAACATGATGCTGTGAGAAAAAATTTGAGGTTTGGGGATTGGAGACCCAAGTAGGCCATTTGAAGGTGCTGTCTGATGGCTTCCTGACTCCTGTGATTTGGAAGGTTTTAAAGGAAGAAGTGCTTTGAGCATTATTCATCATCATTCACCTCTGGGTGAATTAACTTATCAGATTATTTCCTGAGGACAGAAAGGTTTGGAGATGTTGTTGTTGTTGTTGTTGTTGTTGTTGTTGTTGTTGTTTTGTGTGTGTATGTGTGTGTGTGTGTGTGTGTGTGTTTGTTAGAAGAAGAGAGTGGGGTGAGAGGGGCAGAGAGAGGCTCCACACCTAGCATGGAACGCGTCACAGGGCTTGATCTCAGGACCTTGAGATCATGACCTGAGCTGAAATCAAGACTCAGACACTTAACTGAGCCAGCCAGGTGCCCCAGAAAGGTTATTTTTTGAGAAAAAAATTAAAGAGAAGAGCAGGGTCAAACTGGATATCTGAGGAGAAAAGAGGGTAGCTTCACCAAAGAGCTGAAATGAGGATCTAGGTGATACCATCACCAAAGACAGACCTGGGGGCATTTTGGGTTCCTCTGCAGCCACTCCACTTTGGCCTTCAGTAGGATCAATCCTAGGGAAAATCACTGTCCTAAAAATCCCATACAGAAATGGCTCACTTGAAAAGAAGAGGACACATACTATGAATTCTGTAAAAATGCCTTGGAAACCAGAAAGCATATTAATTCATCAACACACACACACATTCACCGAGCCCTGAAAGATCAAAGCATCTCCAAATATATATTGAATATTGAGTGTTAGCTATGTGAAAGAACCAGGCACCAGGGTTGCAAAGAGAAGTAAAACAAATCCTTGTTCTGAAAAGATCTTAAAGTCTAATAAGGCAGATATAATTCCAAACTAGTAGAATAAGTACTGGATAATAGATGTAGAAACAGGGGCACCTGGGTGGCTCAGTCCTTAAGCCTCTGCCTTCCACTCAGGTCATGATCCCGCAGTCCCAGGATGGAGTCCCACATCAAGCTCCCTGCTCGGCAGGAAGCCTGCTTCTCCCTCTCTCACTCCCCCTGCTTGTGTTCCCTCTCTGGCTGTGTTTCTCTCTGTCAAATAAATAAATAAATCTTTTTAAAAAATAGATGTAGAAACACATTATCCTATAGTGGCAGCATTCAGCTCTAGTTAGGGAACTCTGGCTATAAGAGAAACCATTACATAGTAGGAAAACAGTTGAGGTAGGTCCTCAAGGATGAGTAAGAGTAGGAAAATGGTACAAGAAACAGCATATAAATGGCAGAGAGTCATGGAAGCACCTGGCTCGGAGGAAAATCTTAGTACTGGGAGACAGCTGGATTATAGGCTTTGGCGAGGTATGTGGTGGTAGATGAAATTCAGAGAAAGTTAAGGATCAGGTTACAAAAGATCTTGAATGCCATATGAACATGTTCAGACTTCATCTTTTTAGACCACGATAAGCCATTTAAGAATCCTATGCAAGGGATTAATTAACACATCCTGAAGTTCACTTTTGGAAGATAAGTCTGGCTATAGTGTGGAGAATGGACTGGAAGGTACGGGAGACCGGAATCAGGAAGACCAACTGAGAACTGCATTATCTGCCTGCAGGTGACTGGGAGTCTGAGTTAGGTAATAATAGTAGAGATGGACAAGAACGGATGGTCTAAACACTTCTCAATCAATTGGCTACGATAGGGAGGAGTCCTGAGTGGCACAGTCAGTTGTTTTCACTGATCTCGTGAATTTCCAGGAAGTTTTTCCTGGGAAAGTTCCGTTTCTGAGTCGGGCCATGCGGAGTCTGATGTTCCTATGAGACATCCAGGTGGAAGTCCGGAAGACAAATGGCCTTCCTACATAATGTCATTTGCAGATGTATTGTGGACCCTCACCACAAAGAAATCAAGTCCCCTGGACAGCCACCGATCTTCTAAATTATAAAGCCCTTTTTCTTCCACTTTCAGAAGATCCTACCAAACTTCAAGAGGAGTTAGAAAGATTAGTGGCCATTCACAACCCCATGCCTGGGGACCCAGACTGGCTGTTAAGGAGTGGTCTTCACTCATGATTATACTGTAGTTATGAGACAAGCCAGGTGACCCCTGGGGGAAATCCCCTCTCACAGCGGAAACAAATGGCTAGAATTTCTCCCAAACATTCCTTCCGATGACCAGAAGAAGATGGCTAAGCTGGAAGCTGACACTAAGGGGCCAAAAGAAGCGGCCAACCAACCCCCTCCCCGCCCCTCCTTCCACCACCATGTCTAAGGTTGAGACATGCGCTCGAAAGAAAGAGAAGATCCAGAGACATTTGTTGAATGTCTTATACAGGTTTTCTAGAGGCAGAGTATACTAAACCCTGAAGCTTCAGAACACAGAAATCTTTTAATTCCCACCTTAGTAAGACATTTCCTCCCTGATATCAAATGGAAAATCCAAAACAGTGTAGTTGAGTAGGGTAGTCAACCTCTAAGCATTATAACGGAAGCAACTACCCAATTTGCTGAAAACAACTTAAGAGCATAATTCTGAGAGCAACCAAAAGTTCACTTAGACCCTTTCCTATGTGCCTTAGACATTTGCAGATATTGTAAAAAATCGGACATTGGAGGTACAATTGTCCTGCACTTAAGAAAAAGAAGAAAAAATTAAATAGTAATTACCTCTGATGTTAGGCAAATATGCCCCCAAAACTTCATCTTGGAGGAAACTTGGATACTTTTTCTGTACCTCTGTGATAGAAATTTTCTATCCCCATCTTCTATGGAGTCATTCTTTAAAATGCAGACTTCAGGGAAATGTTTCTTATCAGGGAAAAAAAAGGAAGTATTTAGTAATTCGGCAAACAAAAAATCTTAAGTGTCTTCTCCACAAATATTAGCAAAGAACTTTAGCCTCCTGAGTAGAACTTAACTTATTCCAACTGCCAAAAGAAAATTGTATACAGCTGTTCTTTATAAACTAGTGAGTTTTGTATTATTGTACCTGATGCGTGGTGAAAATTTTAGAGCAAAGGCTGTAAGATCTCAGTCTGTGTCTGTCTGGACATTTGTGGTCTGTATGTGTATGTTGTAGATGTATGATATCTTTTCATGCCCATAGGGTATTGCTGAAATTAATTTGTAAAAGAGTTCTATTTGGTTCAATTAAAAGACAAGCACTT
>PITA01001184.1:0-209983 GCA_004023965.1 Spilogale gracilis | reverse complement strand
TGGTACATATATACAATGGAGTACTATGCCTCCGTCAGAAAGGATGAATACCCAACTTTTGTAGCAACATGGACTGGACTGGAAGAGATTATGCTGAGTGAAATAAGCCAAGAAGAGAAAGTCAAGTATCGCATGGTCTCACTTACTTGCGGTGCATGAGGGGCAAACTGGAGGACAGTGGCAGAAGGATAGCAAATGGGAACTAGGGTAATCTAGGGAGGGAAACGAAACAACAGAGATTTTGAACACAGAAACAAACTGAGGGACTTGGAGGGAGGGGGGTGGAGGGATGGGAGAGCCTCGTGGTGGGTACTGGGGACACCTAAAGCGGGGAGCACTGGGTGTGGGGAATGGGGAATGAATCTTGAAACACTGGAAAAAAAATAAAAATTAAAAAAAAAATAAAGAGACTCATGCATGTCTACTTTCACTGCACTTTTACCATCAAACGATTTACCTGATTCCCTTAAATTAGCTATGGTTGTAAGGCATTTGTAGATGGGACCTGGAGCTAGGATTCCTGTTACCTAAGAAAATTCACTTGCTAATAGACTGAGAGAAGTTACTTACAGACAAGGAGTGTCCGGAATGGTTGGTGATTGTGGCAGGGGGAAGAGCCACTGGGGAAAGGGCTTTGGCCTCAGGAGGTCTTGGTGTGAAACTGTGTTCACTTCTTCCCTGCCGGCAAATTGCTTGAGCTCTCTGAGACTCACTTTCCTCACCTGTACAATGGGAGGCCCAATGGTGCTTATGGTGCTTGACCAGGGTGGGGTGTGGGGGGGACCGTGGGAAGCTCGTCTGGTACCTGGGGCTTGTTCCATGTGTGCTCTCACCTATTCCTCTGACTTAAATGGACACCAGTAAGAGGGTACTTCCTCCTCTGAGCTTTTCCCAGGTTGTGATGGTAAATCGCTAAAACTTAGCAACTTGTTGGCCTTTATTTTACACTATAATCAGTTTTATAACAATCATCTCTGGGGCAGATCTTTCTAGCACTTGGAACTTTTAGGTCATAATTATATTAATATTTGTCAAGGACATGAGTTTCTTGTGCTCTGTGGAGGTGAAACACCCTAAGGTAAAGTCGGATCCTGCTGCCTGAAATCCTAGATTTCCTTGAAAGACTCCTGTCTGTTTTTCGTGGGAAACTGGCTCCATTTCCTGATGGGTTTAAGGGTACATCAAAGCAATTTATTTTACTTTTTCTCCGTTAGAGAGATTATACCCTCACTCTTGGATTTCAGTCCAACTTGGGTATTTAATAGTTTTTACATAATTTTCATACTCCCTGCAGAGTCTTGGTTGTTTTTCTTTTCCCCACCTGGACTTTTGGTGTGATGAAAGTTACGGATTCCTCTGGAAGCATGCCTTAGGAAAGTAGTGCTTCACTTAGTGGTGGCTGTTTACCTCCCCCCTTCAAAGAACTTCCAGTCCCACATGTTGCCAGTTTGAGAGGAGCTGTGGAGACTGCAACAACAAGAAACAGCCTTTTTTGATGATGTTGTGAATGTCCTGGTGAGTTACCCTCTTTCTCTCTGTGCTGCTGACAGCCCTCTGCCCACTCATATCTGGTATTCTTAAAGTAAAGAATCAAGCGCTTTGCCTGTGGCCAGAGAATCTTCAGTCTCAGCCTGCTAGGGGAGGGGAGATTCTCCCAGGGGACACCCAATAAAGGGCATTTCTCTTCCCCACGCTGAGCAAGGGAGGAACGGAGCTGAGCATGCCCAGTTTGTTCTACCCAGTTCATCAAGGAGTGATTGTATCACACCGTGCAAGCCCCTGTAAGAAGTAACCAGTAAAGGCGCAGAGAGCCCAGCACTTAGAACTAATTTGTTTCCCTCCCCAAGAAGTAGCGCTGAGTGTGTGTGTGGAGTGCTTTCCTCCTTACACTGGCTTGCAGCTTGATTTTTTTTTTTAAGGAGTAATTGCCAGATTTCATGGTTGTGTGGGGTTAAAACTATATACACAAGATGAGATGGTCGAACTGTTTTATAAATAACTCTCCCACATCTTTGCCTCAGGTTTAGAAAGTTTCTCAACTAACCCAGGATGTTGGTGAAAGTGGCTTCCCCCAGACTCATAGAATCAAATCAATAGGACCGTTGGTCTGTCTGCTTAGTGTGGGTACAGAGGAGCAAAGGAAAGACAGGACCCCAGAGGCAAAGCCCCTTCATCTGTCAAGTGACGTGTCCTGTGTTAACTACCAAGAAGTCACCGGCGTTCTATTTGGCTAAATATTTATTTAGCAAATAAAGTGGATGCAGAAGAAATATGTGACAATATCTCCTCTTGTAGGACATTCATTGTTTTTGTTCAGGAGGCAAGGTTGAAGCCCCCAAATGGTATGAGATTAACATTGAATCAAAGCTCATTGTTCTGACCTTTGTTTGGGGCTCTTTTTCTGTCTTGCAGCTTCTAGAAACTGGGTACTCTGGCGTCTGCCCCAGCTCCCTGGTATAGCAGGGTCACAGTAGTTTCTGTCCCCATCTCTCCTTGCTGAAATCTTATTTTTCAACCCCCAGTCTCCCACACTCAAGAATTCCCCTGCTGCCCTTCCTTGCCCATGCCCCCACCTTCAGCCCGTATTTCCAGAGAGGCAGCCTAAGCCACACTCACACTCTGACTTAGCACAACACCTAGACTTTAATCTTTGCAATCGTAGCCACCACCATTTATTGAGCATATATGATGATGCATGCATCTGGCAAGACATTTTGCATTTTGTAGCCGAATCCTATTGTTTTGTCTCTCCAGCATTGTTGCCCCCTCCCCTTACATCCTCCTGCTCCTCTGTCGGCTGGGAAAAGAAACTACTCTTGCCTGTCCTCCAGCCTTGTATGGGGAGAGCGCCAGTAGTAACCTCTGACCCCTAGGCTTACCATGCTGGGGTAATCATAGTCCATTCCTGGGACTTAGGGGTGGCCCTCCGGGGCAGGAAGCTAGGAGATGCCCTTGGCCATGTCTCTGCCCCGGAAAGAAGCTAGTGTAAGGGAGAGAATGACTTGGATATCCAGGGCAGGCATGGCTGAGAGGTCTGGCAGTGGCCGGGGTCATCTTCACATCTCTGAGATTTTCGGCTCAGAGCTTGGAGACTCTGCTTTGGGTGAAGTGACAGTGCCCGGACCATACACACAGCTGACCTCACTAATGATCACAACAAAATGAAATGGTGTCATTATTATTTTTAACTCGAAGGAAGTGTTTTCAGTGCTTTTTCTTGTGAGAAAATCCATGTTTCAATAAGGATAAAATAATAAATGTAGTATGAAAACAAAGATCACCAACAATTCTACCAGAGATCATCTCTGATCATCTTTTCTATACATGTTTATATTTATATTCATAAAAGTAGTCACACTTTTACTCCCAAGAGAAAACTGAAGCTCAGAGATGTTAAATAACTTCTCTGATGTCATCTAACCAGCCGCTTTCCCTTCCATTCACTTCTTTGTGAGCAGAAACTTGATCGTATGTCAGTTAACTATTGTCTGGTCCAGCACATTCCACTCAGTAGGACATCACCAAGTATTTGTTGAGCGAATGCTGAACTCAGTGTGATTGAGTGCCTCAAGGAAGGTGCATACAGTGTTTTGTAGATCAAGGAGAAAAGTGCATTGTTCAGAACGAGTGGGAGGGTTTTCTGAAGGAGGTGGAGATGGTGAACCAATGTTAATTTCTCTCCAATAATGCAGTGTCCTGAGTGGTCAAAGTTGTCGAGCAGGGACACCTGAGCGCCTCCTGCTGTCAGAGCTGGGCACTGCCCAAGACTTAATGACTGCTTGTGAGCTTTTCTGAAAAGGCAAATGGCATCTAAGTGAAAAGGTGTCCATATGGACTTGGCAAAGAGGGTTAGAGGAAGACATACGTGATATCCAGAAGGAAATGCACAGCTGTTGGGGCAGTAAGGAATCGAGCCCTAAAGAGATCAAGGAGGGAGTGAGAGGATGGGGCACAACCAAAAATAGTAGCAAGGATATGCTGATAGGACTTTCGGGCTAGTCAGTCTGCTTTCCGCCGCTCTTCAGTCTCATCTGCCACCTTTGTACGTGCTAGCTTCCCCATGGGTTGCCCCTTCCCACAGAAAGGTCCTTCCTCAACTTATCAGCTACCAGTCCTTCCGCTCCTGCTTCACTCTCCTTTTCCTGACTGCCCAGACTCAATCGGGTTCCCACTTACTCTTCATTGTAGTTTCTACTTAGATGTTTATTTGTGCATCGATGATCTTTGTTATCGCTGGATTGGATGCTCCTTAGAGTGGGGTCTGAGTCTGGACCTTAGCCGGTACGGTGCCCGGTGGCCCACTGAATTGACTGTACTTACTTTTTTCCTGAGCTTTGGTTTTAGTTCCTAGAGCCTGGGATACGTCCAGCTTCCTCTGCTGTTACTATCTGGCAGCTGAAAACTGCATCTTTGAACAACTGAAAATCTCAAGGCTATCTCTTCCAAAAGATGAGGAATTCAACCCGTAAAAGTCAATCTGGACTCAATTAAACCTGCTGTGGGCTCTGTTTGCAGGGGAGCAGTGGGCAGCTTAAGAGCTGGGCTGTTTTCCCAAGATGAAAAATCTGTGATAACTCTGAGTTCTGCTGCTATAAATTAGGGTCAGTCTGCCCTTAATTGGCAACAAATTAAAATCCTCCCTTATAGTCCTCTTTCTCTTCTTTCATGTACAGTGTTTTTGAGAGAAGGTGTGGAAGATATTAGCCCCTTGCCACAGGGGAGAGGGCACTGTGACTGAGCCTCTAGGCAGGTTTGAGCTGTGAGGGCCTCGGAGGAGAGGGGGTGGTGAGTGATTCTTCCCTGCCCTGACAACCCTTCTCCCTCCCTTGGTCCTTCTGCTCTTCCCTCCCCTTTCTTTCTTCAGGAATTTTGAAAGGTCTCATTACTAGGGAAATATCCCCTGGGGAACTCTTACTCTCTCTTCTTTCACTTAATAAGCAGAGGGGAAAAAAATCCTCTTTAAGTTTCGAACTTGCAAGCAAGCTGGAAAGAAAGGCCTGCTAGTCTTTGCGTTTTGTACAGCACTCATTTTTAAATCCCTCGCACCATCTACTTTAGGCTGGGCCACCTTTCCTTGATGCAGGAGAGAGGAAAGGGAGCTTAACAAAGCTTTGGGTAGGTTTCTTGGCTGCTGAGCCCTCCCAGTGTTACTCAGGAGGGTCGTTGGTCAGCATGTGCACTGAATAAGGCTTCCCGGGTGCTAGGCACTGGGCCGGGGCTACCCGCAGTTCTGGTGGGAGCTCTGGGGTTGGCCTGGTGGGGTGCACGACTGCTCAACAATCAGGACATGGGCACAGGTTCTGAACGCGTGCGGGGGATGGGCAGCTAATCAGGGCTTGGGGTTGGATTGACTCAGAGGGAATCAGGAAAGGTCTTTTGGGGAGGCTTCACTGAGAGCAGGAGTCTGGGAGGCCCTCAAACAATAACCCATAATGCATTTCTTTATATAATTGATCTTAATGGATGGGTTTATTTTGACAAATGAGTTAGCAAGAATCTGCTGTCTAATGTTTGGTGTTCAACTAAGTGATAAGAAGCATTTCAAGTCCCCTCTTCGGAAAGCAGCCCTTCCAGGGAACCTTGGCTCCTCCTCCAGGACCAAACAACTCAGAGGAAGGCCGGCACCCTTCCATCTGAGCGCCGGAGGCTGGGGTAGGGTTCAGAACCCAAGCCAGGCCTCTGCCTCTCCCGGAAGTTGTCCCGCTTTGAGTTCTGGTGTCTCATTTCTTTGTCTCTGTGGCAGGGATTATAACTCCTTCCCTGAAGATTTTGGAAGATTAAAGGAGGTGAAGGATGTAAAAACACCTGGTAAACTTTCAAGTCTTATCTGAGATCCAAGGGTCAGAGAGCAAACAAGCGTTTGTCTCCGTTTCTTGGTGAATGGACCCATGGGGCTTCCTTGATTCACTGCACAAATATTTATGGGGTTGGCACTGTTCTAGATGCTGGGGGTGAAGCAGGAAACAGAACAAAGACCCTGCTCATGGAGAAGTCTCAAAATGGAGAAATGTGTGTTCTATCAGGTCACAGTACGGGCTGAGGAAAAGGAAGCCAGGCGGAAGAACTTTCGACCTGCAGTAAAAGGAGTGGGCGCTCTGGCTGTGGGTGGTGGGGGGAGCCTGGAAGTGGAGGGCTTCTCAGTTAAAGCACCACCGTGACTCTATCTGTTGCCACTAGGACTATTGCAGGGTGCTTACTTGGACGGCGGCAGGCGAGCCTCACCTCACAGTCGCATCAGGGAGGCTGTATTATCATCATACCAGTTTCAGAGATTAAGGTATCACCAGCAACAAGCTAAGCACTCAGACCACTGCGGGAGAGGCAGCAGGGTGCGTAGGAGGCAGGCCTGCACCAAAGAGAAGAATGCATGGTTTGGAGAGAACAAAATCCTGGGTTTGGGTCATTCACCTGCTGCGTGATCTTGGGCAAGGTACTTAACCTCTCTGGGCCTGGCTTCCTAATTTGTAAAATTGGCTAATAACATCTCAGAGAGTTGTTATGGATATTATTAAGTGAGAAATTAGGTGAAAGGATGCTGCAAAACCCATAGTACCTTGAAAATATTACTTAATTACTAGTACCGCTACACCAGCTCTCCTTTGTAGCCTCTTGAAAAGACAGTGAATGAGAGAGATAGAAGTTTGTAACTTAGATAATTTCCTTTGTTCTCTTCTGACATTTTGTTTTTAAAGATTTTATTTATTAGAGAGAGCGAGAAAGAACACAAGCAGCTGGAGGGCAGGGAGAGGAGCAAGCAGGCTCCCTGCTGAGCAGGGAGTCTGATATGGGACTAGATCCCAGGACCCTGGGATCATGACCTGAGCAGAAGGCAGACGCCCAACTGAGCCACCCAGGTGCTGTTGCTGACATTTTATTTTATGGCAAAGTCTCTGAGGGTGAATTAACTACAGTATCCAGTTGAGTTAGAAAGTATTTCTCTGCAAGATCAAAGAACTAGGAGGTACAGTTGGTGGTGAGGCTTCTCACGTTTCTGAAGAAATCGTCTGAGGTCCTGGAAGCCCGAGTCCCCTTTCTCCCCTAAGACCAGGCCCCTTGCAATCCCCAAACCTAGAATTTTATGGTAGCTTGCTCTTAATTTTGCCTTGTGTAGGTAGTAGTTGCTCAATAACTTTTAAGTAAGTGACTCTAAATAATTTGTAGCCTTTCAAATTATTCTATTAAATCATTCATTCTTTGCATTTGTCCCAGGGTCCTATGGGGTGAATGGCTAAATCGTGGGGATTTTGAGAGATGAGTATTATTATCTGGGACTATAGAAGAGGAAAACTGAGGTATAGGACCTATCTCAAACTGGAGACTTGGTGGTGAGCCTTGGTACCCATTTTCATTTCTGCTGTGAAATACTTTGCTTCCACCCCCATGGTGGTGGGTCAGTAAAGTCATTTGTTCATTAACCAACTCCGCTCCTGTTCTGTGCCAGGCACAGTGGTAAGTGCTGGGGATGCCCTTGGAGACACTCAGCATGTATTATTTAATTTGAATGTTTGCTGCTGCCCTTCCCGGGACTTCCAGAAAATGCAGATAGTAGTTGCTTCATCACCACTTGCTGACGACTGGCAGGCATGTACCCATCTAGCTGGCCCATCGTCTGGTGCCCGTGACCGACCCGAGTCACGCAGTCTGCATTTTGTTTCCCCAGTGCGCCAGTGGCTTCCCGCGGTAAGCTCCATCCTGGCTGTGATGCCGTCCTCCCCTGGGGTTGGGATAACAGCCTCCTGGGGACCGTGGCTAATCTCAGGAGAAGCAGAGCTCCCAGGGAAAGAATCCTGTCTCTCCTTGTGTGCACCTAGGGTTAGGCAGAGCTGCCGCTAAGGAGGGGTGACTGCTGGGAACAGGAAGGGGGGGTGAACTTCCTTTTTGCCCCCAGTGAAGACCTTCCTCGCTGTTAGGTTTTCTTGAGGCTTGAGTGCCCCTCCTGACCTTCCCTCTCTCCCCCACCCCCTGGAGAAACTGAAATTAGACCAAAATCAATATATAGGCTCTGGAGTCGGCTAAACCCATTCAGCTATCTGTAACCTTAGGTAAACCTTAAAACCCTAGTTTTCCCATCTGTATAACTTGGGGTGCATATCACGCCTACCTCATTACCTTTGGGTGAGGATGACCTAGGATAATACTCCCGGGCCCCTGGTACACATTGAGTGTACACAGTCAGCATCAGTAACTATGACTAAGAGATGGCCATTTTACAGGTGGGCAGCCTGAGGCCCACACACTGGTTGGTGTTGATGGGAATCAATCACCCGGAGTTCCAGAGGGCTGGAGTCTGGAGTAGAACTCAGCTCTTGGCCTCCAGCCCTAGGCCACCAATGAGCCAGCCTCCTTCTCTCACCAGTGGTGCCCTAATGCCTGGCCTGGAAACAGAGAAGAGGAGGGACTGGGATGGTTCAGCCACAGATGTCAGGGGCCAAGCATCTCTTCTAGCTAGAGAGGAAGAGTGAGAGAGCACAAGCAGGGTGAGGCGCAGAGGGAGAAGCAGACTTCCTGCTGAGCAGGGAGCTCCATGTGGGGCTCTATCCTTGGTCCATGACCTGAGCCCAAGGCAGACTGCCCAACTGACCTGAGCCACCCAGGCGCCCCAAGCCCTACACATTTTTAAAGACACCTACTGGACGAAGCAGAGAGCCAGAAGGGAGAAGTGGAGAGAACACGTTCATACTACATACTAATCAAAACAATCCTGATTATGTGCCAGGAACTATATTGGGTACTAGGATACCCTGTTTTCGAGGGGCTCTGGACTAGTGGAACTGGTGGGGCAGCGGGGAGAGGGAGAGACCAATAACCAGAAGAATGAAAATTTGTTCTGACATTGGCCATAAGGGAAATGTGAACGGTGAGCTGTGGCTCCCAGACCTGGCTGCCCTCGTGGGCAGGGCCATCCACACACATGGAGCTAGAGCCCTGTGTGCTGGGGAAGGGGAGTCTTTGGTTGAAAGGGCAGGTTCGGGAAGACGGGAGTGGGAGGCTTGTGGGGCAGCCAGGCCAGAGCTCCAGGGGGCTGATCGATTACATTCCTTCAGTTAGAAGTCGGAAGCCCTCACTGAGCCGGGCTCTTGTGGCTTTGGAACTTTGCTGGTGTTTCCTCCTGCCAGGGGAAAAATTAGTTTCTGATTGAAGTGTTACCTTTCTGTCCTCTTGCTTTCCTGAGTGTGGCAAGAACCAAACCCAAATTATTTGCACTAAACTTGTTAATTTTCACAGAGTGGTAGAATAGAGTAAGAATTTGGAACAGCTGAAATACTGCCCCTTTCCTTTCTTTTTGTGTTTTCTGACCTTCTTAAGAAAGTTCTTTTGAAAACCCAGCTCTAGGTGGTGGATGTGACAGTCAGGTACCTAGCCTGGACCTACTATGTACTTGGGCCCTAGCTAAGTAATGTCATGGAACAAACTTTCTTGAACTCTTAAGATTGTTGAAATATAGTTCAAAGCCACAAAAGCCTTTGGGAGTGATTTCTGGAAGGTGGGAGGCTGAGGGAGCCTTTGAAGCTATCCCGAATGAACACTTAGACTGCCAAGGGCAGCTCTTTAAGCCCTTTACGTGCCTGAAATGGTCTAGTGCAAAGTGTATCTGGGAACATAAAATCTCCTGCTGATACCGGGATAAAAACCCCTTATCTCCTCCCTAAATATTGATTTAGGGTAATAGCTTGTTTTGAACTTTCTCTCAATAAATTGATTTTTAATTTAGAAAAGTACCTCTAGGGAACACTTAGACAGTATGGAGTTAGAAATTTTTGGAGGCACAGGGTAGCTGTTTAGAAGGGTGTCTTTAAAGGAATGAAAAAAGGGAGGAAAGAGGTGAAGACATTTCTGTAATCAGAAGACTTCTGTTTCCCCTAATTGCATAATCCATCAACACATACTATTTTGAGTATCTTGTTTTCAAGACCCTGTGCTGGACACTGAGGAAGAGACTTTGATTTAGTCCCTGTCCTCTGGGAGAGATGTATGTGTGTGTATTTGTGTGTGTGTGTGTGTGTGTGTGTGTGTGTGTGTGTGTGTGTGTCTTGAGATTTTTTTTTTAAGAAAATTTTTCTTTTTGAGAAAGGACAACATCAGGGCATAGCAGAAAGGGCTCTGGACTAAAAGTCAGCAACTTGAATTCACCTTCTAGCCCTGCCTCTAATGAGCTGTGATACCAGATGAGCCATTTGGCTTCTCTGATCTTCACGTTCTCTTACACACAGCAGCGGGGCTGGGTCCCGCTCCCTGGACCAGCAGCATAGATGTCTCCCGAGAGCTTGTGAGACATGCAGAAAGGCTCCTCTCCAGACCTGCTGGATTAGAATCTGCCTTTTAACCAGATCCTCAGGTGAACTGCATTCAAATTCAAGTTGAACAAGCTTCGTTTTAAAGAACGATTCCTGTTCTAGTACTTTGATGTTTTGTGCTTCTCCCCCCATCCCCATATATTAGAAAATCCAGTTATGAAGAATTTATCGAAGACTGGACTGGACATTCTTACCCTTCGAATGTTTGTACTCTGTGAGAAGAAAGATTTAAAGGCAGAGACATGCAGACAGTTATACACGTGGCTCCAAATGCCATATATAGTTACTTTTACTTTTTGCTTTGTGTTTTTGAAGTCTTGGCAGTATGGTAAGGGCAGCTGTGAGAGAGAAGAGGAGGAGGTGGGAGGTCTAGGTGACCGAAGTGGAGATGGCAGTGGAGCAGGACCTTCTGAGCCAGCAAGTGGCACAGAGCGGTTGGTCCCCAGCTCAGGTCCTCGGAATCATTACAAGGATTTAGAGGATCAAACAGTATCGGTGATTGTAAAACCATGTTTTATATTTTTCATGTATCTGTCAACATTGTTTTGATGGACTGAATAAAAATTCAAAAAGACTTTTTGATATTCTATATTTTCCTAGTTGATTGATGTTAAATGTTAAACTTTTTAGATGGGATTGGGGTCGATACCATTTTTGACAATAAAAGCATCTTCTTCCTTGAAACCTTTGGGAACCATTGGAATAGGGGATATTAATGAATAATGATACTGATAATCATAACTAACAAATATGGAGAACTTTCTGGACACCAGACACTGTGCCTTACAAGGAGGGACCTTAGGTATCATTTTTATAGAAATGGAAACTGAGGCTCAGAGCAGGGATGTGACTTCCTCTGAGTCATACCTTGAGGGAGAGGTTGGGATCCAGGATTAGCACTCAGGTGTCCTGGCTGTCTGCTGGTTTTAAACCTGCTGTCCCAGACTTTGTACTTTGTCAATCTGTGCCCCAGGGGAGCGGAGGCAGGATCATTGAACGGAGAGGAAGAAGTTTTCTTCCATTCCTGCCCTGGAGTCCCAGAACACCAGAGCTGTGAAGACTTCATGGGCCCAGACCTCTGGGCCTGTCACTGTGTTTATAGGTGAGCCCACCTGGCCCAGCAAGGGAAGGAACTTGTCGAAGGTCAGTGAGTTGAGTTTGTTTGCTTGTGTTGGTCTTTCTCTACATGAAGTTCAACTCTTTATAGATCTGTTTTTCCCAAGAGGAGTATGTGAGTGAAGCAAGCCCTTCTGTGAAAGCAAATGAACATGGTTTCTAATAATCCTAAGATTTGTAAAGATTTCTATATCTTTAAGGATTTAGCATAGTCACTGGTAATTATAAGCATTCAAATTCTTATTATAATTTGTTATTGTTATTATTTTGTTTTTACCAAGCTTTGCATATTGTATTTGGGAACAGTTTGGTGTTTTTTTAAAAGTTGGAATGGGGCACCTTGGCACAGACAGTTAAGTGTCTGATTCTTGGTTTCAGTTCAGGTTGTGATTTCAGGATCATGGGATCAAGCCCCACATCAGGCTTCCTGCTCAGTGCGGAGTCTGCTTGAGATTCTCTCTCCCTCCCCCTGCAGTCTCTCTCACCCACTCTCTCTCTCAAATAAATAAATCTTAAAAAACAAATTTGGAATGATTGTAGCCTCAACTGCCCCTCCTCCCCTCACTATGTTCTCTATCTTAAAGACAGACTTTGAGAGGACAGACTTCTAAATTCTTTGTCAATGAATACAGTACCACATAATCATTGGAAACCATATAATGGAAAGGGAGAAAGTTAGCACTAGCTGTTGGGGCAGTTTCATCTGTGTTAAGAGCTCACAACTTTCTACTGACTCTCACTGAACTAGAACCTAGGCTGTAGATCTCCTGATTCCTCAGGAAGTAAGACTAGAAGAATCATTCTCCAGGAAGCAGTCAGGTGCCTTTCTGGGCCACATACAATTGCTACCAATCCAGGGAAGTAGGACCTGGGTTAGAATTGGGACCCATTTTCATGGGTGTGCAACCTGTGCGTCTGAACAGGGCCCCTGCCTTCAGGTTTAGCTGTGGGTTTAATGCCCTTCTGTTGCTGTCCCAAAATTCTTAATATTTTGAACAACGGGACTTGCATTTTTATTTTGTAGTATGTCCTGCAAATTATGTAGCTGCTATTTGTTAGAATAATTCAGAATCAGAACCAAGGGCCCCTGAGGAACAAGTCAGTGGGGACTGCAGCCTTTTGGGGAAGGAGGAGGAGAAAGAAGAGGAGGGGAAGAAGGGAGAAGAGGAGGAGAAAGAGGAGGAGGTGGCAGCTACCTCAGGCCTGACCCCTTGTGGTGGTTTCCAGTATCATGTGTGGACCGAGACCAGTCCTGGGAAGGAGGGAAGGGAGGATCTTCACCATCCTATTTCTTTGCCCTGTGATTATAGCCAACTCCCTCTCTGCATTCTTCTCTGCATCCCTAGCCCCACTCACACATAGCACCCAGCACAGAGCAGGTCCTTAACATGGTGTGGCTGTTGAGTTATTGCTGTCCTGCGGTACATCATCACTAGATAGCTTTGAAAAAGTAGATGGACTTTTTTGTGGTGACCTACATTAGGACCTCGTCTGTTTTTAGTGTCCTCACTGGACCGCTCATCTGCACTCTACAGGCGCTGTTACCTAATTTCCTTGCCAGTAATCTCTTCCTCATATTAACCCAACTAGCTGGATTAACTTTCCCAGATCTGTCGCTTACCAGCCTTGTGACGTACACACACTTAATGTTTCTGAGTCTCAGTTGCCTCATCTCTAGAGAGGGGAAAATCCTGTCTGTCTTGAAGGGTTGTTAGGAAAGTTAGAGATAAAATTCGTAAAGCCCTGGAAATAATATTGAGTGGCACATAATAGATGATCAATAAAGAGTAGATTTTTTTCTTATTAAATTATATATATGTGATATATGAATGATATAGAGGCAGTTTTCATCATGTCATTTCCCCTCCTCAGAAAAAACTTCAATGGCTCCCCATTGCCCATGGCGATGCAGGGTCAAGACTCATGTTCTAGCCACAGTCTACATTGTTTAGCTTTTTCCCAATAGTGTTTAAAAAACTTGTAGAATGCTAGTGTGGTTGGGGTTTTTACTTTTTCTGTATCTTGTTTCCCAAGGGCATCAAGAACTCCTTGGCAGTGGAATTCTATGTCACCCCTTGACTGTCCAGGAGCGCGCCTGACCTACTGTGTGTGTTTGTGGCTGTTGATTCCTAACCAAAGTGCGTTTCAGGAATACAGTGCAACTTTGCTGGTTTTCCAGGCCTTTGTACCTCTTAGCTACGTCAGAATGGAAAAGGATTATGATTTTTGCATTTGAATCAAGAGGAGGAAAAAAACAGCCATCCTTCCTTCCCTGTGTGTGTGTGTGTGTGTGTGTGACTACTTCCTAAACAGCCACTGCCACTCTCTGTTGGGGTTGTTTGTTTACATATTTGTCTCCCCTCTGGACCCTGAGCTCTGGGTGGGGAGGAATGGTGTTCATTTCTCCTTCCTAGCTGTGTCCAGTCATTGAGCATGGCACAGATAAGAGGTATTCATTAAATATTTGTCGAATCAGTGAATATTGGAAAGCCCAAATTTTTATGTCAGATATGGAAGACAGTGGGAAACGCCTTTTTACTGGAAAAACATTGTTTATTAGATCTGTATGGGTCATTTAGGAAATACGCAGTTGGATATTTTTTATAGTCAAAGAAGAAAATCAGTATAAAATGCTTAATTAAAAGCAGAAGCTAACATTTCCCCTTGTAATGAAGGCAGGATCATGAGTGTTTTCCTTTTCTCAGTCCAGGAGATGGGCAGGCAGCCAGACTCAAAGACAGGGGTGCTGTGCAAACAGATAAGAAGGTCTGACATTAGGAGGGATGGGTCTGGGGATTACCCTGGGTCCAAGTTTGCTTCAGTGGTTCTCCACTTGGATGTTGAAAATGCAGAGTGTTAACTCCTTTAAGGTATTCCAAACCATTGTCAACTCCTTTATGATGTTATGCTCTATTACCTATGAAATTACCATTTGTTTGTGAATTTGCTATAAGGGCATATTTTCAGGAGTAGGTTCTGGATGTGAGGTTAACAGCCCCAAGAGGTGTGAGTCTTTTTCTTGTTCTTCCTGGTGCTCCTGGGCCTGTCCATCCATGAGCTACCTGGAGCTCTTACCCACATAACACCTGTCCTGGATGTAAGAAGTTCATGAGGACCAGGAGCTGGGGAGGCAGAGATGGTAATGATGTTCTGAATGGCCTCTGCCCCCTGGAGGAAACTGGGCCCTCTGAAAGGACAATGAGTGGATATGCTGTAGGTCAGGATCTTGCTACTCAAACTGGGATTTGAGGAACAAACGCATCAGCATCACCTGGGAGCTAATTAGAGATGCCTCCCAGACTTATGGAATGAGACTCTAAATTTACCAAGATTCTTGGGTGACTCATATGCACATTACTATTTAAGAAGCTCAGCTATGATGAGGTCTTTGTTATCCTTGAGGCCTGGTATTCTGGATCTTTGTAATTCTAGGATGGAGCATGATCTTTGGTTCCTGAACTGCCTTGAATCCCAGATCTGCCACCATGGAGTTGTTACTTGGCTCATTTTAGTTGTTGAATTTTCCATCTATGAAATTTACACAGTGAGTGTTTTGCTGGTTTTGTGTGTGTGCACTAAATGAAATAATGTAACGCTCTTAGTATATCATAGGAACTTAATAAATACATTTTACTTGTTGCTAATATTATTATTATTTTGTCTGAGCCCTAGCACAGACAGTTCAACTATTTATTATGATGGGAGAATTGCTGTGCTATCCTTAACTACGAGGTAATTCTGCATTAACTTTATGTCTTTTGTGTGAATTAATAAGTGGCCTTAAAGAATCACTGGCTCCTGAAGTGTCGCCCTTTTTATCTGTTTTTTTTTTTTAACCTCTTTTTTGATCTTTTTAAAAAAATTTTTTTTAAATTTATTTGACAGAAACACAGCTAGAGAGGGAACACAAGCAGGGGGAGGGAGAGAGACAGAAGCAGTCTTCCTGTCGAGCAGAGAGCCCAACTCAGGGCTTGATCCAGGGACTCCAGGACCATGACCTGAGCTGAAGGAAGATGCCCAATGACTGAGCCACTCAGATGCCCCGTATTTTATGGTCTTAACATGGACATAGGCATTATGTGCCCCTACTTATGGCCCTCATCTATTTTTAAAATATGACTGGGGGGCACCTGGATGGCTCAGTGGGTTAAGTGGCTGTGATCAGCTCAGGTCATGGTCCTAGGGTCCTGGGACCAAGCCCTCATTGGGCTTCCCACTCAGCAGAGAGTCTGCTTCTCCCTTTCCTATCTCTCTTTCTACCCCCCTCTCATGCTCTTTCTCTCAAATAAATAAATAAAATCCTTAAAATATGATTGAGTCACTTATATTTTCTTTTTTTTAAAAAAGATTTTATCTTTATTTATTTGAGAGAGAGCATGCATAAGCGGGGGGGTGGGCAGAGGAAGAAGGACAAGCAGACTCCCCAGTGAGCAGGGAATCCCATGCAAGACTTGATTCCAGGACCCTGAGATCATGACCTGAGCCAAAGGCAGACACCTAGCCAACAGAGCCAGCCAGCTGCCCCTATAGTTTCTTTTTGAGGTTCTTTTCCCCCCTTCATTGTGATGATAATGATTAAGCCAAAGCTTTCTTATCCAGCAGTGGTGAGACAGTTAATGAAAGAGGTCAGTTAAAGCAGGGAATGAAGAGATAATGAAGAAAGAAAGTCAGACTTCTTATTTAACTTTGAATGCTTAGATGTCCATTCATCTAATGTTGTGGTTTAGGACCAAGGCTTTTTTTTTTTTTTTTTTTTTTTTTTTTTTTTTTTTTAAGATTTTATTTATTTGACAGAGAGAAACACAACCAGAGAGGGAACACAAGCAAGGGGAGTGAGAGAGGGAGAAGCAGGCTTCCTGCCGAGCAGGGAGCCTGATGTGGGACTCGATCCCCGGTCTCTGGGATCATGACCTGAGCCGAAGGCAGTTGCTTAACCAACTGAGCCACCCAGGCGCCCCAGGACCAAGGCTTTTCCTCTGATCCCAGGGCTGATATTTGGATCCTTATCCTTCCAGTTCACACCTCACTTTTGATAGATCTATGATGTCCTTCCTCTTTGGGTTTCTCTAAAGAGGATGGGAAATTTAAAGACACAGGTAAGGTAATCCAAATGAAGAATTCTTTTAGATATTTACCTCCTCCCTGAGTTTTTAATAGTGTTGAGTTGTGGGGATGATGGGGTGGCAGGGGGCAGTAATTTATCTCATCTTTCTAAATGATTTGATTTAGTTTTCATAAAAGTAACAACTCTGTTTTCATACTCGTTTGATCAATTCACATCTTGTGCAGCTGAGGTCATCATTACAGAAAACTGCAAGCCAACCCGTGTAGGGGATCAAACTCTACCTATCGATTCTGGTTAGGGTAACACTGCAGAGCAGGTGACAAGGAGATGGGAACCGAAGAGCAGGGTTTTCTGGGAGCACCCACGGACAGCAGGCGCCCCCGAGGGGGGGGGACTGAGTAGTCTGGGGAACCCGTTGTGTGGATGTTGCTTAAAAACTTCTACTTCTTTCTGTTTGGGAACATGCTACTTTATATATATATATATATATATATATATATATATATATATATATATATATATTTAAGGATTTTATTTATTTGACAGAGAGAGAGATCACAAATAGGCAGAGAGGCAGACAGAGAGAGGAGGAAGCAGTCTCTCCGCTGACCAGAGAGCCCCATGCAGGACTTGAGTCCGGGACCCTGAGATCATGACCTGAGCTGAAGGCAGAGGCTTAACCCTCTGAGCCACCCAGGCACCCCCGGGCATGCTACTTTATTATTGAGTTATTGAGGCACTTTCAAATGGATTATCTTATTTAATTCTTCACAAGACTTTTGTGAAATAGGCAAGGCAAGAACTTAGAGGTGAGAAAATGGAGACACAGAGAAGTTGAGATGTGTGACCATGAGTGAATAATTGTACTTTAGGATGGGTTGGGAATAAAATTCTGATCTTTCGGAGTCATAAGCCAGATCTTTATTTGTCTATATTGCCTCTTTTTGTGTTGCTTTGAAAGCAGAGATGGGAATCTGGCCATAGATAATTATCATTTTCTCATAGCATTATGTTAATGCTATAGGGTGTATCAGCAATAGTAACATACTGTATATCTCAGTGTTAGATAATAATCACCTATAGCAACTTAGATAAAAGCAAATAAATAGACAAACAAAACCCCTCTGGACCCTTGCAGCCCAATAAAATTATAGTGTGAGCCCCTACACGTAATTTTTAATTTTCTGGTAGCCACATTAAAAAAGTAAGCATGAACAAATGAAGTTGTTCAATAGTGTATTTTCTTTAATCCATTCTGTCCAAAATACCATTTCAACATATAATCAATATAAAAATTATCAATGGGAGTTTTCACATTCTTCTTTTTAAAATAAGTCTTCAAAGTCAGGTGTGTATTTTACATCTATAGCGTAGCTCACTTTGGACTTACCACATTTCAGGTGCTCAGTAGTCATATACATGAGCAGCATGCCTCAAGACTTTGAGGAAAATAATTGTAGCAAATGCAGGAATGGGAGAACGAGATCAAAGCCTCGAATGCGTTGGGGCAATCTAATGTAGAGACAGATAGTTTTATAGATTTCAACGGCTCATAATAATGGCCCCATGTAATTAAAAATGAGATGAAACGATTTACATTGTACTGTAATTAATAGGACAGAGGTGTATTTTTAGAAAACTCCATCAGATTGTTTTTTGAATAAAAAAGGTTGACCTGTGACCCACCAGTTGTACTCCTGTACATTTGTTCCAGAGATATAAAAACTTATGTACCCACAAAATTGGAAATGATTCAAATGTCCCTTAGTGGGAAATGGTTAAATGAGCTGTGGTATGTCCATACCGTGGAATATTACTCAATGGCAGAAGAAATGAGTGACTATTGCACGCATCAGCTTGGAAGGATCTCAAGGGAATTATGCAGAATGAACAAAAACAGATCCCAAAAAAGACATTTATGTAACATTTTCAAAATAAAATCATAGAGATGGAGAACATATGGGTGGTTACCAGGTGTAGGGACTGGGTTGGGGGACCCTGGCAGGGGGATGGCTGGGGCTATAAAATGGTAGCACGAGGGACCCAATGGTGATGGTACAGTTTTGCCTTGTGATGATGATGGCGGTTATGTGAATCTATGTGTGATGAAACTGCACAGACTATACATGTACCCCTTGAAAATGTGCAGGTAAAACTGGTAAAATCTAAGGTCCCTGGATGTATGGAAGTCAGTTTCCTGATTTTTCTGTTGTGTTATAGTGAGGTAAGAAGTCATCGCTGAGGGGCGCCTGGGTGGCTCAGTTGTTGGGCATCTGCCTTCCACTCAGGTCATGATCCCGTTGTCCAGGGATCCAGCCCCGCATTGGACTCCCTGCTTGGCAGGAAGCCTGCTTCACCCCTCTTACTCCCCCTGTTTGTATTCCCTCTCTAGCTGTGTTTCTGTCAATAAATAAATAAAATCTTATAAAAGAAGAAGAGGAAGAGGAAGAGGAAAAAGAAGAAGAAGAAAAGAAATAATTGTTGGGGAAACTGGGGAAAGGGAGGGACCTCTCTGTACTGTTTTTGCAACTTCCCCTGAATCTATGATTATTTCACATTTTTAAAAGAAGTTTGGTGTTTAAACAGTTGTTCTGTTATTTAGAAAGTCTCTTGCCCAGAATTCCTAGTGAAGCTGAATAAATAAAGATGAAGTACATAGGCCTTTGTTCAGGACTGTCTTTTCTCTGCGCTTGGGCTCATGTCCCTGCAGGGGGAATGGTGGTGGCTGAGCTGCCCACTCTTCCCTGTACTGATCATCCCCCAGGGCACTCTTGTTCTGGTTGTCTCGAGGTCCCTGCAGTAGAGTGCTCACCCTGAGGCACCCTGCCCACTCCCTACACCTAAATGTCCCCTGAGGTGCCATTCTCCTGTTTGACCCCACCTTGCCAGTGCTGGAGATGCAGGATTTTGGCAGCCTGAGCTCACTCTGCACATTTCCATATTCATGTGTCACTGGCTTTCAGCACTTGCCTCTCAGTAATGCTGTTAGTCCCTGGTGAGCATTCCAGAGCCAGATGAACTTAAATCCCCGAATATTCTGAAAAGGAAGGTTCTTTTTCGTCTTTTGAAGATTCTGCTCCCCTGTAACAAAAGTGCATGATTTAATTAATGGATGAAAGAGAAGGGCCCAAACTGAGCCAGAAAGGAGTCAGTGGCATCGCCACCCACCTGCAGACACAGAATAAGATAAAAGTAGCATCTGATCCGGGAGGGGAAGGACCCAGGAGGGAGAGGACAGGCTTTGCCACTGTGAAAGCCCAGAGCTGGGAAACCTGTGCTCCAGGACCAGCTCCATCAGTCACTAAGCGTGAACCTTGAAGTGCAGTTTCTGTGGGATTCTTTCTTTTCATCCTTTTAAGATATGGATGAGAATATAGATTCTTCCTACTTCCTGATTTGGGTAGATAACAGAATGAGGAAGGGGGCATGTCCACTGCAAGGGCAAAGACGCCGTCTGGGGCAGTTGTTGACAATTGCTGGTAACACGTTATCTAGACTGAAACTACCAAGCCAAATCAAGAGAGGAAAGGCGGGAAAATGGAGAACTTTGTTCTTGTTCTTTAAAGAAAAGCAAAAAGGGCGTTCACTTGGTAAGTAGTCTGACTTGTCTTATCATGATAATAATAAAATTAGGGTAGTGATTATCTGTTCATCCACAGGAGCATTTCCCAAAGTGTGAGACGCTCCGTTAAAACACATGCTCGTTCGCTATCTAAGTAAGGCACATTGTACTGCCGTTTGGAGGTTTAGAATGAATGTGCTAATGGTTCTGCAAAGTCCTCAACCAAGAAAAGCTGTTTGACTTTGTTGGGTCCAGTGATTACGCAGTTTATTCTCCAGGGACCTTCTGGCTTCCTGCCCCCAACTTTCTCTTAGCTTTTACATACCTGGGTTAAATTCCCCAGAACTGTTATATGGTTCAGCAAAGTTGGGAACTGAATTCTTGGATTTTTTTGTTTTGTTTTGTTTTGTTTTGTTTTGATTAGCTTGTTTGTGTTTTTCAGACGGTATAAATTTTGTAAATTAGTTTTTCTTTTCTTTTTTTTTTTTTTAAGATTTTATTTATTTGACAGAGAGAAACACAGCGAGAGAGGGAACACAAGCAGGGGGAGTAAGAGAGGGAGAAAGAGGTTTCCCGCTGAGCAGGGAGCCCGATGTGGGGCTCGATTCCAGGTCTCCGGGATCATGACCTGAGCTGAAAGCAGTTGCTTAGCCAACTGAGCCACCGAGGCACCCTTAGTTTTTCTTTTTTTGCTTTGGCTTCAAGGAAGCTCAGGAGGAATTTATAACTCAGGTTAGCTTCCATTTTAGGACATTGTGACCTTTCCTATCTCTCAACTATGTTTTCCCTTGTTTTCTTTCCTTGTCTTGTTGTTAGACTCTCTGGCTCTGACTTAAAATATTTATTATTACTTTGTTCATTGTGTCATAAGCCACCTAGAATTCTCTCTGGGTTGGGAGGGTATGGATATAGATAAAGAAGCAACAAACTAATAACATAAATAATCTAAATATGACAATAATGAATCTTTACTAAGGGACCATTATTTGTCAGGCCCTGTACCGGGTCCTTGACAAGAATGATTTCTTCTTCATTTGATCAGGGTGTTCCTTACTTTTACCTAGGACGTTTCAGATTTCGGGGTTCCAATTTAGATTCAGAATTGTACAACTGGGAGTGACTTTCTGAGAGTATCTGACCTTCAGAAAGAATCTTGAGGGAGGTGAAAGTCTAAACCATCCAGGACAGATGGTCTTCTGAGACTCTCCATGGCAACGACAGCTAATCTCTCCCCTTCTGCCACTTCTGGGAAAATTGCTTTAGGGAAATGCTGTTTTAACTGGGACCATGAAATCATTAATGATGGGCAGGCTGGGGGATTGGGAGGCTTCTGTTTGGAATATAAGGATTCAATGCCTATCTCTCTGAGGCTGGGGGAGCAGCAGGTGTGTACTGGGATTATCTAGGACAATTTCTGCCTGATGAAAGAAGAGAACAACATGTTTCAATACCCGACTGGTCTTACCTAGAAAGGCTCTCACATGCTGAGCTCGTGCCATTGTTGGTCCTCTAGTGACCCTGCCTTTACCTATCCCAACAACTCATCTAAATCTCACCTGCTGGCATGAGTCAACTGATGTCATTTTTCCCCATCCAGAGCCATCTGTGACTGTCCCAGGCTTCAAGAGCGTTCCCTTACTTGGCACCATGCTTCACAGTTCCTCCCTGTGTCATCTTTCCATGCATGTGTCCCCTCTTGTCTCCTTGACTGGGCACTCCCAAAGGCAGGAATGATGCTATATCCACAGTTGTTTCCGAAGTTCCAGTTCAGTAGTGGGCATATATTGGTCCTGGGGGTGTATTTACTGTTCCTACTGATTGGCATCAACAAACATTTGCTTAACATCAACACAGCATGCAGGACTCTGAGCTGGTCTCTGGTGATACAGAGATGCTTGTACACTTTTCAGTTTGTACTAATAACTCTGAGTTCCTTGAGAGGTAGGACTAGGATGTATTCATCTCTATCCTTAATACCTAGCATGATGCCTAGCATCTAGAAATGTGGCTACTTTTTCTTCCCAGTGTTTGATGTCCTTCTCCTCCTCTTCTTCCTCCTCCTTCTCCTTCTCTAGTAATAGGAGCTTTCAATGGGCACATTTCCCAGCCTTTCTTGCAGCTGAATATGGCCATGTGACCAGGTTCTGGCTAAAAGGACGTGAACAGAGGAAATATATTTAACTTAATGGGCCATCTCTTTCCCTTTTTTCCTCCTTCTAGGTCTGGAGTGCATGTGGGCCAACTTTAAATCTATGAATAAAGGTCATGCTTTCAAAATAACAGAACACTGAGATGGCAGGGTCCTGGGTTCTCACTACCACTGAGTGGTCATTGTGGCCCAGACTGAATATCTATACTTTTTATCTGGAAGAGAATGTATACATGGGAGAGAAATGAACTTCTGTCTTGTTTTAGCTTATTTTATAATTTGGGGTTTCTTGTTACAGCAGCCTGGCTTGTATTCTGATTAATTCAGTAATTAATAGTTCATAGTTCTGATTAATCTACTTATTCCCTGTTTAGTAAATGTCTGTTGAATGAATTAATGAATATCTGCCATACCTAATTGTCTCACAGTTTTAGCAGCAGACAGTGCACACATTTATATTGGGAAAAACAATTTCTCAAATAACTTTCATCTACATTTCACTGGCCAGGACCATGTCAGATGTGTTTCTCTAGCTGCAGATGAGGCTGTGAATTTGAGCTTCATTTTCTCGTCTCCATAGTTGAAGAAGGCAGAAAAGGGGGGCCAAAAAAGGGAGGAATGAGTGAGCCGATCTGTAGTACCTATTGGTTACAAGATTAGCTTTGACTTATATTGTTTAGAATTACAGGGCTTTACATTTTTTAAAAACATTTTATTTATTTATTTGACAGAGAGAAATCACAAATAGAGAGACAGGCCGAGAAAGAGGCTGGAAGCAGGCTCCCTGCTAAGCAGAGAGCCTGACGTTGGGCTCGATCCCAGGACCCTGAGATCATGACCTGAGCCGAAGGCAGAGGCTTAACCCTCTGAGCCACCCAGGTGCCCCTACATTTTTTTTAATTAAAAAAAAAGACTGTAAGCCACCTAATTTGAGTATTGCCATGAAGAGACACAGTTCTTATCCCAGATGAACCAGATTCTGGAAAGATAATATGTCTTCAAAAGAATATCGATAATTATTAGTGGGGACCTCAGGGCTAGATGTAGTCATCTTGTCATCCAACTTGATTCATGGCCACCTGGAACTGACTACAAAGGGATATTGATGCTGAGGCCACCTGCTACATTCAGTATCTTAAATACTTCTTTGGGGCCATAGCCAGTCCCAGGTAAGGTATGGCCATCCCAGAGTCTGCAGGTGAGCTGGAGAAGATAGTAGTATCAAGGAGAAACAGAAACATTCAGCAGATACTTAATAAGCTCTTCTGTGTACCAGCCCATCTGGGTACTGGGGATCCAGAAATAAGCTCTCTCTGCCATTAAGAGAGAGATGGAGAGGCAAACTCCCAAGTGCTCTGCAGTAGATGAATGTCATATAGAGTGCCTATAGTAAGTATTAGGAATGAAGGAAAAAAAGACAGAAAGTCATCCAGAAACAGTAACAAGAGGTACCCAGAACTGATATCTCTCTACACACACTCAGGTACCTGGTATGCTTCCAAATCATGTTTGAATTAGCATCTTTTGTGTCCTATATGCATTATGAGGAGGGAGGGTTTCCAGTAAGCCTAGAATTGGGGGACCATCCTCCTCTCAGAAAACCTGAGTCCACGTCTAGTATGATCCCGCAGACAGAGGAGCCACGGAAGGGCCAAGTTCCATCAAATGATTTTTTTCTCATTTTGACTAAAAAAGTTGCTTCTGAGTATATATTTTACTGTAGGTGGATAGGAAGCCTGAAAATACCTGTGTAAGAAAATCTTGATAAACTAATTTTTTACAAAAGATTTTGTTTATTTATTTGACAGAGAGAAACACAGCTAGAGAGAGAACACAAACAGGGAGAGTGAGAGAAGGAGAAGCAGGCTTCTGGTCGAGCAGGGAGCCCGATGTGGGACTCGATCCCGGGTCTCTGGGATCATGATCTGAGCTGAAGGCAGATGCTTAACGACTGAGCCGCCCAGGTGACCCTTGATAAACTAATCATCTGTTACACTTTACCAAAGCCAAGAAGAATACATTAAACTTTTAACTTTTTAGATTTGGGGTTTTCTTAAAGCAAGGCATACGAGAAGTTCAAAGAAGGTGCTCTGAGATCCTGACGAAGGAGGTGCACAGAGTTCAATTCTGGTTAACTCATCTTACCAGGAAAAATTTCATAAAACAAAGAAAACTCATCAGTGGTTTAATTCACCAACCCTTGGACTCCAATGCTACGGACACACTGAATGTAGGCAGCTTGCCCAGGTTCAGTGGAGTTTAAAGGCCAGGTGTTTCTGTGGGAGCGGGGAGAAGCATACAAAATGTATTCAGGAAAAATGTACTCAATTAAGAAGAGAAACCCATTTGGAGAATTGAGCGCATGTGTTCATTTTATAGGTATGTTGGGAAATTATCAGCAGGTCAGTGGATTTGGTCACAAAGCCTTTTTGGTTGATTTGGGGGGAGGAATGTTGCTTCTTGGGAAAGTGGCCAGAGGAGTTGAGATATTTTGGGAACATTCTAAAGCATTCTCCTTTCTCCTTTTTGCTGATGCTGTCCCAGTTTTCCAGCCCTGAAACTTTTATGTGCATTAGGAAATCACATAGAAGTAGAAGACATGTTTCATTTCGTCACTTAGCCATGTGTCCAGATCTAGGGCTGAGTTCTGGAGGTGAAAAGACACAGTTCCAGCCCTTAAAGACCTCAGAGGTGGGTGGGGACACACACACAATCTAAATCATGTAAGGTCGTGTGGCAAGTGGTACAAAGTGTGACAGTTTTGGAGAAGGGGACTGCTTGGTTGACTGTCTGGAGGACATCAGAGAAGGCTTCACAGGAAAGATGGAGTTTGAGCTGGATGATGAAGCATCTTGAATGTGACTTCCAGGAAAAAGAGGAGAAAAAAGACCAGGTGGAGGGATCTGTGTGTGCCAAGGCATGGGGGTGTGAAACAGATGTTAGTCTTCGGAGCACGGCTGGGTGTTCAGTCAGCTGGAGCAAGGGTTTTGGGAGGCCCGTGGAGGGTATTTTGAGAAATACAACTGGCTTGATATTTTAGCCTAGGGAATCTAATCATCTTTTGGGAGGTAAATAGTATTTCTGTAGGCAAATGACTGAATGATAGAGAAGTATGTTTGTCAAAAAGGCCAGAACTTCCGAGTGTGGAGCCCAGAGACTCCTATGTATTGCCTGCTCTCTTCTTGGTTCCAGTGGGGTGCCAGAAACTTGAATTGTGGCTCAAAACTGACCTGAAAGGACACAGGAAGTGCTGAGAAGCTACAGAACCAACCAACTACACAAAACTGTGGAATTGAGGTTAACATATAGTTGGCTGTAACTTGGTGAATATAAAATAGGGAGAGTGGCAAGAAGGTAAGTTCATGTTCATCTGATAATCCTGTGCTCTGGGCCCATTTTCCTTTCAAGAGGCCTGGGCATGGGAAGAAATGAGCATCCCTTCATGTAAGACAATGCCTGGAAAAGCCAGATTAGGAATGGCCAGAAGCTGAGTTGCTTGTGCCTGGAGAACTGCCAAATGGACCGAAGTGAATGATCAGAGCTCCTAAAACTGTCAGGTAGGCAATTAATTGGGAGGAATTCGTCCAGGTGTTTAGGTTACCCTTTTTTTTTTTTTTAATAGAGATTTTATTTATTTGAGAGAGAAAGAGAGAGAGAGAGAGAATGAACACAAGCAGCGCGGAGGGACAGAGGGAGAGGGAGAAGAAGACTGAGCAGGGAGTCTGAAGTGGGACTTGATCCCAGGACCCTGGTATTACAACCTGAGCCCAAGGCAGACACTTACCCACCTGAGCCACCCACGTGCCCCTAGGTTATTCCTTAAATCAAGATTTCCTGTTTCCTCAGAGTCAGTTGTCACAAAATGTTATTTGGCCAAGGGGAGTCTTGTGGCCCTTTTGCCGAAATCCTGCAGGCTTCTGTGGGCAAGCTGCTTTTGGTAGACTTTCTAGGGGAATCCCTTCTTCCATCTATCTTCCTTCTGGAAAGGGACAGTGGAGTAGAGCAGGTAGGACCCTGGCCTTTGAGACTGGAGCCTTGGTTCTAACTCTGGTTCTGCTAGATACCTGGTGACAAGGGACACAAAATGGCACTTCTTTTCTTTGGGCCCTCGTCTCTTCATTTGTGAGGTAAGGTTATAGTGGAGACTCAAGGTTTTTGTGTTTGTTTGTTTTGGTTTTTATGACTTTACAAGCTAAGGTTTTGCCTGGTTTCATGGCCCGTTTTGGCTCTGTACTCATGGAGTGATACATGATCTAGAAGGGTCTGGGCGGCTCAAGTAATTGTTATGAGAAGAGCTGTCTTACCTTTGGCTCTGCCTTTTTAGGTCCAGGTTGGAATCATTTCCAACAAATAAAGAAGGATTTTTGGAAATAAAACTATATTCTTAGATTAGGAGCTGGCAAACTAAGGTCTCCAGGCTAAATGTGGCCTATGTCTTGTTTTTATAAATAAAGTTTTATTGGAACGCACCCACACACATTGATTTACACGTTGCCTATGGAGGCTTCTGTGCTACCATGCTAGCTAGATTTGAGTAGTCTGAAACCCATATTAGGGCCTGCAAAGGTTACAATATTATCTGGCCATGTATTTATTTATTTATTTTTAAAGATTTTATTTATTTGACAGAGAGAAACACAAGCCAGAAGGGGGACACAAGCAGGGGGAGTGAGAGAGGGAGAAGCAGGCTTCCTGCCGAGAAGGGAACCCGATGTGGGACTCGATCCCGGGTCTCCAGGATCATGACCTGAGCCAAAGGTGGTGGCTTAACCAACTGAGCCACCCAGGCGCCCCTATCTGGCCCTTTATAGATGCACTTGCTGATTTCTGTTCTGGATCATAAGCTGAAGAAGGGCTGGAGACATGGCAAGTGTTCAAAAAACTCTGGTTAAATGAATGGATGGGCAAAACCCCTGAATTTATTGGATAAGTACATATGTTGATAACCAGCTTTTTGTGACACACTTGAGGTCCCAATTTCCCCTTAAGTAAAATCAGAACAGTAATACTTATGAAATAAGTAGCACTTACGAGGATTATTTCCCATAATACAGCTTCAAGTGTTTAAATGCTATTAAAAATATAACTACCATCTATTAAGCTTTATATGTGTTGAGCACTCTATTAAGGGCTTTATTTTTATTACCTCATTTAATCCTCATGACCACTGTGAGAGAGGAATTATTGACCCCAATTTATAAATGAAGGAACAGAGCGCAGAGAGGCTGAGTCACCTGCCAAGGTCACACAGTTGGTAAGGGATTGAGCTAGGAGTCCGGGTCCAGTGTGTCTGGTTCCAGGGAGCCTTTCCGCCATGCCCTGCTGCCTCCAAGTGCTGTTAAGTGCTTTCTACTTTCTTTTTAACTAAAAGAAGCAAGTATTTGTCTTGGGGGGAGGGGTCTGAAGATACTTAGAATAGTAAAATTAAAAAGAAAAATTTTGCTTTCAATTTGTTTAACCATTTAAATATTTTACAGAGTACACTTCAGATAATTCTAAAATTTAGCTCAGTTACATTTTGTGGAAAAAGCTAAATTAGAGACAATGATTTTCCCTTAGAAAGACAAAGCTTGGTAAGTTTCAGGGAGGAAAGTTTTCATTTGTTTAACAATGTTGTGCATAATGGTAATGTGCATTAAATGTCGCCTTGTCCCAGAAATCTTCTGCCTTGTTTGGAAAGGACCTCACTCAGAGCCATGTGCCCAGCACATAGCAGATGTGAATAAATGTTGGTTGATGGATGGAAGGATAAATGAATAAATACCTTCTACTACTTCATACATACTACCTTCTGGTATACTTGGGTGTGTGTGTCTGTGTGTGTGTGTGTGTACTTACCTATTGCAGAGGAAGCATCTGTTCCCTTGCCACATCTTTGTACCTTTATTAAATTAACTGCCATAGTGCTTGGCAGTAAGTAGAGGCTTAATAAATGTTTGTGGCATTAAAGTGGAGTATGGCCTGTGGTCCCCCAAAGCTTTTGTGGACTGAGTGAACGAAATGTCAGACACTAGTGCACAGGAGTGCCTGGGTGGCTCAGTCAGTTAAGCGTCTGACTCTTGATTTTGGCTGAGGTCATGATCTCAGCATCCTGGGATGGAGCCCTCCCTTGGGCTCTGCACTCAGTGGGGAGTCTGCTGGAGATTCTCTCCTTCTTTCTGTCTCCCCTTTCCCCCCTTGCATGTGCACACATACTCTCTCTCTCAAATAAATAAATAAATAACATCTTTTTTTTTTTTTTTAAGATTTTATTTATTTATTTAACAGAGAGAGATCACAAGTAGGCAGAGAGGCAGGCAGAGAGAGGGGAGGAAGCACGCTTGCTGCTGAGCAAAGAGCCCGATGCGGGCCTCAATCCCAGGACCCTGAGATCATGACCTGAGCCAAAGGCAGAAGCTTTAACCCACTGAGCCACCCAGGTGCCCAAGAAATAACATCTTTAAAAAAAGAAAGAAACTAATGTGCAAATCAGATGGATTTCTCTCTGTATCGGGGGAATGATTTAAACACACAGTTCTATCGAGGTTGAAAAGTCCAATGAAAGTAAAGAAGTCCATTTGTTCCTTTAGGTAGAAAGCATATTTGTTTCTTTTTCTGGAAAATATATTCACGGAAGGTCGTTGAGCTTGCTTCCCCCGCCTCTACTAAGTTGCCAGTTTGTGGACTTTTTTTTTTTTTTTTAAGATTTCATTTATTTATTTAACAGAGAGAAGCACAGCTAGAGAGGGAACACAAGCAAGGGGAGTGAGAGAGGGAGAAGCAGGCTTTCTGCTGAGCAGGGAGCCTGATGCAGGGCCTGATGCAGGGCTTGATGCAGGGCTCGATGCAGGGCTCGACCCTGGAACTCTGGGATCATGACCTGAATTGAAGGCATACGCTTAAGGACTGAGCCATCCAGGTGCCCCTGTGGGCTTGTTTAATGCATATACTTAACTTTTTAAGTGAAACTTCCACAAGAGCTGTGGCCCTGATTCAGAATTTTTTCCTCATCAGTCTCTTCTGCTGCCAATTACTTGTTTATCTGTTTTGGGCTTTGCAAATGAACTATTCATTTGCATGCTATTTGGATAGCTCAGGGTTCTGAAGAGCTGCTCTGGGGCAGCTTGAGTCAGCTCAGGATCAGAAATACTCACCTGCTTTGATTTCCGTGGAGGAAGTTGGCCAGAGCTCTGGACAGACACTGGTACTTTTTGAGTCCTTTGGCGAACAGGAAAAGCAGGCAAAGTCACACACCATATTCTCAGCCTGGGCTGACCCCTTATAAACCTATTCCCCAACTTTATCACCTATTTTTTTTCCTTGATTTTTCTTGCATTTGTATATAATTTGGGGCAACTTCTTTAAAATGCCAATGCAGCTATTTAGGCTACATAAAGGGTCAGGTGGTGGCTGGAGCCTTTTCATGGCCTCTTAATATCTCTGTATTTCATTGGCATTTCTCTGTTCCCCTCAGCTAGGAGTTTGGACCTACTCTGCCTGATTCCCCTCTCTACCAGCTTTCTTCTCACTTAATTCATTTCTGCCCATGGCTTTGATCTGTCTGGAAAAAAGCATCCAGGCACTGGAATATTATCACTGGCCTCTTTTAATTTTTTTGTAAGCATACTGTAATTCATGGTTGGTCTTTTGGCCGGCCTGAGACCACCAGACCCTCAGCAGCCCCAGTCCCACTAGTCATTCTCCAGGAGAATACCAGCCTTCTCCCTTTCTGTCACTGACACTATTTCAGAGTCTTTGAGTGATGAGGACTTGTTGGAAATAAAGAAAAGCAGAGCTGGGGAATACCAGTAATTATGCTAATCTGAGAGCATTAGATCTTCAAATATTATACATTTTTGGATAAGTAATTCTGTTGTTTTTGAAGTTTGGTTTCCTTTTTTTTTTCTTGGGTGGTGGCCTATAATTTTGTATGAAGGAAAAATGCCTAATCCTTCTCTGTTGACTTGCTGTGGAAATAAGACGGGTTTTTGTTGTTGTTTTCTTGAGTGTTCATGAAAGGAAACCAGGAGAATGTATCGGTCTAATAATATACTACTTTGTGGATGAAGATGAAACTAATAATAATAATACCCTGTTCAGTGGTGAAATGCTTTTAACTTTCAAAGCATAGTTCCTTTTATGAACTTATTTTATCAGCCAGAAAGGTGATTTCAGTTACTTTCCCCCGCAGTGATGGTGGATCTGTAGGAGCTTGTCTGACTGTGCAGGTGAGTTTGAGAGACTCCATCCCAGTGGGACTCAATCAGGGGCGACTGCAGACTCACCTGGAAAGCCTCTGTGAATTACACGTGCTTGGACTCTGCTGTGGACTTACACAGGCAGTCCAGAGGCTGAGGGATCCTGCCCTCTTAGAAGAAGCTTCTTGGGTGATTCTGTTGTGTCCTTCTGATTAAGAGCGGCCCCGCCAGTCCACTCCCTGTGCTGGACCCCTCTAGTGGTTGTGGTCATCTGGCTAGGCTGGGGTGCCATGTCCTCTGCGACTGGAACCCAAGCAGAGTGATTACTGATCTGGGATTCTGTAGAACCCCAAGTGGCATTCACTCTTGCCTCTTGGCTACAGGCAGAGCTTTATTAAGTATTTTAACAATTGAACTTTTGAGTTTGTACTCAATGACTGTCCCTAGAGGGTCCCTACACATATTATCTCATGTAACCATTTAAACCGGTTCCATTGTCAGAGACATATGTGACCAACCCCATGAAAGAAGATGAGCCTTCAGAATGCCTCGGTGGCTCAGTCAGTATAAGTGACTGCCTTCGGCTCAGGTCATGATCCCAGGGTCTTGGGGTTCAAGTCCCATGTCAGGCTCCTTGCTCAGTGGGGAGCCTGTTTTTCCCACTGCCTGCTGCTCCCCCTGCTTGTGTTTTCTCTCTCTCTCTCTGGCAAAAGAATAAAATCTTAAAAAAAAGAAAAAAGAAAAAAGAAAAGAAAATGAGCCTTCAGTTGGATTTAGGCTATGTGATCCAAGGAGAGAGATTTAATGGATTTTCACCAACATGGATTTCTTTCACCTCACTGTCTTTGCCTATATAGTGTGGGGCTAATGATGCACCCCTCACAAGACTAGGGTGCTGCCTCTGTTCCTCAAACCCGTCAGTCTCCCTCAGGATCCATGTCCTCATTTGCAAGATGAGGACACACAGACCTGCCTTATGGGCTTGTTGTGAGGATTAGGAAAAGATGAACAAAGTTCATGACCTCATGAACCTTAATAATGAGAAAACCCCGAAGAGAACATTTTCAATGCATTACCTTTCTCTCTGTGTAAGAGGAAAGCTTTAATGTAATAGGATGGCTTCTAAATGTGTGTTTCATAATGTAGTGGGTAGAGTGTGGAACATGTCTTCTGGGAGGAAACTGGAGTTTTTGCATTTCCTGCCTGCTTGTGCTTTTGAATTTGTGGCTGTGAGGCTGCCCTGCCTGAGGTTTCAGCAGTTAAAATTTCCCAGGGCAGCTTGATATAAACACCCCGTGGTCTGGATAGAATTCTGGGTATGGCCAGGGTAGAGGGGAAAAAGACCATTTTCAAAGTCTCTTTTTTTTTTTTATTTTTTTTATTTTTTTTATTTATTTTTTTTTTTTCAAAGTCTCTTTTGAAGACTTCGTTGAGTCTTGAACTTCGTTTAACTTGAACTTCTCCCCATCTTCTTCCCCAAATGTCCCTAGTGCTTGATACACATAAACCATGCCAATGTTTTGGAAGATTTCTGGCTTGACCACCATAAATTGGTTCGTATTTCCAGCAGGGCAGTTATTTAATTTCCTGTTGGAAGTCTACAAATGTTGGCACTGTTTGCACTTTGGCAAATGACCAAAACCCAGTACAGTATCATTAGCAAGCTCTGGTATATAGATTAAAGCACGATTGTCTTTCATAAGAGGCCATCTCTGTGCAGGATGGGGCTTGGGGGCTGCAAGAGTGCAGGGAAGCACAATCGAGCTTTCTAATCAAAACCAAAGTATAGTAACGGGGACTTGCTCAAGAGAAGGGTTAGAAGGAGGGCAGAACTCTGTTTTCTTGTCTTGATTTCATTTGTTTGGGTTACTTCTCTCTAGACTCTGGGAGAGTTTGGAGCCTGGGGCTGTCTTGCTTTCTGGAATGTCCTCATTGAGATCTTCTGTGTCTTCCTGACTCCCTCCCTCTCTTGACAGTGCTCCTGGGAGCCACCTATCTCCAGGGTCTGTGGGAGATACACAGAGTGTCTCCAGAGAGCCCACTGTAATAATTAAAATGTATAGAGAGTGGGCATTGAAGCTGCGGGATGGGTGAGGCGCTTCATATATGCTCCTTCTAATCTTTACAATACCCTTGTGAAATGTGAATTATTATTCCCATATTGATGATGAGATTACTGAAGTATACAGAAATTGAATCATCTGTAGCCAGTGAGTGTCTGAGCTGGGTTAGAACCTAGTTCTGACTCTTAGAAAGGTTCTTGCTCTTTCCATATGCCATATTTAAACCCTAATAGAGTTCTAGGAGGGAAAAAGGGCTAGAGTTTTTAGAGAGACGGGTGAGAAGTTGGAAAATGAATATTGGAGGAATATATATATATTTTATTTAAAAAATATATATATTTTACCACATTAGCCCTGTCTTTCATTAGCAAGGATCCTTCCATGTTGGCTCATTGGTACAGTGAACACAGAGATGTATTTTTTCCTGCCACACATTGTATCATGAAAGATGTCAAACATATTAAAAAACAGGTGATAGTGAATATGTAAGTTCTAACCAATTATTATTCCCTTCTAGGTATCAGGCACAATGCTAACTGCTTTATTAACCATGATCTCATTTATCGTTTTCACAGTGTCAATGCATAGGTGAGCAAACTGCCCCTTATACAGGTTTAACTTCCTGTTTCTCTAGCTAGCGAGCTGCATTCCTGGGATTTGAAGTTGGTGCATGGAGACTGGGGTGTGATTTTTCTGCATTTCAAATTACTCTCCCCTGTATTTCTGTTCTTCCTCAATGTCAAATTATTTAGAAAATCAAGTTCCAGATGGCAGGTCCTGAAGGTTACTGTTGCGGCAAAATTCCCAATGCCCCAGAAATTGAAGGCTCTCAGTAATTTCCAAAGATTCTCTGGGACAAGATCTCGTTCTCCCGAGGATCCTTGTCAGACTTGCATCAGGGAAGGGGCAGAAGTTCTGCTCTCTCCAGAGTGTTCCAGAAAGTTTTTGTAGTCTTTGGAGTTCTTAGGATTGACTTACATTTTCTTTTCACACTCTTGAAAAAAAAAATCCATTGGGGCGCCTGGGTGGCTCAGTTGGTTGAGCGACTGCCTTCGGCTCAGGTCATGATCCCGGAGACCAGGGATCGAGTCCCGCATCAGGCTCCCTGCTTGGTGGGAGGCCTGCTTCTCCCTCTCTCACTCCCCTGCTTGTGTTCTCTCTCTGGCTGTGTTTCTCTCTGTCAAATAAATAAAATATTAAAAAAAAAATCCAAACCCTTTTCTTGGGGCAAAGTTAATTTTGTCATGATGGGCTTATCTATGGCATCCTCAGACCTACCGACCATCTTTCCTTCTGGGCGAAGAGGATAGCATTTGTGGGCACTGACTCAGATCGGTGTGTGTATGCCTTTTGTGAGGGACCATGCTTGAAAGATAATTGGAGCTTTTCGGCATGTTTATGCTTGAACCTGCTTCGTTGCTGATTGGATGTAATCTTGAGCAAGTCACCTAAGTTCCTTAAGCTCTAGGCCTGCATCATTGTCAGGTGGGTAGAGAAAAGATACAGACATAGTTCCTTCCATCAGAAAATGTAATCTTCTTAAGAAGCCAAGGCATATACCCATGAAGAAGATGCGGTTAAAGACAGCATGCAGCATAGGGAGGAACTGCTCTAAAAGGTGGCAACCGGAAGACATAACTGTCAGTTGGGATAGTTGAGGGGAGGAGTAGAATGTACCTGGGACTTAAGGTCAGGTGCAAATCCCAGTACTGTCACTGCATAGCTGCATAATCTAGACTCTGTTCCTCAACTTTGCATCATAAAATGGGATTAATAATGCCGGCATCGGAGTACCCTTGTGAGGATTAAGTTGAGGTCACATGAAACTCCTCACACGACACTTCTGCACCTTGTAGACATTGACAGTAAGAGATTTGCCCATATGTGGGAAATGGGGAAGCTGAGGTAGCTCTTAAACTCCGAGGAGGATGTGGATGTGTGAAATGACTGACTTTTGAAAGGATCTTACAAATAACACTATGGAATATGATGTGGGCATTAAGAAGCATGGTTGAAACCCAAAACTCGTTCTTTTTTTTTTTTTTTTTTAAGATTTTGTTTATTTATTTGACAGAGAGAAACAGAGCCAGAGAGGGAACACAAGCAGGGGGAGTGAGAGAGGGAGAAGCAGGCTTCCCGCCGAGCAGGCAGCCCGATGTGGGACTCGATCCCGGGTCTCGGGGATCATGACCTGAGCCGAAGGCAGTTGCCCAACCAACTGAGCCACCCAGGCGCCCCCAAAAACTCGTTCTTAATAAGGCAAGGTGGTTTATTCATTAAGCCAAAAACTCCAACCTGTTTGATTAAATGTCACTGGTAAGATATGAAAATGTCTGGTCTCATTTTGGCTGAAGTCCACATCCGTGAGGTATAATTGATCAGCTGGCTGACACATGCGATGCTCTTTGAATGTTTTCATCTCTGCAAGACACTTTCTGAGGTACCTCCCACAGCCCCTGCAGACTGCCATATTTTCTACACAGCTGTTTGGTTATTTAATGACATCTATCCCCTTGTGCTGCCCCCGGCACAAACAACCAGTGTTCAGTAAGATGGACTTTGGAAACCGAGGCTGGAATGACATTGTTGAAGACTTGTCTAAGTTTTGTCTTTTGTTTTGGTTTTTGTTTTGTTTTTGCCTGTAGTCTTTAGTTGGGAGGTCAGAGGGAGGAAAATCATCCCCAGAAAAAATGAAATTCTAGTCTAACACTTTGAGAGAATGAATTTTGTCTTCTCTTCATTCTTTCCTACTTGGCAGTCATTTTTGCTGGATGCAGATTAAGGTGTGACGTGAATTTTCAGTTTAGCTAGAATTAGGTCTTTGATGGCTTTGAGGAGTATGGTGGGGGGGAGGAGGGCTGACAGTAAAATCCAAAGGTCAGATGAGGTCCTGGATGTGTCACCTGCGTGGAGAGCTTTTGTAGTGAGAGTATTAGAACTTGATAAGCATTTTCTTTCCTTTTTTTTTTTTTTAAGATATCAGAACTTTTTTTTTTTTTTAAGATTTTATTTATTTATTTGACAGAAACACAGCGAGAGAGGGAACACAAGCCAGGGGAGTGAGAGAGGAAGAAGCAGGCTTCGTGCCAAGCAGGGAGCCCGATGTGGGGCTCGATCCCGTGTCTCCAGGGTCATGACCCGAGCTGAAGGCAGTTGTTTAACCAACTGAGCCACCCAGATGCCCTTGATAAGCATTTTCTTATAACCCTTTATTATAAGAAAGATTTTTTCAATGTATATTGTGTCATCATGTATATCTCAGTAGGCATTGTTTTTATTGCTGTTGTGCAGGTGGGGACACAGAAAGAGAATAGCAGATTCACTAACTGTGTGAGGTGATGTAGCTAGGAAGTCACTGGATTTGAACTCACATCTGGGACACCAAGCAGTTCCTCCGAATTGCAGTGAAATATGCACTCCCCATGATAGACTTCTTTCCTAGAGCAGGCTGGGTTTGCTGGTGCACGGTAAGGAGCCGCCAACAGCAGAAGGAGGGATAAAGAGGACTTCATTGTGTTCACTTTTCATCCAAATAGATCTTTTATGCTCACGATTATGACAAGGAGAGAAGCACTGGAAATACCATATACTAAGTACTGCTTTGTGTCCTGATCAGAGTAAGGTGTGTTGCATAATGCCCACATCGAACCAGGATGTCATTATCCTTATTGATGAGCTTCCAGAAAGCAAGTACCTTGTGCCCAGGTTCCCCTGACCCCCCACGAGAACTGCCGGTGTTAAGCAGGTGTTGAGTACACCATCTTCCTATTCAGTTTCTGATGACCTCTGCCTGACAATCAGAGGATGTTTGTGGCTTTCCTTTCAAAGACCTTTAAAATTGTTTCATTGTTGGTATATTTGCTATCCACTGGAAACTGCCAAAACTTTTTCACTGCTGCATTTGGAAAAAAAATAATGAGTTGACGTGTTAGTGATTCAGGACTTCTGGGAAGCTGAAAGCACCCGTGCACTTATTTTTGAGTGAAGATGTTCCGAACGAGCCCGCCCCAAAAGGAGAAATATCTGTCTTCCGAAATTGAGTGCAGGTCTCTTATTGGCTTACCCCAGCAGGAACCTGTTATTAAATAAGCTGAATACCAGGTCCAGGGGTTTACCTAGCCTGAGAAAGCAGCAGCATCTGCATTTATGAGGAAAACAGAGAGACCCATTTCTCTGTGGACTGATCCTTAACAGGCAGCTTCAGCTGAGAGGAGATTCTGGCCAAAGGAAAATGTAGCTTAAGAAAAGCCCCAGCTGCTTCAAGTAACCTAAGCCTCCCTATTCATGAAATATTATCTGACAGCTCCCCCCTCGCCCAGCGGCTGGGGACTGAGTCAGAGCCGCTCCAGGAACCTGTGTTCTCATTTGGGCATTCGAGATTGACCCCACTTTGTGCACTAGACGGTTCTGTGAAAGGCTGCATTTAGATAGCACATTTTTGTGTATGAATATAAAGGTATTTAACAATGTACTGGGAAGCTTGCTCTGATGACTCCTTTTGGGAAGAAATTAATTGACACTGATTTCTAAATGAGGACTTTCAGGTGTGTTCAGCACCGTGCTTGTTGATGGGGCAGAGGCAGGGGCATGAGAAACACTGGAACGGAAGCTCTTTGAGAGCAGGGATTTGTCTGTCTGTTCACTAATACCCAGTAGTGTTTGCAGTAGGGTCCGGCACGGAGCGGATGCTAGATAGACACTTGCTGAATGAGTGAGTGGAGGTTCTACCTCTAAGAGCTTACAACCTAGTTTGCATTTGAATTGTTAATTATTAGGGCTTACAACTAGTTTGTTCGCATTTAATTGATTAATTAACATGAATTAATTAGTGATTTTATTCCTTTATTCTACTTATAAGTATCCTGGAGTCCTCGGTTTTATTAGGTCTTTAATCTCTTTTACTACTTTATTTTAATTATATTTAAAAATAAAACTTAGTGATGTGTTTGTTTAGAACACGTGAAAACAAGAAGAGTTAAGTAATTATTTTCATTTAAGCTTATATCTTTCAAAACTTTTTTCTGTGTAAATAGTGAATATACATTTTAAAAAAGATTTATCTATTTGAGAGAAAGAGATAGAGCATGAGCAGAGAGGAGAGAGAGAAGCCCCCTACCTCCCCGACTGAGCAGGGGGCCCAACATGGGGCTGGATCCCAGGACCCTGGGATCATGACCGGAGCCAAAATTAGTCGCTTAACCGGTTGAGCCACCCAGGTGCCCCAGTAAATATACATATTAAAAAAATAGGCTCGTCTTCAGGCAAAGTTGATTTTATGATTTGCTTCTTCTCTCCACTTACCAATGTTATTGTGCCAAACTTCTTAATTCAAAATACGTAACTCAAATAATCATTTTTAAAGATTGCATAAATTAGTATTATCTGTGATTATATCATAATTTTCTTTTTTTAAATAAAGATTTATTTATTTTTAGAGAGACAGCATGTGCTCGTGGGAGTGGAAGCAGGGGGTGGAAGGAGAAGGAGAGAGAGAATCTCAAGCAGATTCCCCACTGAGCATGGAGGAGCCCTACTCAGGGCTCATTCTCATGACCCTGAGATCATTACCTGAGCTGAAACCAAGAGTCGGACACTTAATTGACTAAGCCACCCAGGTGCCGCTATATCACAATTTTCTTAATCCCTATTATTGGACATTAGTTTTCCCCCCTTCTCTCTTTCTCTCTCCCTCCGTCTCCCTCTCTTTAGTATAACCAATGCTGTGATTGTCTGTAAACTTTTCACATATCTATGATTATTGGCAGTAATTCTTCAAAGTGGAATTACAGGTAAAAGGTCAAAGGCTTTTGATGTATATAATCACATTGCCCACCCTAAAGACTGGGAAAAGGCATACCCTTCTCCATAGCCCATTGACGGAAAGAGGCTTTTTCCTTTACCTATACAGGCTGTTTTTTAATAATTTAAATAATTGATTATGTTCTGGGTTAAAAAAGTAAAATTATTATTAATTATTATTTACATACTTTTGATTTACTAGTGATGCTAAATATCATTTCATATGTTTTTGATCATTTATATTTCTCCTTTTGCTAGTTCATTTCCATTGTCTTACTCAGATTCATGAGGACAGATCCTTTCTTGGTCCCTCCCAATCCACAGTGGAACTTGCTATGGCACTTACCCCACAGCGCTCAGTAACTGTTCATTCTTACCCATCCACCCATTCATCCATCCATCCGGCCACCCATCTATTAGCCATTTATTCAACTGTTTATTTGTTGATTTATTTAGGAAGTATTGAAGACCTACCGGATGACAGGTAGATAAATACAGGCTTATAATCTAAAATACTTCTTTGAAAGTTTTCAATATTGCTGCTATCAGCTACAAATCTTATATTTTTAGAAAAGACATATTAATATGATTTAATACTAAGAGCAACTAATCCAAATGTTTTTCCCCTTAATGAATTTTTTTTAGGATAATAAAGGACAAAGATGAGCGTATCTTTTCTGGGCACCCTGTGGATGTCAAAAAACTTTTTCTGTAAAGGGCCAGATGGTAAATATTTTAGGTTTCGCAGGCCATGCTGTCCCTGTAGCAACTATTCACTTTGTTCTAATAGTGTAAAAGCCGCCATAGACAAATGAGCCTGGCTGTGTTTCAATAAAAGTGTATTTATAGATGATGAAATTTACATTTCAGATAACTTTGCATGCCAGAAAATATTATTTTTCATTTGATTTTTTTTTAATCCTTTAAAAGTGTAAAAACCTTTCTTAGGTTATAGGTTATACAAAAACAGGCAGTGAGTTGGATTTTGGCTTGGGGTTTATAGTTTGCCCACCCCTGGAGTAGAGTCTCAGAAGCATGCTTTAAGACAGAGAGAAGCCAATCTGGTTTCGCCAATTTGCTATAACCAGTCCCCAGAATAGACAATTCATAAAGGGATGATAGATTGGAGTTTAGCAGAGGCTTGGATATATGTGGGAGGTCATTCTACATAAACAATTTTGAATACTGCTTGTTTCTCTTAATACTACATGGTAATATTCAGTGCTGCTAGTTTCTCATACTACTATATGGTAATATTTTTCAGTGCTGCTAAATATAATGTAAATTAAAACCACAATAAGCTGCTACACTACACAGAGAAAGGCTATATTTAAAAAAAACTAACTTATCTAGGAGAAATGAAAACCTGTGTCTACACAAAGATATGTGTGCCACTGTTTAAAGCAGCATTATTTATAATAGCCCCAAAATAGAAACAACTCAAATGTTCATGAGCTGGTGAATGCATGAACAGAGTGTGGCATGTTCATATAATAGAATACTACTCAGCAATGAAAAGGAGAAAAATGTCATACAAGTTACAACGTGGATAAACCTCAAAAACCTTATGCTCAGTGAAAGAAGCCAGACTCAGAGGAACAGATACTGTACGATTATAGTTATACGACCTGTTGAGGAAAGGCAAAAAACGAGACAGAAAACTGGTTAGTGTTTGTCTAGGGCTGGGGTAAGAGTGGGACCTAGCTGCTAACAGAAACACCAGGACTCTTTTGGGGCAATGGAGATGCTCTAAAACTGGAATATGGTAATGGGTGTACAAGGAGACACATTAACTGTTGGACTGTATGCTTACAACAGGTAAATTTTATGTCTCTTCATTATTCCTCAATAAAATTGTTAAAAATATTCATTGAATACTGAATTTTGAATAATATCATATTTCATTGAATGTTTCATTTCTTTATCCTGTATGACTTGGGAGAAATGTCTAGTGTATATTCCCTTTTTAGCCAACATCTATATTGAGTAGGTTACATTTGAGCCATTGGGCTTAAACAAGGATGATTTAGTGGAATGGAAAATAATCCAGTGACCCCGCAACCTTGAGTGGCCTCAGCTCTGCCTCTAGCTGGGTGGATCTCCATTTCTTCATTTGTAAAATCTAGAAAAGAAGTGGACCCAAGGAGATACTGGATCCTAGAGGATAGAGGATCAGAAAAGAAAAGGTGGCAGTAGCAGGAGTAAAAAGACCAATTTCCCCAGAATTATGAGTCCAGTGACTGATGATCGAGTCCCCTCCTCTTCTACTCTCTGGCAGGAAGTGAGTAGGAACTGTGTGCAGGGTTCTCAGGTGATCGTTACAAAGGGGACGATCAGATGTTGGAGGAGCCTCAGGAGAGACTGCAATGATGAAATGATGACAAGAAGCTTGCTGGGATCTGCTTTGTAAACTGGAAGCGTTCTGCTTGGCATGGCCCTTGCCACGGGGAAGAGCGCCATTGAGTGACTTAATCACTGGGAAGCTCTCTGGGTTTTGTGCTCCCGAGGAAGAATGTAGAGCTTGTTGTAGGAATACTGAGGTTGAGAGTCAAGAGTTTAGAAATGTTGCCATGAAAACAATAGGTCATTATGTTTGCCTTCCAAGGGAGAGTTTAAACTGAGGGAGACAGCACTGGTCTCCAACTCCTTGCATTCTCTGTTTCCAGCTGAGTTCCAGGTTTTCCTAGAGTACGGCCAGCATTTGTACCCAGAAAACACAAAAGAAAAACTGTGGAAACGTAACTTGTAAATGTTTTTTTCATTAGCTCCAGGCTCCCAGCCACCAATAAACTGTATGCTTTTAAAAATCTTTATTATTTTGTGAGCTTAAAAAAAGTGCTTTTTTACCCTTATTCATATGCTTGGGATTTTCTTAAAATGTTACTTATCAAACATTTATCTGTTTAGTCCCTCCAAAAGGTAACGGCATTTTAAGTTTTTGCTTAAAAGAGAAAAAAAAAACATTTAATAAACTCGCTGTAACTTGAGCCTGTTGGTGGTCTTGGAGGAAACCCAAATCCAGGTTTGTTTGATACTGTGTAATGTGAATGCAATTAGTAGTGGTTTTTCCAAAGTAGAAAGAGATGTAGAAAAATAATGCACAGCAAATTTAGGTCAGAGCTGGGAAGCTTATAAATCCTTATTTTTGTTTTCATTACCTTAAGTAATAGGGGGCTTTTGTCTTTATTACATAATTTCCCTCACAATAATACGTTTTAAAACATTTCTGTGTTAATTTCATGTTTGATCAGAGAGCCAGAGTTCGCAAACCCCTGTACTGTGGCTGCTGGGACAGTTTACATCCAGAAGATTTCTTGTTCATCTCTAGGAAGCCAACACTAAAATTACTGATGGGGGCAAGTTCTACCACCTGTTTCTTCATTCAGTATGAGGTCTGACAAAGCAGTTTTCTAGGGGTTGACATCCTTAGGCTAGGCTGAGGAACGAAGTGACCTGTATATTGATGTTGTTGTTTTTCAGAGGATGTGATTCAGTTCTAGAGTATTTAAACCTATGTGACGAGATGTAAAGACAGGGGATATGTCTTTCTGGTACATCGTAGATACTCAGGAAATAATAGCTATTGGTGTTCTCACTCTCCAATACTCTCACTTTCTAATGTCGAGATGCAATTTACTCCTCCCAGCTACACCATCCTCTGTGCTTCTCCTTCAGTTTGCTAGGTCTACTCCTGCTTCTATACCTTAGCAATTTTTTTATTCCCTCTTCTTGGAGACGTGATACTGGCCTGGACCACTTCCTTATCTCTTCTAGGTCTTTGTTCAAGATACCATCTCAGTGAGGCCCTATGTATCGCCTGTCCTTGCTTTGTTTTTTCATTGTTTCATTACCATTGGGTAAATGGATAGGCTGATATGCTGTGTATCCTGTTTGTTTATTTGGCTTATCATTCTACCACCAGAATCTGAGTTCCATAAGGGTAAGGGTTTCTGTCTGATTTGATTATTGCTGTGCACCCACTGATTAGAAAGTAATCATTGCTACAACTTGGTTTAATGAATGAATATATGAATGAATCAATGAATGAATGAATATGCTACCATTTACTAGTATGCATCAATGACTAGTGTGTTTGCTTTCTTGGATCCTTTGTTTGATTCCCCATTTGTTTCAGGAAGTGCCATGGGTGGGTCGCATGAGGTGTCGCACTGCACATAGCTCTTTCATGTTGTGTTTTGCAAATGCATTGGTTCACGTTTTCATTTAACAAGGCAGACACTGGGTGCCTGGGTGGCTCAGTGGGTTAAAGCCTTTGCCTTCGGCTCAGGTCATGATCTTAGAGTCCTGGGATTGAGGCCCGCATTGGGCTCTCTGCTCCACAGGGAGCCTGCTTCCTCCTCTCCTTCTGCCTGCCTCTCTGCCTACTTGTGATCTCCCTCTTTGTCAAATAAATAAATAAAATCTAAAAAAACACAAAACCCACAAACTTAAAAAAAAAAAAAGGCAGACACTGTTTCTGCCTTCACAGGGCATAATCTTGTGGGGGGGGGTGGGTGGGTGGGAACTGGACAAACTTATGAGTAATTCTAGTAAAGAGGGCTAGTAACTGATAAGGAAGGTACAATGAGTTGTGGGGGCACCCAGGAAAGACTCCTAATCCAGATGTGGAGAAAGGACCATCGAAGGCTTCTGGGAGGGAGGGACATCACAGCTGACATCTGGAGATGGAATAGGCATTGGACAGGCAGAGTCAGGGTGATGTGAAGAGGGTTCCAGGAAGGAAGAATACTGAGTACAGAGTCTGGAACTGAATGTCTGTGGAATATGGGGAAGCTGAAAGGAGAGCCAGCAAGCCATGCTGAGGAACTTGGATTTGATGTTAATAGCAGTGTGGAGCCATGGAAGGATTCCACAGACAGGAGTGACCTGGTCAGACTTTCATTTTCAACAGCCATTTTAGTGAGTTTATCTCCCTAGATGAAGAACTCGGACACAAGCTCCTGAAGGGGGATTTTGAAAATAGTTAAAGGGCCTTCCAGAAAGTGAACCTGTAAGCTCCATAAAGTCTGCCGAAATAATGTTGACTCTGACTGGTGAGTTCCATAGCAGTAAGTTTAGGGTCCACTCCCACCCCCGAATGCTTAAAAAGCCTCACTGTCTTTGGGTGTACAGTTCATACCTTGAGTTTAGGGACACGGTTTTGCCAAAGACATAGATAATTCCACTGACCTCAATATCACTGTGGGGCAGAAAAATACAGCAGGAGTGGAGGAGGCAGAGAAAGTTCTAAACCGCCTTTAGACACAGAAGGAGCGAGAGCAGTCCTACCCAGTGCTCGCTACCAAATGGAAATAAAGTGGCAAGGATGGGGTGTCAGGCAGTGTCCCTCCAGACCTCACACAGCCGACACCGGTCCTGACCTTGCTCTGCAACTTATGATGCATGTTGTGGTGTTGGGAACTCCTTAACCTCTTTGGTCCTCAGTTTGCTTTTCTGAAAATGGGGTAAGGCTACCTATCTTTCAGGGTTGTTTGGATTCAGTGAGATAAAGTATAGTTAGTTCTGCTATAGTACATGTTTCAAAAACATGCATTGGTTCCTTCCTGGTTGATGTATTAGGGAATGATTTGAAGATAACACAAATGTGATCAGTATTATCTGTCAGAAGAGCTAGGTAAACTCAGAAAACTCTCCTCAGCGGCAGCGAAGCGTGTAGGAATATGTGGAACACACATCTCAAAACCATCTACCTGCCACCGCCGTTCAGTGCATGTGTTGTGCGCCACGCCCAGCCACATCTGGTGTTACCATTTTCAGTCTCATTTCTGATCACTCTCCTCCCACCACTTCTCCAGGAGCCGCAACCCTTCCAACATTCACTCCTGCATGCAAACGTAGGTCTTTTTCAGGGTAAAGGGCCCCGTTCATTACTTATACATATCATCATCATTCAGCATATGTAAAACAACAACAACAACAACAACAACAACAACAACCAAAACCTGGGCTACCATTTTTATTAGCTTTTCTATTATTTTGTTTCACTAATGCAGTTTTTGAGTGGTGTGCTTCAATCCCATTTTCCCATTAACCCTGTTATTTTCATTGCATGATTTTGCATAGCAAAGTGATATTTTGGAACTTGTCTTCTCTGTGACAGCAAAGTTGACTGTATTTAAAGACCCCAACACAGTTTCTGGCAGACAAGTGGCACTTACTAAAAGGTAGCCGATTCTTATTTATCCATTTCAGTGTGATGTTGGATGGGGGCAGGGATGACTAGCATTCAGTTACTTTGACTGTGAAAGTCAGTGAATGGAGCAGCTCAGTGGGAGGATTTTCGGTGCTTGTCTTTTCCACGTGTGTGCTTAGACCACTGTTGGGGTCTTGTGACAGACTGGATGTACAGAGAAGAGAGCAATCCTGGAAGAGAGAAGCCATAGAATGATCTTTAAGCAATTTAGAGGGCTGCCTTGGGGACGAAGGATTGCTTTGCTTTGTGGGGTTTCACATAAGGCAGAAACTTTAAGAATCCCTGCTTGTCACAGGGATTCTGTGGCCACTCTGGGATGGGTGAGGACAGGGAAAAGTTAGACTTGGGTTTGGAGGTTCTACCTTCATAGTTCCTTTTTTAAAAAAGATACTATGCAAAGACAGATAACTGCAGGTTTACAGAAGAAATTTTACACAAAAAAACCCCTGCAGTTTTCCGGCAATACTTGGGCTCTTGTTTCCTCTTTTTAATGGTCTAAGAGAATAGCTCACATGTGGACGTATTTACATACTGACTTTTCGTTAGTTATGCCCTTGAACACTGGAAATCTAAAGCCTGTGCTTTACAAATATTTATGGCTTGGGGCATGCTTAGGAATAGTAAAATCACATCACTGTTTTCCATCCAGATTTCTTCCCTTTTCCCCCGTGCTTTTTTTTTTTTTTTTTCTTTTTTCAACTTAGAGAGAAAGCTCAACTAGTTGCTGATCTGGCTTTAATTTTTCTTTAACATCCTGTATAGCTTTTGTCCTGTCCACTTGGGCCAGGCTGTAAGGCTCTCATAAGAGGAAGATATCACCCTAGTCTTGAACTTTCCCAGTCGAGCTAAGTTGGAGAGATGCACCAGCATGCGTGGAGAGTGTGAGTTGAGTATTCACAGTCTGCTTCAGGTATTTGCAGTGGGAAACTGAGCCCGCAAACTAGAAGGCTAGGTGCAGGATCTCTAGAAGAATTAGTTTTTTGAATTATAATTTTAGAATAATAATTAATTATGCTGGGCAGTCTGTTTATATACTGATGTAGAAGATTCTAGGTTTCTATCTGATCTTGCTATTAAGAACAGATGTTTCAGACATTTGATTTTACTCAGAGGTTTCTCTCTAATCATAGATTGGGCAACACTGTTCCCATGCTAAATCTTTTTTTAAAAAGGTTTTATTTACTTATTTTGAGAGAGAGAGAGAGGGAGCAGCATGTGAGAGCACAAGCAGGGGGGAGGGGTAGAGGGAGAGGAAGAAGTAGGCTTCCCGCTGAGCAGGGAGCCTGATGCCTGCTCGCTTGATTCCAGGACCCTGGAATCATGACCCGAGCCGAAGGCAGCCACTTAACTGACTGAGCCACTTAGGTGCCCTCCCATGCTAAATCTTAACAAAACTACTAAACGTAAAATGGCATATTTTAATGATAACCATGTTGCTCTGATGCTTTAAAAATGCATGCTACCCTTTTGTTTGTTTGTTTCTATGTATCTAAGAGCACAGGAGTTCTAGGCTTACTCTTAAATTGATTTTTCCAAAGCCAACACATTTCTTCCTTTGGGATCTGTTCTCCCTTTCAAGCTTGCTGGAATGTGTGGATGGTCTTTCCACATGGGAGTTCTTGAGCTAGGTGTATTGGCAGTACAAGCGTGGGGGAAAGGGACTGCTGGCTCTGAGATCTGAGTCTGAGGCATTCTGATTGGCTGCCCTGGACTCCTAGATAATGACCAGAAGGAATGGGGCTGGCAATGCCATTTTCCCCAGCCACTAGCCTGGATGATGATCCTGCTTGGCAAATGACTCTAATCGACGTTTCCAGCCCAGCTGGGCGTGGTTGCGGTGGCAAGCCCATGGTTCAGTCATTGGCTGGGGCTACTGGCCCCAACAGGTCAACCTTTCTCCTTAAGCCTGATCGACCGGTAATCACTTCCCTCCCCGCCAAAGCCATGAGACTTCAAATAAATAAGGTGCTCCCATCTATTTTGGTACTTTTCCCCCTCTCCCTTAGCCTTGCATAATGGAAAGAGCATGAGCTTCAGAAGCTTGGGTTTAATCCCAGCTCTGTTATTTTTTGGCTTTGTAATTTTGGGCATGTGACTTCACTCTGAGCCTTTGCTTACTCATTTAAAAAGTGATCTCATTCGTCTTGCACTACCAGAGCTGTTGAGAAAATATCATGTAAAGTGTCTACTACAGCGTCAGGCACACAGAAGGCCTTCCAGAACTGTAATCCACACAAACTCTGACCAATTCCTTTTTTGTTTTGAGTAAGCCAATTACTTCAATCCCAGTTGACATGTCTCCAGAACCAAAAGATTAGTGGATCCGGCTTTCTTCTTTGTGCCAGGCTCTGTCCTAGGCCCAGAGGCTTCAGAGATGAGTAAGAAGAAGACTCGGCCTATAAAGGCATTCCCAGTTTTGCTCAAATCCATTCATTCGATAATCATATTTTGATCCCTACTGTATGCAAAAGCCCTGTGCCCCTGGGGAGGATACTAAGATGGTTCAGTCACTAATTCATTCCACATTTATTGGTCATTGGTTGTTGCCAGATATTTTTACAAGCGCTACGGATAGAAAAAAGCACATAAGTAAGCTCCTCCCTTTGAGAAGCTCACAGTGTAATAAAGTAAACCTAAGGGTGGGGTAAGCAGATGGAAAGACAATATGTTCTGGTTGTTAAAAGGCACTTCCCTGAGTACTATAGTCTGCATATAGCTACACAGGTTGCATTTTTCCAAATATGCAGATGTTGAAACTTGGCGTTTCATAGAGGTAGCATTCTTACTTTATGGCTGAGGAAACAGAGCCCAGGAATGCTTAACACATCACACATTAATTTAGGGACAAGTAAAGCTGAAACTGGACCCATAGCAACTTTTACCTGTATGTGACTAAATTTGAAAATGCCTTCTCTTTTTTTTCGATCCTGCTGTCACCAGATCTGCTACTTGCTTTCCGTAAACTGTTGCATTCCATCCCTCCGATAGCTCTCTTGGACCATTATGGGTTTAAGGAACTTGCTCAAGGTCATACAACATAACATAAAAAGTCAGGATTTGTATTTAGGTCTGTCTGATTCCAGAGGCCAAGCCCTCAGACTCTGCATTACAGCTCATCTGTGATTCATCTTCACTATAGTGTCAAAATGTGATTGTAGGCTTTGGAGACAGTTCATTGAGAAGACACACGTCACAAATTGTTTTTAGGAGCTGCTTATGTGAACCAGTGGGAAAGCTAAATTTATGAAGAATAAATAGGGTCTGTAGGTGTTGGGATGTTAAGTGAATCAAGATATAAGTAGGAAAAAAGTTATGATCAAAAAAGTTCTCTCCATGTAGTTTCTTTAGATTTCAGAATCAGAGCAGTAATTTTGAGAAAATGATGTAAAAAAAGGCCTCTGCAGATAGTGTAAGAGAGCAATACTTAAGTCCAGAGGTCATAAGAAGAAAAAAGAGAAGGACTGTAGGTTTTCCTCAGCTCTGTGATCTCTTTTTTTTTTTATTAAAGATTTTATTTATTTATTTGAAAAAGAGAGAGATCACAAGTAGGCAGAGAGGCAGGCAGAGAGAGAGGAGAAAGCAGGCTCCTTACTGAGCAGAGAGCTCAATGTGGGCCTCGATCCCAGGACCTTGAGATCATCTCCTGAGCTAAAGGCAGAGACTTTAACCCACTGAGCCACCCAGGTTTCCACTCTGTGATGTCTTAAGGCAGAATTTCTACCCTTGGTGCTGATCAAGCCTGAAGATAATTCCTTAAAAATCATTGATACCTTGGGGTGCCTGGGTGATTCAGTTGTTAAGTGTCTGTCTTCAGCTCAGGTCATGATCCTGGAGTCCCTGGGGTCCCTAGATTGAGTCTTGCATCGGGCTCCCTGCTCTGTGGGAAGCCTGCTTCTCCCTCTCTCACTCCCTTTGCTTATGTTCTCTCTCTAGCTGTGTTTCTCTCTGTCAAATAAATAAAATCTTAAAAAAATTATTGATACTTTGATTAAAGAGCTCACAATTTTGAAGGTGGCCGCTTCACCACCAAACAAAACCCCTCTTGTTCCTTTGTGGCCACTAAGGCAGTTGACTTTCCATCTTTCAAGACCACCGCCCTCCTTCCCCTCTTTGTCTCCCGATTAATCCATGTTTATTTTATAAAACATGTGGGTATGCTGAGCTGATAATGCTAAATGCTGACAGCCACATAGAAGGTGACTTCTTCTTGTGATAAAGTGTGTGAGCGTGTTTGAATTTTCTTTCCCTAGCATCAAGGTGTTGGCTCTCTGTCCTGGGTGAATGTCAGGAGAGACTAGAATTCATTTGACCAAAGCAGCAGGCAACTAATAGAATGTTTCTGCTTCCCTTAAAGAAAGGTAATCAAGCATCTGTACTTCAATTGAACTCCAGTTTCCATTTGCTTTGAAATCCTGCTTGCCCTGTCAGGGAGAGCTGGATGACGAATGTTCAGTATGTTAGATTTGTTTTCCTTTGAAACTACATATGAATTTGACCTCCACAGTAGGGCTGCATGAGTTTCCCAAAGCTCTTCCAATAATTGCATTCTTCTTCTTCTTTTTTTTTCATGTGCATACTATTATTCTTTTTTGTGTTGTGTTATGACTGATGTTTTGAAGCTGGTTGGGGGATTACTGGCTGCATATGGGGTGATGTGTACGTGACCTTCATTCCCAGATGTAAACAGACACTAAAGTTCATTATATCGTTCGTACAGCTATCCTACTCCTTTTACCGGACTCGACTTAGCCATTCCCGGCCAGCAGAGTATGGTTTTTTCTTCCACTAAGTTAAGTTTGGGTAACCTTTTCTGGAAAGCATTGTCAGTTTTGTCACATTGATATTTCTATTTAAAAATGACTTGTTTGTGACTGTGAGAAGAAAGTGTGTATCTGATAGTGTGTGTATCTGATTGTGTGTGGGCTAAGTTACACTTCCTGTTGTATCTGTATGGTGACTAGTTGATACATTAAGGCGCTGCTTGTAACATCCATTCAGAGTTTCAGAGGTCAGGTCTCTATGTTTAGGGTGCCTACGAATAAGTTTCCCTCACTTAAAAAAAATAGTCAATTGGTTTAGAGAAAAGGGAGGCAGCTGAGATGAACAGGGAAACCACGTCTTGGGTATAGTTCTAAGATGAGCTGTTCTGGAATGTTTCTGGAGAAAGAATAGCTGTCTTTGTATCCTCTATCCATCTGTATATCTATTGATCAGTCTATGGATCTGTCATCCATCTGTCTATTAGTCTAACTGTAAAACAAATATTCCAAACATTTAAGAAACGTAAGCAGTGCAGATCTTTAAAGACATTATTCCTTTCAGCAGAGAACTCTGAAAGCATCAAGTAGGGACAGAATATTAAGAGTTCTTGATGAGCTGTTCTTTTGATCTCTTCCATTTCTCCATCACCTCCTCTTCTTAAATTGTTTTTAAATAAGTTTATTGCAATTAAAAATTATAAATAACATATGTCTATTAGATAAAATAGAGGAGCACTGGGAAAGTGAAAAATATCAGTCTCCCTTAGGCTCATATTATAAACATACATAGTCAATTTTGTTTTTTTTTTTGAGAGGGAGAGAGAGGGACAGATTGTGCAAAAGCAGAGGGAGGGAGAGAGAGCGAATCCTATGCAGGCTCCACGCCCAGCACAGAGCCCCTTGTGGGATTTGAGCTCACGACCCCTGAGATCATGACTCGAACTGAAATCAGGAGTCTGACACCTAACCGACTGAGTCACCCAGGTGCCCCACAAATAATCACTTTTACCATTTTGATATATTTCCTTCCAGCCTCTTCTACCCTATGCATATATTTAAAAAAATTCTGTAGATGTGATTAATAAAAAAATAAAATGCCACAGATGTATGGATATACCTATATGTATTTCTTATATGCACTATTTTGAATCAAGCTTTTTTCATTTAATATGAAAACATTATTTTTTCCAGATCTTTATAAATACTGTCTTTTATGTCCGTGTGATAGTACACTGAGTGGGCATAGCCAAAGTAGTTAGCGGTCACTCAGCGGTTGGATTACTTCAGGCATTTCACCTGCATTGTTTTTGAAGATGGAACAACAACAAAAAAACCTGGTTGAAGTCCAAGATGGTCCAGAACAATGTCTATATAGCATAGCAGTCTATTACATTGTTCACATGGAAATGTGAGGGGGGGAAAAACCCCTCTGCCTGTATGAGGAGTATGTATTAAACTCTATTTAAGTGTTTATGAACAGCCAACAGATCTGTCAGAATTGAAGGTTGGTAAATGGAGTCATTTTATTTTAAAAAAAGTACTTCATAGATTTAAGCCTTATACCCCTCAATTTTGAGTCCGTTTCGATTTCATGAGCCAGTGATACACCATGACTTTTCAGTGTTCAGTATGAGACATTACGTCTTCCTTACTCCATTTGCAGAATGTGTGAAATAGGACCCCTGTCAACCTAGAAAAGTCTGCTTTGTGTGTTTGGATATTTATGAATAATCTTTTAGTACCAAGTAGAAGAGCGTTTGTAGTTTTAAGTTGAAGGTAAATGCTTCCAAAGTTCTGTTTTTTTCCTTTAAAAAATATAAGTAATAAAAAATGCATTATTTTTCTCCCTGCGGAGGCAAGTTGGCATTGCACTCTGAAGCCAGACAGCTCGGGCTTACTTCCTGTTCCAGTACTCGCTGCAAGGTGACCTTGGCCATGTTAACTGAGTTGTCTGGGTGTCAGTTTTCTCATCTGGAAAATGGGAATAATACCACTCATTCATAGGTTTGTTGGAATGGTTTAAATAGCTTAAAACAGTAGTGCAAACTACAGTATTATTGTTTTGACCAGGCTCTGGCCTCTGCATTTCTAGGGCTTCAGACCACTCAGTGGCATTCCAGTCTTCAGTATCCCTCAGTGAGTGGCTTTTCTCTGCGCACCTCTTCCCCCACTGGCTTATGATAATGGTGCTAATACTGGCTACCACTTTTTGAGGGAGTACTTTATGCCAGGTGCTCTTCATATATTATAAAATATAATTCTCATCACCCTTTATGAGGTATATATTTTTTATTGTCCCCTTTACATAAGTGAAGAAACGAAAGGTTATAAAGGTTAAGTAATGTGTTAGAGTCATAAAATTGCTGAATATGAACCTAGGAACTAAATTCTCATCTGGCTTGTTTGCCACCACTCTGCTTTTGTAAATTTTTTTAAGGAGGGGACTTTTATATTTTAGGTTGCTTCAGAATTTTAGTGCAGTTCCCTGAACGATGTAAGTCTTCAGTATGCAGTTCTGTTCTTTGTTTTTTTTTTTAAGACAGATGAATGAAGAAATGATCCTGTGGATAAGAGAACTTGGACCTTTTCTCCAACAGAAAACCAGAAGTACTGCTTTTTAATTACCATGAAATTATGAGTCTTAGAATTGTGTTCTGCTTCTGGACAGAACATTATACATGAGAGAATGATAGAGTTTTAATTTTTTGCATATGAAACAATTTCATATGAAACAAATTTTAGATACTTCGTATTTGAGATCCTGATTTGAAAAAATTTAGAGTAGCATTACATGGTAATTATTGAAGCAAGTCTAATTTAAATAAAGGCTATAACGAATTCGAGGTCCGGTTTCGGCCATTTGTTTAATAGACATTTATTTAGCGTGTGCAATGTGTCTCGTCCTCTGCCAGGCACTGAAGGCTTAAGGATGAATATCATGGTTCCTTTGAATGCTCTGTCTTTGGCTCACTAAGGTCCAACAGTCTTGGTATTTGTTAGAGAGAGGATTTTTTTTTTGACTTTCATGGTTTTAGTTACCCCCTGATGCTAATGACCAGTATATCTTTAACCCAGATCCTTTCCTTTTAGCTCAGTTCCTTAGCTCTCTCTCTCTCTCTCTCTCTTTTTTTTAAAAGATTTTATTTATTTATTTGGCAGAGAGAAACACAGCGAGAGAGGGAACACGAACAGGGAGAGTGAGAGAGGGAGAAGCAGGCTTCCTGCTGAGCAGGGAGCCCGATGTGGGGCTCGATTCCAGGACTCTGGGATCATGACCTGAGCTGTAGGCAGACGCTTAATGACTGAGCCACCCAGGCACCCAAGTTCCTTGGCTCTTTGCTGGATATGTCCACATGGATGTTTCAGACACCTCCAAACAGAACTTGCCATCTAATCCCTAGTACCTCCTGGGCCCCGACTTCGTATCTGCTATATATTTTATCTCAGTTGGTGGCACCACTGTCCTCTCCTTTATCCAAACTACAACACCAGAAATAAACTTTGATTTTTTTTTCTCCCTTACTTTCTACATTTAGCCACTCATCAGTCAACACTGATCAATCAACACTCATCAATCCTGCTGATTTTTCCCAGCTAAAATAAGTCCTAAGACCCATGAAGGCTTTGAGATTTTATCCTACTTGCAAATAAATTAGTTAGCTTGGCTCAGTTTCATGGCTGCTGGCAGAAGACACGAGATTCCTGGGTTAGAGACAAAGGAATGTATGACTGGTAGCAGCAGCAGTAGCCAGAGCGTTAGCATTTTCTCGTACCAGTTCACATACGGTGTCACGAGGAGAGCCAGTGGACACCTACACATTCAGTGCATTGCGATATAGGAGACAAACCCGGAGCTTGGGGACCCCAAACCTTTCATGCTGGCTGATTAGCATGCTTTCCCTTTGCTCTGGAGGAAGACCACATCTTCCAAAGCCATTTTCCACATAAACGTCTTGAAAATACAATCTGGAACCAAGGTCAACCAATGCATTGCTTACATTATGTATTCAAGAGACCTGTGGAGAATTGTCTCCCGACAGATTTGTCTCGGATCTGTTCCCTGTGCTCCTTCCTTACAGGCCACACCATTCTCGCTGCAGTGTTACAATCACTTCTTAACTGGTTTCCCCGATTCTTCAAGTCAGTCCTTCACGCTCTGCTGAAATAGCCCCCTGAGACTGATTTGACTGCGCCACCCTCCTGCTTAAAACCATTCCCGGCCTCCTCACTGTCTGTGGAAAAGCTCGAGCTCCTCAGCAGGATACTAATGGGTTTTTCAGGGTAACCTCTTCTAATTAAAAGACTAGAAAGACTGTGTATCAGAGCAGTTGTCTCCATTACTGCCTGAGTTACTTAACCCTTGTGGCCTCAGTTTCCTCATCTGTAACATTGGGCTGGTGGAACCTACCTCCGCAGGTTCTTGTGAGGATTGGGTTAGCCTCATACAGCAGAAGCCCTCAGTGAGTGTTTCCTGTTACGGTTGTGTCTTTACACTCTGCACATGGTTTTCTCTTCAGTCTGTGCTGCTTTTCACTCCAGGTAGTGCCTTGGCCTCTGCTGCCCCCAATCCCTATTGCCTGGGTACGGGCTGGTTATACACATCCTCTCTCCTTACTCTTGGATGTGCTGTGCATGTCTCAGCTATTGAGGTGGAGGTATCTGTTAACAAGTCAGTTATTGCCTTTAGAATATGAGTTTTGTGAGGATGGACTGGCTGTCTTATTTGCATAGTTGGCACGTAGCACATGTTGAAAAAATGTTGAATGGATAAATGAAAGAATAAAAGGGATTCATAGTCTACTGGGTGTTTGGAGTTAGGGAAGAGGGATGCAAGGCAGTTAAGTAGCTTAGTAATGGTGAAGGGAATCTGAGCAAGTGTTGGGCTGAGGTGAAAATTAGGTCCTGTAGGAGTCCGGCATTAGGGAGTTTGCTCATTGAGTAAGTTATGTGGTTAGGAAGCCTGTTTAAAGTTATCTATTGAATGAAAGAAAGCAGCCTCTTCTATGTGATTCTAATTATTGCCTTCCCTAAAAGAAGCTATTGCAAGTGGAAGGTCATGCAATCTGCCTTCTTGTAAGATTTTCAGTTCCTCAGAAGACAATGAATTCTCTGTTTACCTGGTGGAATGGGTAGAATGGCACTTCTTTTTAATTAAATTGTTTCTGCAACAGAAAGTGACTTTGTCTTCCTTCTGAAGTCCCCCAGGTCTCCAAGATCTGGCTCAAATCACCCTCCTTGAATTTACTGTCCCACTGGTACACCCTAAATTATGAGTAATGATTTTATGTGAATCATTGCCAGTTCCCTAATGAAATCGAGACGCTTGGGAATTTATATTTGTTTCCTGAAATGTTTAATGCTGTGCTTTTGAATTATGAAGTCTCTGCACATGTATTTATTGACCGACTGGGATTCTCCATATATGCAATAACAACTTTTGAGTAATTAGAACACAGCCCTAGTCTCAGAATGCCAGGGATCTCCAGGACTTACCGGTCCTGTTAGAGGAGTTGTCAATGCATGTTATTAGATGTCTAATCCACAACTTTCATTACTTCTGAAGTAAGAAAAACTGAAGTGAGTGTGTGTTTATAAATATATAAATATATATAAAACTTTGGAAAATCTTGATAAACAAATATAAAACCCTAAAATAACCTAATATCTAAACCTAGGGATAAGTACTTTTAGTATTTATACTATGTCTCTAGCCTTTCTTCCTTTCTTTGGGTTATTGCTTTTCTGTTTCTCTCAACATGAAGTGGGGTTATATTTTTCAACTCCTCTGGCAACCTGCTTCCCCCCTTCACATCAGTAGGTATTTATTAGAAGTGACGGTGCTGAAGAATTCCTTGTAGCTTGCTCTTTCAACCCTTGATCCACCATTTTGCCTTGCTTGCCACTACCTGTTGTCTCTTGATTTCTGTTAGTCTCTCTGGACTGATTTTCCTGTTTTTCTCTGATCTTTGATATTTGTGTGCATCTTGATAATAAGCTCCAATTTTTTGAAGCATCTGTTGTGTCTCAAATACTTGTGTGTTCTAAGCACTTTAAAAAAAAATCTGTCTTCTGAGAGACTGAATATTTGTAATACTCATTTTATAGATGAGGAATTTGGTCAAGGGGTTTACCAACTATATAAAGGATCATGAAGGGGGTAGTTGATCTTATAATCTTTATGCCCAGCACCCTCTCTGATACGTGAAATTGCCACCCTACCTTCACACTACTTAACTTCAGACTTTCTCTGGAATACTGGTTTTTAGCGGCTGTGTCTAATCAGCGTTTGGCTTTATAATATCCCTCCAAGTGCACCACAAGCCACACCCTTTAGCCAACATAGGGAATTTAATATGCTTTACTCGTGTGTGTGTGTGTGTGTGTGTGTGAGAGAGAGAGAGAGAGGGAGAGAGAGAGAGAGAGAGAGAGAGAGAGAGAGAGAGATTGAGAAAAGTTGTGGCTTTTGCTTTCATTCCCTATGGTGCTGAAGTGGACTGCCCCTCACATCTGTTTTCAACCCCCAACGCCAATACCAGAGTTATATTCTATTAACTCAATGCACCTTTTCTTTGTAATTCATGTCAGTTTTCCTTCCAGCCACCTGCACAGTCTCTGGCTCTCTCTCTGGCTTGCTCTCAAGGCTCTGAGTAAGTCCTTTGTGTATTTGCTGTTTTTGATAACCCCAGCCCAAGATTCAATGTCAAGGTGGGGGCCCTATTAAAGACGCTATTAATCATCCCGTCTGCGTTTGAAGATTTCCGTGTTGGCAAGTGAGTACATAGAAGTAGCTATATGTTCCATGACCAGATGTACTGGTAGCTGGGATGGCGGCATTCAGCCGAAGCACATTCCTATCATGATTTGGCAAAGAGTGGGCCACTGAGATTAATATAATAACCCTTGCTTATGATCCAGATTCACCAGCTGAATCACAGAGCCTCAGTGTTCAAAAGGACCTTAAAACCATCTACTCCAACTGGATGATTTTATACTTGAGGAAACTGAGGCACCGGATAAAAGAAGTGATTGAAACTCTGAGAATGCCAAGGCTGTGAGGGACTTTCGGACCGCACCCTACTCTCTTGTTTGATGGGAAAGGCTTAATGTCACCCAGCTTGTTACTGCAGAGGAAGGGCTCCACCGGATTCCTGACCTCAGGCCCAAGACAGGTGACTTATCTCAGTCTCCAGGGTGGATCTTTGCCATTTGGCTGGTAGGGGAGCATCCTTTCTCTTTGCGTGTGGGGCCGGTTTAGTTCTGGTTGGGGAGAAGGAAGTTTCATTCGATAAGGGTATAGACAGGCTGAGTTCCCTGATGTCCCCTTCAGGTTGATTCGCCAGGGTCTCTGTTTGAATTCGTAGTCTGGTGTTCTTGCTCCTGCCCTCTCAGCCATATGGGGGTCTTTTGCCTTGATAGATGGGACTGCCTTCTCCAGTGTCCCAGCAGTGAGGGAACCAGTGAGGGGAACCCCGGGGGAGAGGCAGCAAGAGAGTGAGGCAAGAGGTACTGGCAGGTGAGAGGTGCTGGTTGCTTGTTCTGGGTTTCGGGTTTTTAGAGGATTTCAAGTTTGCAGTGAAGACAGGATTGGAAGAATCTACTCTGTGTCAGGAAAAGAGTATTTTCCACATCCTTCCCAAAGTATTTCACCCAAGAACTCCTACCTATCCTTCATGGGTAGGAGTTCAGATATACTTGTCCACTCTTGCTATTTTCCAGGGATATAGCGTATGGATTGGATTAGGAGAAAGATGAAGTTTGTAAAGAGGTCTTTCTGGTCCTTCCAGTACTAAAGCCCCTTGGACGAGTGCCAGGGAGATTCATCTCCCAGAGATTCCTGTGCTCTGGGTGGTGGTGGAGCCTTTCTGCCAGAAGGATCTGAGGCTGAGGACAGGGACGCTGCCATGCCTGGGTCTCCATGCGTCTGTTTGCACAACAAAGAACTTCTGTCTGCCCTACAAGGCTGGGTCAGTAAAACCCACTTCAGCTGAAAGCCACCATAACTCAGCAACTTGATAATTAAAATTCTAATATATGAATGAAAGAAAACATGTGCAACGTTCCTGAAATAGTAAAGTCCAGCTGTTGTGATTCTACTGTTGTCTCCTCCTCCAGATCTGTCACTTTCCCACACACCTTCCTTGTTTTAGGCCTTGATTCAGACATTATCTTTGCAGGAAGTAAGTCCCATGTATTTAGTCATTGGTTGGATGATGTGTGCAATGATTCTTTTGTAATGGGGGAAATAAAAAGTAGTGTCTTCACATTATGTGAGGTGCTGAGGGGCACCTCATCAATAGAAAAGGAAAACTGAACTCCCGGAAAAGGTACTTCTGGAGCTCCCATTTTGTTTACCTCATGATTAAAAAGATGAAGGTCAACTAGAAGACAAAGCTTACAAGGCAATATTGCTGAGGTAGGCCATCAACCTGAACGTATGCATTGATTTATTTCCTTGTATGCTCTGAGCAAACAGCCACTTGTCGCTTTCTGTTATTAATAAAGAGGTCACTTTATCATTAAGCCTTTGAATCTGCATTTAATGGCTAAAGCAGATGGTTATAATTTCTGGCTTAGTGTGGCCACCTTATTAATAACAAAGAACTGATGGAAAGGAAAAGGCTTCTTCATTTTTAACTCCAGAAGCACAACACAAATGTTTTCCAGTCTTTCTTTGTGTGGAGAGCAGACCCAGTGACTGCAGTAAGATCCTGTTACACATTTGAAAAAAAACTTGTGCAGAGTGGTGGTAACTCCATTTGAATCCTTCTTTTGTTAAACTTTAAAGGGACAACATAACTATATGCTCCCCCCTTCGTGGGGAAGATATTTAAGGAAGCTCCAGGATTATATTTAAAAGTAAATTAATATTTTAATAACATAAAGAGAACCGTAGAAAACATCCACCTGATTTCAGATAGTGGAGGTCTGTGGTACTTTCTAAAATTAGTATCTTTGCTTACATTATTTTAAACTGATTTTTGGATTTAATTACTAGGATTAGATGAATGTATCATGTATCTTATTTTGATTCTTTTTAATTTCACTTGGAATTTTGTGGAAAAAAGATGGCAGAAATAAATGGTAGGAGATTTTGGCTTGATTTCACTGAGTCCCTATAACCCCTTATAATGGGGAAGAATTTGAAACCATGATGATTGCACTGGCAATTTTTTGGTATATTCTAGCATTTTGAGGAAAGTTTGGGAACAACTTACATTCATGAAGACAGAATGATTTAGAATCCTAGTGCACCTGGTAAACAAAGCACAGAAATTCTGGGAACCCTTCACATAGGCTCAGAAGAGCACTTTAATTGACTGACTTACCCTAAGACTTATTTATATTTCAGGCGATTTGCCATATCCTGGGGTATGTTAGGGCAATGAACTCCTGATCCTTTAGATGACTAGAATCTGGTGAGTGTTTTGTGCCTGCCTCTGAAATAAGGAAAAAGCACTAAATTTTAAGGGTAGAAAAATCTTCAGAGATTACTTTGCATACTTGTTTTCATTTTTTATTTTTTTATTTTTACTAATCATGCCTTTAAGAAGAGCTCTCCAAATATGAGCCCATATTTGGAAATAGTTTGAATTTCAAATTATTAACAGTAATTATTTGGTTTTTTCATTTTCATTAATCAGAGACATGTATAACAGCCCATTCAGTTCATTTGGTCATTTGCTCGTTTGCTCATTTATTCAACATTTAATCTGGGTCACTTTTTACAAAAGATTTTATTTATTTATTTGAGAGAGAGAGAGAGTGCACACACACAAGCTGGGGGAGTGGCAGAGGGAGGGAGAAGCAGGCTTCCCTCTGAGCAGGGAGCTGATGTGGGGCTCGATCTCCACATCACGGGATCATGACCTGAGCCCAAGGTAGATGCTTAGCCACCTGAGCCACCCAGGCGCCCCTCTGTATCACTTTTAACTAGGCACTGTGCTGGGGCCTGGGGACGCAAAGGAGTAGTGATGGCCATCAGGCTTGTTACTCTGCTGGAAAGAATGGGTGGATGATTGTTATTCCCTACCTTCTCAGACTCCTGGATATTTTAGACCAATCCATGGGTAAACCATCAGGCTTTGCTTTCTTTTTTTTTTTAAATTTTGAAATATTATAAGCATACGGAAAAACAGAAATGAAAAAATGACAAATTCCTTTTCAGATACAAACATTTTGCCAAATTTGCCTCCGTTTTCTTATTTTATTTTATTTATTTTATTTTATTTTATTTTATTTTATTTTATTTTATTTTATTTTATTTTATTTTATTTATTTGACAGAGAGAGAGATCACAAATAGGCAGAGAGGCAGGCAGAGAGGGGGCGAAGCAGGCTCCCCGCTGAGCAGGGAGCCCGTTGTGGGACTCAATCCCAGGACCCTGAGATCATGACCTGAGCTGAAGGCAGAGGCCCAACCCTCTCAGCCACCCAGGCTGTTTTTTTTTTTTAAGAAAGAAAATATTGGAGATATAACTTAAGCTCTTCATTACCCTTTGTAAATACTGTTTCTTTTCTTCTTTAGAGATCATCTCTTGGCCAAATTTAATGTGTTTTCACATCCATGCATGTTTTTATACTTTGGCTGCTAAGTATATACAAATCCACCAATGGTAACATAGTATTGCTTTTGCTGATTTTTATTTTATTTATTTATTTTTTTTGAGAGAGTGTGTGTACACAGATGCCAAAGAACAGTAGTGGGGTGGGGGCAGGGAGAAACAGAGGGAGAGGGAGAATCTTAAGCAGACTCCACACCCAGTGAGCCTGAGGTGGGGCTTAATCTCATGACCCTGGGATCATGACCTGAGAGGAAATCATGAGTCTGAAGCTTTTAACCAACAGGGCCACCTAAACACCCCCATTTGTAAATTTTACATAAATGTAACTTATTATACCTGACCTTCCACACCTTACTCTTTTGTTCAGTGTTAAGTGTTTGATATTTAACCTTGTTAATTTAGGAACTGCATATTAATCTATATAAATGGTCAATTAATTGACCATTTTGCAATGAATCTGTTCATTCTCCTGTTTTCATTTTTTGTGTGTATGTGTATTATAAACAATGTTGCTTTGAAAATTTTTGACTTTTTGTGAACATGTAGGAAAATTTCTCCAGTATACCGAATATGGTTGCATATGAGTGTCTTTGGCTTACTAGATGTTGCTGAATTGTGTTCCAGATGCCTTGTGCCAGTGTGAGTTCATGCCTACAGTGTAAGTGTCTTATGCTCCTCACTTTCTCTAACTCTTGGTTAGGAGTATTTTTAATTTTTCCTTCTTTGGTGGGTATGAACTATGCTGTCATAATGTGGGTGTTCAAAGGTGTGTCAACAGTTGAGTGAAGATGTTGAGCAAAGACTGGGGATTCTCCTTTTCTTCCTGGTTTAGCTAAAATAGCAAGGCAGGCTTGAGTTTCTGGTTTATCAGGTTCATCATCATCAAGGGCTACTTTGGCCTTAGTGAGCTTGGTCTGCATTGATTGTACGTGGAACATGTTCTTGTGATGTAAGGTCCAGTTTTGGAATCCAAGCCGCCATCCTGTTTACTCATAAAAACAGCTCCAGGTGTTATGGATAAATGGCCCCTGGAAAACAAAGGGGAGCCAGGTTGGGGGGATATGCCCAACCAGTTAAACCCCTTAATCTCCCATCCAGGGGGCATCCTGGGAGGTATTTTGATGCAAACTAAGAATGGGCCGCCTATTACTGGTGCTTGGGGTCAGATGGGAACGCCCAGGTGCCCCCACCTCCGTGTCAGGGCCCATGCAAATGCAAATTAACTTAGGCAAGCCACAGGAGTTGGTTAGCTCCAGTGCGGATGTGACCCTAGTCAGCTTGTGATTTGGGGGGATGCCTATAAAAGCTGGCCTGAGAAGTCTGGCGGGGTCCTTTTCTCCCCAGAGAGAAACCTCCCCAGAGGACCCTGGCCCTGGGGCCAGTAAGATTCTGATGCTTGGCATGTAGGAAAGCTCTGCTTAACCTTCGCCTTTATATCAGCCTCGTTCCTTTGACCACGAACTCTTATTGGTGGACCTTCTGAAGGAAAACGAAGATGCAAAATCCAAACTCATAGAATCTATGTTGGAGGTGGGTAGCAGTGGTCACTACGGCCTGGCTTAGGGCCGACTGACTGTTAGAGACCTGGGTTTCTGCTCTAGCGAGACTGCTGTCCGCTTGTCTTTGGGCTTTCATGTTCTTATCTGTAAAATGAGGAGTTGCATTACTCATTCTTTCTTCAAGTGCTAATTTTTTTTTTTTTGGTCTCAAAATTCCATGTTTCTAAATAGTAATGTCCCCTGGTACTGCGAAATGTTTTTGAGTCACTGATACTCAGTGTGTTGTGTCTTGTGTTGAGACCAGAAGAACTGAGGCAGGAGCCATCACTAAGTGGAGAGCAGAAAAAAATTACAAAAAATCACCTTTGAAATTGCAATTGAAATTAAAATTCTGTAGAAAAAGGTCATCGTCACTCATGCATTAAGACAATAGTGGAGACAGCACAGCAGTATATAAACTGTGAGTGATTATTCCCCTTACTGTTCCATTTTTCTGTTTTACAAATTTTCTTTAATGGTCACACAGTAATATTCTTGGAATAAGATAATAAACATATGCAAACAATTATAAGCTCATTTGTTGGAAAAAAGAATGTGATTTACACAAAACATGTGTTGGGCAAAGGGGAAACACCTGTATATGAAAAATGATTTGTAATAATTTCTTAGATAATTCCCATAATCCTTTCCTGGGTTAAAGTTGGTGGATGATAAGTGTTTTCTTTATGTATTGCTGTTGGAAATATCCAGGAAAGATGAAAAACAGCTAGACTGGCATGTTACATAGAGTCCGTGGTGAAACTGAGCACAGTAGAACGGTTTGACCATCTCTCAGTTGGTTTTAAGACCAAGAAAGAAGTGGAAAGCACCCCTGAGAAGTTTTTAACTCTTAGGTCATGTAGATGATCCTATTCTAAAGGCATGTGACAAGCCTGTGCTATTTGTCAGAGCAACAGTAAGACTGGGAGTAGTCACAATGTTTATTACATTGAGCATCAAATACCTACATTTTCTCTCTCTCTCTCTCTCTTTTTTTTTTTTTTTTAAAGATTTTATTTATTTGACAGAGAGAAACACAGCCAGAGAGGGAACACAAGCAGGGGGAGTGAGAGAGGGAGAAACAGGCTTCCTGCCGAGCAGGGAGCCCGATGTCGGACTCGATCCTGGGTCTCCAGGATCATGACCTGAGCCGAAGGCAGTCGCTTAACCAACTGAGCCACCCAGGGGCCCCTGCATTTTCTCTCAGTACGGGGGCAACCATGGAAGGTAGAAATAACTATCCTGATGGACAGTTGAGGATTCGGAGCCGTTAACAAATTTGCCCCACATGGGGGACCAATCATTGGTGCCACATGGATTTTCTCAGTCTTTTACTCTGCTGAGGCATGCGTGTGTGTGCATGCTTCCCTGGGAAGCTCTCCTTATATAGAGCTGAGAGATGCCCCCTGGCAACTTTTCCACACGTTTGTTCTCATTCTGCCCTCCTGGGCACTCAACCTCAGAAGTCCGCTCCCTCTTTCACATGACCTCCCTTCACATCCCTGAAGAGGGGTCTCATGCCATTTTCCAGCCACCCCCTACCTCAGTCTGTCATTTCTGAAAAACGTGGAGAGGTGTTTTTATTCACAGATGCCTTGGAAAATTTCATGGTTTTTAGACTCATGCTAAGTTTGTCCAGATGTGCCAATATTTGTCTTATATGATATAAATTAATTGTCTAGAAGAGGAAGAAACCTTTGTAGGCACTTACTCACTAATGCAAACCAGTTCCTTTGGCTATTGATGGAAGGGAAAAAATTCAAAATGAACCAGATCATTTTCACTGGGAAAGTGTAGAATTCACATCCTACTTTTTTAGGACAAATCTGTAGCATGACAGTTCAGTATTACCACATACTTTCACCATGGGAAACTCAGGCTGACACTTGTAATAGAACCCAGCTTTTATGTGAGGACATTGCAGAGATGGAGAAAGCGTGATACTCTTAGATTTTATTACCAAGATCTGTGACCCAGTGTTTATAGCATAAGGTGGCAAAGAAATTTACACTTCCCAGACTTAGAAGGGTATGATTATAAGGTAAATAATTGTGACAATATTGAGTAAGGTTTAAATTTATGGAAAAACACAAACTCTTAGGGAGAGGATTTCTCTCTCTCTTCCTTCCTTCCTTCCTTCCTTCCTTCCTTCCTTCCTTTCTTTCTTTCTTTCTTTTTTTCTTTCTTTCTTTCTTTCTTCTATTTCTTTCTCTTTTCTTCCTTCCTTCCCTTTTCAGATTCTATTTATTAGAGAGAGAGAAAGAGAGAGAGAGAGAAAGCAGAGCAAGGGGTAGGGGCAGAGGGAGAGAGAGAGAAACAGATTCCCTGCTGAGGAGGGAGCTGATGTGGGGCTTGATCCCAGGACCTTGAGATCATGACCTGAGCCTAAGGCAGATGCTTAGCTGACTGAGCCACCAGGTGCCCCAGGGAGAGGAATTCTAAGATTAAACTATTGTAACATTGTCAGTGCCAAGCATATATGCACCTGAGTTCTCTCTGAGACCCAGAATGAGAAAAGTATCCAGTGTGGATGAACCTCAAGATATTAATAATAGTCATGACCCCTCCACCCCTATCATGACAGTCATTAATTTCAACAACTGTTAGTGTTTTTTGAACGATGTGCCTTGCATCAAGTTATCTCAGTGAATTCTCAAAATTCAGAAAGTAGGTACTATTGTTAGCCTCATTTTACAGATGAGAAAACTGAGAGGTTAAGTATCCTGCCCAAGATCACGTACTTTGCGTGTAGCAGAGCGAGAGTCTTAGCTCACACTTTGCTCCTATACCTTGTTTCTTGGCAAAATAGGCTATATGTTGGACATTAAACAGTGCACTGGGGATACATTAAGAAGTCTGGTTGTAAATGGAACATGAATGAACATTTTCCCAGGGTGAGGTTTTCTTAGTGAGGCACTCATTCTTAAAAAACTATTAAACTAAGACTTATTATAAAGCATCTGTTTCCACATCCAAATATACCTTTTCTGTATTAGTAAAATTCTTTATTAAAATCACAGCATGAAATGGTTCACCCTGAGATAAAAGCAACAGAATTTAGTGTAAGTCTTGCCAGTTTCTCAGGGGTAAGATGACATGAATTTTAGCTGGTACTGTCTCTAACACTCCCTGTGGCGTTGGTCTTGCCTCTTGCTCAATTTGGGTTTCAGTGTTCCCATCTGTAAAATGGAAGTTGGCCTCTGATTATGAAATTTCCTTCTAGATTTGCATAATGCATGATGTATAATGGTTGCTAACTTCAGGAAAAATAAAGTGTTCTTGTTCTTTAATGAGAGAAACAGATACCCAATTTCATGCCAGTCTCTTGCTTTATATATATTTTTTAAAGATTTTATTTGTTTATTTGAAAGAGAGCCAGAATGAGCTCTGAAAGAATGAGCAGTGGAGAGGGGCAGAAGGAGAGAGAGAAAGAGAGAAACAGACTCTCAGATGAGCAGGAAGCCCGATGCGGGGCTCAATCCCAGGACACTGAGATCATGACGTGAGCTGAAGGCAGGCACTTAATTGGCGGAGTCACCCAGGCTCCTTTCTTGTTATAAATTTCTTAGAGAAGCTAAGGATATATTACTGTCTGCTGCCTGTCTCTTTTAAGTCATTTCTCCAACAGACTTGTCAGGGCTTATCTAAATCTTAGCACAATTTAGGTGTGGCTGATTGCCTGGAAGAAAGAGGTCCTGACTTCTTCCTCCCATGGATTAGTGAACTGAATTCCACTGAAAAACTGCTTGGCATTTTGCTGCTTTCCTTGGTGGACTTATTTTCTAGAAGCGCTTTCTGGCGATCATACCTGAAAGCAGGACAGATGGAAATTTTAGAAATGGATGATAGCTGTCAGTCTCATGAATTTCTTCTCTGTTTACTTCCTTCCCCAGCGGGGTTAAGTGCCCTCTTCAGACAACACTTGAACACACATCCCTTAGAGTTTATCTTGAAGGGTACTTAGTAGCCATTTCTCTTTTGCCTTCTCTGAGTTATAAAACCATCAGGGGTATAGATGGAACATGCCTATGCTTAGCTACTATCTGGCATGTAGATGCTGCTCAGTAAATGGTGAATGAATGAATAAAGAAGGAAAAAGTTTGCACTTCTTAAGTATATACTAGCGAACAATGCTTTAAGTTCTATGAAAATATTCACTTAGGAAACTGACGATTCAGATGTTTCTTCTTTCACCATTCTTTACTTGATCTCCCCTGCCTAAAATAATCTTTTCCTCTCCTCTAAACATAAACAGTTAGGTATGCTGTTTGTTTAGTAACTAATGATGTAGTACCTCAGGACATTTTTTTCCTGTTTTATATTTTTTAAAGATTTTATATATGTATGTATTTGACAGAGAGAAACACAGCTAGAGAGGGAACACAAGCAGGGGGGCCTGAGAGAGGGAGAAGCAGGCTTCCCACCGAGCAGGGCCCTTGATGCAGGGCTTGATCCGAGGACTCCGGGATCATGATCTCAGCTGAAGGCAGATGCCTAATGACTGAGCCACCCGGGCACTCTGTTTTATAATATTTTCTGCTTTTTAATTATTTTATGACTTTAATTTTTATTATAATTTGTTTCCTCAGAAAGTTTGTAAATTATTAGATGACAGAGATAGACATTACATTTTCATTAACTATTTAAATTAATATTGATGTTTTATTAATAAAACACAACCTTCTCTGGTACTCTTCCTTTTTCTTTTTTACTCTTCCTTTTTCTTCCTTTTTCTTTTTACCATTTAACACTTCTATGTATTGTGAAATATTAAAACCCAGGTCTCTTAAGTCTACACAATCTCTCAAAATGTTTGACTGTGTCCACAAGCCTGATTCTAGTTGCCTTCGTCTCCCTGGACTCTTAGCTCCCTTTAGTCAACCCAGGATGTCCACTTGAGTTCTCCCTTCCCCCACACACCTCCACCTGGAGCCCTCTCAGGTAGTAAGTGGGGGCTCAGAAGACTCACTTTGTTTGTTCCTCTAGCCCTTTGCTGCTTTTTAATCCAGCTCTTGACAACTGTCCCTGTTACTCCATCTTGGCCAGAAGTGGAAATGATCCATTTGATTCTTTTTGCCTCTACTTACCCTCCATTCTCAATTTCTAAACCTCACCATGTTTGACTCAGTGACGCTGGGAGAGCACAGCACTCGCCTCCCTGTGCTATTGTCACCGTTGTTTGCTCTCTCTTTTTCCATTCGATGTTATTTCTTTGAGGGGAGGGAATGTCTTTTATCTGGTTTTCCCACACCTCGGGTAGTAGTTGCAGGCATTTAACGATTGTTGCATAAGCATTTGTTGAAGGAATGAATGAACAAATAGGATTCAATTTTCTAAGTATCAGTTTATGAATAACTCTCAGAAGCTTTATTTTAACAGAAAATAGACTGTATTTTTATATGTGCAGTTGAAGCCTCGCCCAGGCACCCTTTTTTAAATTTTTAAATAATCCATTGTTTTTGATGGCTTAGACCTGGTTTTTATCTGTTTGTTTTTTTGTAACCTCTCATTAGAAGGTATTATTAAAGTCTATCTAATTAGTGCTTAAATAAAACGTGAAAGTAAATAACGAAGAGTAGAACAACCATATTATGGACAATCAAACCGAAGACTTACTTTTAAGCAATCCATGTTATGGTTGAGCCTCAGGTATGGTGTACCCCAAGTCTGAAATTTGGTGAGGTGGTACTCTTATCTCAAGTGGCTTTTCCATGTTGGATGTACTTGGATATCTGTTATCTGAGTGGACCGCAACTGGTCTGCAAATAGCTGAGAGTCTGTGCATTCTTATCAACTGGAAACAATTGACAGTGGATATGTGCCACTGGGGCCATGGTCAAGTGCAAGTCCATACTATATTTGGGTCTTTTGGAGTTGGTAGAATGAACCATATTTGGTAAGCCTCTTAAGACTACCTTGTTCTATTTCCTCGGCACCTTTGGTTACCGGAGGCGCCTCTGGAGTCCTCCCTCCCACTATTGCCATCCCTATTGCACCGTTGGCATAGTGGCAGTAGATTGAGGATTGTGTTCCTCTAGACTCAGTATTTTTTTCTACGGTAGGGCTAATGAGATTTGACTTGGCAGGTTGCTGTGACAATTAAATGAAATAATAAATGTAAGTTGCCTATCATAGTTCCAGGCACACAGAACCCCCTCTTCCCCCTCCCCTGCTCCCAGCCTCATCTAAAAGGTAGCTCCCTGCTTCGAATGTTGAACTGTATTGACTGGTTACCAATATACAGACACATGGAGTTATTCTCTCTGTATCTCTTAGGAGCTTTCTTTTAAGGTTTTAATGTGCATTCTTTTAGTTTTAGGCCAGATGTTTCTTTTCCTGAAATGGTATTTTCTTGACTTAAGTACAGTCTTCTGCTCTTTGTTTTTACTGCTTTGCCTGGTGATCAGATTGTCTAATACTACCTTCTTCCTTCTAATCTATGGCCAAGGCAGGGGGTGAAACCCTCTGCATTAGTTAAGCCATTTCTCATTCTACCTCTCGGTTATTGATTAAACCTCTCCCTGATGCACAGATGAAGATTGGGTGTATTTTGCATATTTTCCTAGAATGGCACAGTGATTCTGTGGCAAAACCAAGATTAGACCTTGCAAGTTCTAAAAACCTGAACTTTTGCTTTAAAGAGTAAACTGTGTTGCCTCCAAAACTACTAGTTGAGTTTAACTTTCAAGTGTACTTTGTATTTAAATCTGATGATAGTGTTGTTTTTCCTTTTGTCTTGTTTAGATGAGGGAACTGAAACTTTTTCTTTGCTGGTCTGGTCTAGCTGCCCTGACTGTGACCTAGGCAGCAAGTTTCTTAATGTTGTCAAGAATGCTAATTAAGATATTTATTCTCTGTTACCCTCCTGTTTACGATGCTTGTAATTATGTCTATTAGATGGCAAACTCTGTTATCTCCCACTATAATGGGTATAACACTCTATACACAAAGAAGTTAAGAATGTGTGAGTGTGTAAGTGAATAAGTCAACTATATTTGTATAGTCACTGCTTTCAAAGTCTCCAGGTTAGTGGTCGAAATGTATGCAATCTTGGGCTATGAGGTGGTTAGATAATTGAATACGAAATGAGACTGTGTTAGGATAGCCAAAGGCCTTTTGGTGCCTTTGTGCAAATTAGAAAAGGTGCCCCTTCCCGTGCACGTCTGCTGTCCCCAGCCACAATGCTCATTGTGGCTGGAGGATTTCTGGCTGGAATTTTGTCCTCACTTGCTGCCTGGGCAGGACACAGCCAGCACCGCTGTATGACAATCCTCTGCCTTTTGTTTTCGGACTGTCTGTGGGCTGGGATGTCATGTGGTCTCAAGGAGGACAGTTGTCCTTATCCTAGTCAGTGTTTCCTTGAAGAGCAGGACTGATGAGCATGAGAATGCTCCAATTCTACCTTTCAGATTCTTTTGTGATGCTTCTAGCTGCCTCCCCGACTTCAAAAATTGTTTTTCTCTGTCATATTTGTCTGTTTTGTTGAAAATCTGGAGGAGAATGCTGTGTGGCTTGCTGCTGCCTGCAGCTTTATTAGATCCTCCCACTTCCATGGAGTCAAGGCCCGTCACCCATCCGGGTGTTTGAGGCTCCTCTTGTCCTGGCCTTACTCTAGACATCCAGTCACATCTCCCACAGACAAGCCTTGAGCTGGCCTTGCTCTTCTCCTCAGGGCATTGATCACAGTGGGCTCATCACTCATACCTCCTGGCTGTGGCCCATGTGTCTCCCTTCGTCTGGATGCCTTCTACTGCCTCCACTAATTCCACGGAATCCCTTCTGTTCTTTAAAGCCCACTTTAAAGTAGCTACTCTTTGAGGAAGTAATGCTACTCCCTCCCCCTTGACCCCTTGAGTTATTCTACAAAGCCTATTTGATTTTTAAGTTAAATTTTAAATATTTGATCAGATGTGAGCACACGTTGATTCCTTAGAATGGTGCCCAGCACATCGTTCATGCTTAATACTGAGAGTACTTAGTCATTGTGGTTGCTTGATTTGAATCACTTGAGTCATTCATTCATTCACCAAGCAAATGTTCCCTTCGCAGGTGCTGCTCCAGGTCTGGGGATGCAGAGATGTGTAGGACGTCGAGGTTGGGTACAAGCAGCGGGGGTGATCACCTGTCAGTTCACTGGAGAGGGATCCTGTGGTATTGGTAGGACAGTCTTCAAGGCTCTCCCAGTTGTCAGGCTCTAGGCTTCCAAGGTGCTCTCCTCCTATGTCCTGGTCAGTATGAGAGAGGAGAAAGAGAAAAGACTTTCCATTGGATGGATGAGGATTTGAATCCCAGCTGCTTCATGTGTCAGCTCTGACCTTCAGCTCCGTCTCTTAAAATGAGGATGACAGAGTAGCTACCCCAAGTCATTATGAACTACATCCTGGGCTAAGTTCTTTACACTAGTGATTTTATGGACTCCTACTTTATTTTACAGATGAAGAATCAGCTTCACAGAAGGGTGAAAGAAATGGCCTAAGGGATAGAGCTTCGAGCTGAGCCCAGGCCTGTCAGAGGGCAGAAGCCACATTCCTTCTCACATTGTAGTATGATGCTATGTCATGTGTCTCAGTATGTTAAGATCCCTGGCACACAAGCTCAGAATAGACAGCTGTTACTATTATTATTATTACTTTCATTTTTTTGGAACTTATACTTTTCTTCACCATGCTGCCTAGCACTGAGTCATATACATTGTAGCTCTTCAATAAAACTTGGTTGGATTTAATTGGTTATGGATTTTGTGTGTGGGAAGGTGGTTAACTGAGTCTCTGAAGGGAAATGCGTAAGAGTACTACCTTCAAGTGAGGGAAGTTATGACAACATAAAATAGCCACAGAAGCAAACCGGTTAATGAGATTCTATATTGGACAGTTGGAAAGAAATTAAAAAGAATTGAAGAGAGAGTCTGGCAGTTGACAACACTTGAAAATATTCTGGCCAGCAGAATATTCTCAGTATTCTTGAGCAAAAGCAATAGAGATGATGAATTACTTAGTTATGTGGCCCTGCCTTCTAATAATGACAAACAGAGGAGGCTTTAAAATTTGAAGTTTAAAAAGTAATTTGTTCTTCTGCCATCTCTTTCCTTACCTGACACAGAGTTGGTTGTGGCCAGAGGATTCCGTTTTTCCTAATGATGTTTTGAGTGAATTGGGTTAAGTTGTCTTGAAAATGGCTATACCAGAAAATAAAAATCTTTCTCTCTTTGGAAAGGAACTTTACTCTGGGAAAGAGCACAGCTTTCCAGGAGGAATCTGAGAGCGTTGAGACCAGGAACTTTTGTCTTTCTCCCATCTCCCCAGTGTTATGCCAGCAAAATGAGGCTATTAAGGCTTTGTGATGAAACAAAGCTACACATTGGGACGTGGTACCCAGAACTTTTCTCTTTATGCTTCTCTTGAGTTTGTGGGAGAAAAAATTATAAGGGTGCATATGCAATTTAAGGGAACATTTTTCACTTTACTCGTAGTCAAATGGTCTTCTTTCAGATTCTGTGTCTTTCTCTCTCCTTTGGCTATTGCTCTGTCCCCGCCTGTGTGAGTCTGGAATCTTTAGAAGGGCTGGAAAGCCAGGTTTGGATGCTGCATAGCCAAGAACATTCGGTAGCAGTGCCCAGTTATCCTATGAGGTGGCCCTAGAGAAATTACCCTTGTCACTGTTTCCAGCACATTGAACTGACTGGGCTCAGGAGGAAGAGACCAGAAACCCCACCAGAGTTCTCATCACCGTGGGGCTTGCTGGAATATTGTGCCCCAGAGGGTAGTTTCTGCTTCACGTGACTCCTTCAGTGTGTGTATTTTGCAGAGGGCTTGTAATCACCTTGCCATAGAGTAAGCCTGGGAAACCCAGTGTTTTTGGATTTTACTTGGAGATAAGGGCCCTTATTGACAAGGTGGAGAACCACCAGGATATTGAGAAGAATGTTTGGAAAGTTCTGGGTTAATCTGGAAAGACAGTTGTCCCTTCTGATTGGCCGGGATGTTGGTATTGGGCTTTCTGTGACAATATAGGGCTTTCTGTGACAATATAGGGGGTGGAGTGGCCATTTCTGACAAGTTAGGGTTGATTTTCTAAATTTGCTGACATGTGCTAAAATGAAATTTTAAAAGGGCATGTTCTTTTCTTAAAAAAAATATTTATTTATTTATTTATCTGACAGAGAGATCACAAATAGGCAGAGAGGCAGGCAGAGAAAGAAGGGGAAGCAGGCTCCCTGCTGAGAGCCCGATGTGGGACTCGATCCCAGGACCCTGAGATCATGACCTGAGCCGAAGGCAGAGGCCTAACCCTCTGAACCACCCAGGTGCCCCCCCCCCGCCCAATGGCATATTCTATAAAGAAAGTGAATATTCATGACATATTAATTCAGCTTTAGCAATACATAATGTGTGTCACATAATTTCCGTTTATTATCACTTTCTTCATTTCAGGATCTTTCTTCCTGTGAAGTTTCAGTGAAATGCTGAGAAATACATTTTGCTTTGTTATAGGCAGGATACATTTCAAGAGGCTTTCTTCCCCCTCTGTGTCTGATCCCTCTGCCAAATGTCTCGACTCTATGTCTTCCATAAGCCGTCTGATCTTCCTGTGGCCCTGGGAGAGGCGTATCTTTGAAAGGAGCATTTTGAATAAAGAAAGCTGGCCCTTACAGACTGATGGCCGGGCTCCATGGCTTCTTGTTTATTCCAGCCTGAAGCTTCGTGCTGCCTCTTCTCGGGCCCTTCCTCAGCCATTGAACATCTCCTTTTCTTTCTCTGTGTGAAGTCTGCCCTTTGGTGGAGGTGGCATTTGCCATTTAATTCTGATATAAACATGTGGCTGCTCCATGCTTCAGTGTCATCATCTGTAAAATGGGGCTTTATTTCCTGCCCTATGTCAAGGTGACCAGAAAGATTAAGTGATAATGTACGAAGAAGCTTGTAAGAATTATCCAGTGTAATAGAAGGGTAGAGAAACACAATTGACTGTAGCTTCTATTATTTAATTTTGTTTTGTGACCTCATGAAATTTGACTCCTTTGGGCTCTATTGAGGTAAGACTTTGTCTCGTCATCTTGTCTTAGAAAAGTTAAATGCTGACCCACCTTGGAAAGCCAGTTAAGTTAGGGTAGAAGTAGGTCAAGGTTTCAGGTCTCCTGACTCACAGACTAGCAGCACGGTCAGGTCTGATGGCTGCTTTGTCATCGCCATCATGTTTTCCGTGAGTGGGATAGCACAGTTTCCTTTTGGGGGTTAAAGGAATATCTTAGAAGAAGCGAGGAACATAGTGCCACTTGGGCTCGTCTTAACCCTCATTTATTGTTGCCTTCTGTGTCTCCATGTGCTGGGCTGGGCGGAGGGTGGGAAGACCTAGGTGACTAGGTTCTGGCCTCCAGTCTAGTGGAAGGAGGCTGATGAGCAAAAAAAAAACATCCAAGAATCCGAATTCTTGTCTCTGCTCCTTACTCCCGAGGTCTAGCTGGGCATGTCATGCACATCTCTGGGTTTAGGTGTCCCAGCTGCTGCGTGAGGGCACTGGCCTGGATGCCACCATCACTGACGTGTCTTCTCATTTGTCACCACCTGTGGGTCTGTGAGACTCCAAAACTGTACTGTCCGGGCCTTCACAAACTGATGGCATGTTTTTCTTAATCATTACCTGTGATAAATTTCACAGGCTAACTGCATTCTCTTAACACCGACACTACCATTGTATCAGAACATAGCTGGTGCTGGTGACCCCTTTTTAGTTAACCAGGCAGCTTTGCAGTGATAGCAAAAAGGGGCATCTGCTGGAGATTTAATAGGGGGCATGAAAGTTAGTGCCGGCATTAACAACTGTTCTCTGCACTTCTATGGTGCTTTTCTGATAGGAAGCTTTGTAATATTTGGTCACTTTCCTTAAAAAGGACCATAGAATAATAATAGCTAACATTTATTTCGTGTTTGCTTCTGTGCTAGGAAGGTGGGGGGTGTTCTAAGTGCTTTCTATATAAAGGCTCATTTATCTTTATATTTTCTTCAGGGAACTCCCCGACATGCGGTCACCTGGCCTTCCGCCATCTTGAACTCTCTTTATATTTTGAAGTACCTCTGCCTCTGTCCTGGGGTAAGGAAAATGGGTACAGAGCAGTAAGTAAAACTTGTTTAAGATCACCCTGCTCTGAGAGACAGAGGCAGATTGGAAGGTTCTGCAGTTGCACTTTTCATGGCTGGACTCTCGCCTAAAATGCAAGCCGCTCACTCGCAGCTCATGTCTGAGAAACTGGGGAGACTTGCTTGTTCAGAGGCCACAAAATAAGCAAGCAGCTGAATCCTCTTACTTGCAGCTCTAAACTGGGCCAGATCTGTAAGCGGGAGGGTTCTTACTTGCTCTGTGCAAGTGTTCTTAGTCTGGATTTAAGCCTCAGGTGACTCATGAACCCTTGGAAATTGTGTGCAAATTGCATTTATGCGTTCATGTGTGTTGGTGTGAGTGGGGGAGGCTGCTTGACGATTTCCTGCCTGTTATCAGAGCAGCCCCTCCCCTCCCGCCACTGGCGTAGTTCTGGCTGTGCAGGTCCTCGTCGGCCCTAAATCTGTGTTGCTATTCCAGGCTGGAAGTTTGGGCACAACCACCCACTGAACAATCAAGTGGCTATGGGAACGCGGAAGAACCAGACTTTCCATATGTCCCTCCGCTGCTTACACCTTTGTGGCTTTGCCTTTTTCTCTCCTTGAAGACTTCCAAAATTTTCAGTCATTTTTTTTTCCCTCTCAACAGATTGGGACCTCAGGTTTTAAGGGATTTTTGTTTTCTTTTGTTTTACTTCTTTCCTATAGGTTTTGTTCAGAAATCAGATGATCCTAAGCTTTTTATTACTGATCCAACCCATGAATTCAGTTTCTCATTTAACTTTTATGATTTTGTTGTTGTTGTTAAGTCCTTTCAAAACCATGTGAGAATGGTTTACTGTATACTTACATAAGAACAGGCCAGTAAAACTAGAAAATCCAACAGGAGACACACACACCCCCCCCATGCTCATAGGCAATTTAGCTTCTTTTCACAGAAACTGAGCGCATCTGCTAGGGAAAACAGTTTAAGGATGTTATCATTTTGATAGCTGTGTTATTTTGTATCGCCTACTCTTTCCTAGTCTCTGTTTATAGTTGATTACTCTAGACCTTTTTAGGGGTGAAAATGGATGACACTTATGCTAGAGACAAAATTCTACTACAAAGTAGTTTTGTTATGATTTTGGTTTAGAAGAGTAATATAACTGATCTCTTTTGCTGTCATCTGTAAAACTTTACCATTTATCTTCTCCTTATTCATTACAACTAAGTTTTAATGTTATTTCAGTGTGATCTTTAAGGATGTGAAGGAGGCAGGCTTGGGTTCTGATCCCAGCTCTGTTGTTTACAAGCCGTGTGACTTTGGGCAAGTTTATTTGATCTCTTGGAATCCTCTTTTCCTCATCTATAAAAGGGGAACGTAATAATTATATGTTGCTCAAAGGGTTGTGAGGAGTGTTACCAGGCATGTTTCTACATTTACCATAGGCTTCTCCCACAGTAAGCATTTGGCAAGTGATTGTTGTTGATTTCATGATTTTTGATTTTTTGGATTATTTTTACTATGATTGTTATCATTATAATAACATATTATATATGTAAAATATGATATCATCAGCCTCACCATTAATATGTATAATATGCCTAGTACAGTACCTGGCACACGAATAGGGATCAAACAAATATTTTATTGGATTTGACCATCATCGTTAGGTTTTGTGACCGGATCAGACTAGGGGTACCTTTTTATATATTAGATTAACAAGGATGAACTTGCTGAACGTAACAAATGACGGCTCTACCTTTAAGTCAACAACTTTGGTAGCAAGGTGATCTTGAAAGCCAACAATGAAACGTGGCCTGTCGGTGGGGAAACAAACAAACCAACCCTAAGAACCCTGTGAGGCTGTTTTAAGGAGCAGCACTTTCCTCCTGATGGCAGAAATTTTGCTTCTCTCCCTCAAAGGGGGAGAGGGGAGGAGCGCGGGGCAGAAAGGTTACTGGTCGTGTTCATTAATTTTCTTTCAAGAGCTGCCACATGTCACTAGGCTGCCCCCCGGCACCAGCGCTGTTTGGCTGTCTTCTCTTTGCCCACGAGAAGCCAGAATGTTACATTGGCGGAGCTTACTAGATCTGACAGAGAAATTCTTCACGTCTGGCCTGGATGTCTAAGTACATTTGGTGTACGTCTTGTGGTCTGGGGCAAATGCTGGAAGCTATTAGAATTCTGAACAAAACCCTCCATTCAAAGACTGCTCGTTTCCTGCTGGGGTAATCCAAGTATCAAACTCGAAGAAATATGGGCCAGGAGAATGTGGCTGTTCAGTGCAGAACCCACCAAGGTGTCTACGACAGCTCCCCAAATGACTTAGAATGTTACTTCCACTTGATCTTCTTGAATAAGTGGTTTCTTTTGAAAATAAGAGCTCTCCTTTTCCTGCATCAATTATGGAGGAGAACTGCTTGGATTTCTTCCTGTCAGTCAAAGTGAGAACAGGGCAGCTTGCTCCTTCCCTCGAAGTTCCAGAGAGCTCCATGTCTGGTTTTTTGTTTTGTTTTGTTTGTTTGCTTGTTTTTGTTTTCTCATCATTTCTTTTTGAGTTTTCCAAAATCAGAAGGTATCTTTCATTAGCTCTGGCTGTGGGGTCTACGCTTGGAGACGAAGCCTGTCCAGTAGCTGGAAACTATTTTATTAAGAAACCCGTATGGAGAAGTGATGGTTTATCTCATGAAATATCTGAGTAGTCATAAACTGTTTCCTTTCTGTACTGAAATTTATTTTCTGTGAAATTCCAGGTGTTCTTTTATATAGACTTGAAAGGAATAGATTTGGTAGTTCAGGTCCCCCCTCCACCTCCCACCCCGCAAGAAGCCTATTTTCTTGTGATGGAGTAATTGAGGATGAAGAAATCAGATAACCTAGGAGAAGTCATTGGGTATGCATAGTGAAAACCATTATTTTAATTAATTTTCGTTACCTTGGGCGGTAGGGTGGGTTACGCAGTGGAGCGGGAGGACCGCCATGCTGTCCTGCCCCTGAACTTCGTGGATGAGAACTGGGACCGCCTGTCCCTTGCTAGACGGCACACTTCCCGAGGGCAGAGACAAGGCTTTATCCACCACGGCATTCCTAGTTTGTGGCACCACGGTAATCAAGGATGCCTATGGCACTCTTATAAAACCCAAATGTTAGATCAGGTGGTTTCACAAAACAAAACACCCCGCATTGGTTTACTGGGCTTCCTCTTAAGTTTTCAGCCTCTTCATTCAACTGCTGTCCATGCTTTGATCCTTCTCTGAGCTGGTTTATGTCGGGAGTCCAGTGTTCTTTCATCATGAAGGAATTCAGCCACATTACTTAATAGTCCCAATCCTGTTCCCTTCTCCATAGAATCTGTATGAGATGTGAAATATGTGAACGATAATACTGAATGGGAGAAATTAACCTATTCGGATGACTTTGAAGGAGTTGTAACTGCGTGCGAGAGCAGGCAGCCCGCTTGTCAGTAGACAGCAGTCCTGCCTTATGTCAGGGGTCACGTGGTGGTTCACGTTCAGAGGGTTTCTTTTGTCTTTTCCTCCAAGTGATGCTGACCTCTCAGACGAAAATATTCCCCATCTAATAAAAGTCAGAGCAAATTTATGGGCCTGCTCCTGACCACTTGTCCTTTAAGCTTTAAAAGAAAAAATAAATCTAGATTAAGATTCATAGGTTGCTGTTGGAGCATATAAATGGTAGGCAGGGGCCAGATATTCCCCCACCCTTGGTTTGCCTGGGTTTTCCTCGTTCCGGCTGTCTTGGGGGGGGGGGCATGGATAGGGGAGCTTGTAGAGTGGAGGTTCCTACAGAAAATGGTAATATAGTTGGTTCTCTTTAGAAATAGAAGCTGTGGCTCTCGCTGCCTGGGGCTCCGTGCTTCCGTACCAGACGGGAGGCCCCAGGCAGGGCTGAGGTGAGGCCAGTAATAAAAAAGTAGCTGAGACATGTCAGGGCGAATCTCTGGGGACCGAGTGAAAAGGAGGACGTTCTGTAATTACAAGCCCAGGAAAGTATAAGAGCTGTCTTTTGTTGCCAACATTATGACTATTGTCCTTTCTACCTGTTCCCATGGGTTTTCTGTCATTTTATCATTCATTCCACAAGCGTTTATGAACTATGTACCCTATGTTCTGTTTCCCACATACTTCAGACAGCTCATAAATGAACATGTGATGACTCAGACATGGTCTGGCCTTCAAGGATCATGTCACCTGGTTAGAGAGATGATTATGAGGCAGAGAGGGGCTGGTCTGTGGGCTGTGGCAGAATGCAGAGCAAAAGGGCTTGGGATCTGATAGACCTGGGTTCAAATTCAGGGACTACCACTCATTAGGTCTTATGACTTCAGTCAGTTGACTCAATCTTGTTGAAGGTTGGTTTCTAAGTCTTTCAACTGTGAATAATGCATTCCCTTCCTTGAAGAGTTGAGTTAGGCTTTGAAGAAGCTGGGACAAGGGCCTTGCACAGAGTAGGCACTTGCTAAATGGTTGCTCTTATTATCTTATTGTAACCGCCCAGGTTCAGACAAGCTCTTGTGTGAGCTCGAGGTGGTGAAGGGACCAGGGATTTGATGGGGGATATATGCTCAGGGAAATGATATGGTCTGGAAATGTGGGGAGAGTGACAGAGAAGAAACTGTCTTCAAGACTTATTATATATTTTTATACCTTTTTTGGTTTGTTTTTAGCAAATAGACATCAGTTTTACATCATTTCTATTGCAGTAGGTGAATCAGATCGTCATGTCACTTAAACTTTAGCATGAATCCCAATGCCAAGAATCATGTATTTCTTCTGTTTGCTCCTATTACCTCACAACCCTCCATAAACAGCATCTATTGAAGGATCACAGAGACTCATATTCTGGTTGCGTTGAAATCTCTTCCTTGAGTGGGGATGTCCCTCTGAATCCACTGTGATCAGAGGTGTTTTCTAAACACCTCTAGAAGGTGCCCAGATCCTAAGTTCTAGCTGCTTCTCAGAATACTTAGAGCCTGAGAACATCAGAGCAGGATCATGGTCTGCGGCCTGTGCTTGGCAAGCCCTCGACTATGCCGATGATGGTTCTGATTATTATTGGTTATTTGGAACTTCTAATAATTTAGAACTTTATTTGTCAAAGACCCCTCACTGCTTGGTGAGTCTGAAAATGCGGGCACCAGCCCAGTGTTCTTCTGCACCAGTCTATGGCTCCTTTGGCAACTTTGGCCCTTGTGCCCAGCCTGTGTGTGTGTGTGTGTGTTTGTGTGTGTGTGTGTGTGTGTGTGTGTGTCCATCCGTCTGTCTGTCCCTGACCTGTGTGCTAGCCTGCCAAGGACTTGAGATAATGTGCACCTTACACCTTTTATCGAACCTGCTAGGAAGGGGCTCTGTGCTGCTGGACAAGCATAAACAGGAAGCCCTTGACATCAGTCGGACTCACAGTGTGCTCGCCTCTTTGCACTTTCTGAGCTGAATCTTGCTCTTCCTCACTTGTTTCCCTCCTCAGAACAGAACTTATCTTTGTGGTGTTGGTTTTTTAGGAACCCAACCTGTATTCACTGTTGCTGGTCTTTCTCTTAGTGGGAAAGCAACCCTTGGAGAAGACCTCATTCTAGAATACTTGTTAAGCTCCAGGAGCAGGTGGTGTGCTGTCCGTAAGGACCTGGGCACTTAGAGCATATGATCAAAGGAAACTTGCAACTGGACCTTGTTCCTTCTGAGGGAGACAGAGGTAAGTAACACCAGAGAGGCAGCCTAACATGGAATTTTCTGAATGGTTAATCCTTAGCTGACATGTTATAAAGCTGATTTGTTTATACTTGTGTCACATAATTATACACTCTGTATATAATATGCTTTTGAAATTATTATTTATTGCACAAATATTATAACAGAAACTGAACTCAAAGCACAAGGAAAAATGTGTGTGGGCTCATCATTTGTACAAATCAAACCGTTTCTGTGTTTTTAGGCTCATTCAGAGTCCCTGTCCATGTGTCTCTGATTGTATGATTGACACCATACTGTGGACATCATTTGGTAATCCCCTCTTCCCAGCTCCCGACCCCACATACATCATTATGTACTCATATGCTTTCAGAACTACTTATCTCTGCATGCAAACATTTAGCTGCTTTTATAGAACCTGTGTTTTAAACTTTGAGCATCTAGAGAAAGCTCCCACCCTACCCCATGTAGGTACTTTCTTTTCTCTTCATGGTGCAAGGGGGAATTAGGGTTGGTAGCAAGAGGGAACTGTCCAGAGTTTGTTGTCCAGGGTTGTCCTTGGTACTTTCATCAGAAACCTAAAGTCGCTGTCTATCAGAGTGAAATTTCCTTGCTTTTCACATTCAAAGAAGAGAATTCAGAAGGGATATTTGAGAATATTTAGGAAGAACTACTTGGGGATATTTAGGAGGAAGTACCTGAGCATGTCCCGAGACATCCAGGAGAGACACTTACATTATTACTTTGAGGGGAGGAAGTTAGGTGCAGGTAAATGGTGACTGAAGGAACCTGCCCCTTGGTTTATTCTGTAATGCTTTTGTACTTGGGGTTTGAATTCTTCTGATGCTCTAGGCATCTCTCTCTCTCCCTTCCTTCCTCCCTCCCTCCCTCTCCTTCCTTCTCTTATCTGTAAGAATGCAATAGATAACTTGAATCTTTCTGGAAGTTCCCAAAGTGGGCATAATGCACGTGGCGCTTTCCAAAGGGAAGGAGAAGGATCTGGAAATGCAGCGAGGAGGGAGAGGCAGGGGAACCCGTGGAGTGGTAAGAAGAGCAGTAACTTTGAAGTCAGATAGCATGGTTCAGATTTTTGCTCTGGCACTTAGTTTGGTGGCCTTGGGCAAATTACTTAACATTTCTGAATATTTGTATGAGAAAGATAATTACAGTGCCTACCTCACAAGGTTGTGGTGAGATTAAATTGGATAATGTAAATAATGCCCTTAGCACAATGCCTGACATGAATAGTAAGCATTCAATAAACGTGAAGTGTTATTACTATTTTTGTTATTTCCTTTTTCATATTACAATTTTATAGCTTTCTGACCTGGTATCCCTGGACAAAGGTAGTCACGGGATCTGTAAACCATGTTGGGTCTTCTTGCGAAGTCTAAGAGACGTAGACAGTTCTGGTCATTGCAATGAGCCCATGGTAGAGTCTTTGAAACATGGCACCCTCAGAGGAAGACTGCTACTGGAAGGGGTCCTTGTTACTGAAAAAGTTGGGTCTGCCAACTAAAGAAGTTAGCAAGTTCTTTAATGGAAGCTTGTGGGTTTCCAGTAGGTCTGGGAGTAAATTGAGGCTGATATGTGTGAATGACTTGATGGATTGGTACAAGAGATCGTTCTCTTCAAAACATTAGCTGTTGATACACCGCGGAGTCCCCAGTGTTCAGCCGTGTGAACCGGCTTGTTGCGTGGGCTTTCACTGCCAAGTGCCTCTTTGGAAGCTGGAAGCAGTGGGAAAATTGCTAGGCAAATGGAAACCGGTTTCTCTACCCGACTTGGTAGAGCATTTGCTCTAGGCAATCAGACAGGCTCCAGGAGACATTTGTCTTTACGGTGCCTCTTGCCTCTTTTTTTTTTTTTTTTTAAGCTGTAATTTAAACTGACATCACTTGATTTTGACATTGCAACGAGGTCTCTGGAGACTTAACATTATGTTCATTTTCCCATGTACATCCTCACTGGAGATTGATGGATTTACACCAACATGGAAACTGGTTAGAAGGGAAACCATCCAGAAAATGATTAGGGAGCTTGAAGCTTTCTGAAACTGGGCACAATGTGCATTAAGTCATTACTGTTTTAATGAAACTTGTCTTAGCTGGGGTCTCTTAACCACTTGTTTTCTAGTTTCAATATTAAGTCACTATTTTACACTAATGAGATGCTGTCAAGATAAACCACCAGTCTTATACCGTGTTTGCCAAAGTGTAAGATCTAACCTGAGATGTGGCTTTGCAAAATCCTCTGGGTTAAACTTGCTGGAGAAATGGAAACAAACAAACTGCCTGGTTTCAATAGAAACTGTCAACATCATGCCTGGGAAGAAATTCACGGTGAACATGTTTATATTATCCCAGGGTGGTCTATAGTGGGTCCCATCAGTAAACAGCTAACTATCACCCTTCCTGGGTAACTTTGCTTTTACACTCATGTGTCTGGTGTGAAATGCTGTACACATCAGCTTTTGATAATCTTGTCTGAGGATTATCCGCTATGAGAATTGTTTCTGAAAAATAAAAGCAACAAGGCATAGCAGAAAGAACATAAATGGAGCCACACACATCTAGGCCTGCGTCCCAGATTTCTTCTTCCCCGTTTGCTTGTCCAGGTAAAATCCTTAACCTCCTTTTGCCTTGATTTTTCTCATCTGCAGCATGGGGATGGTGATACTCATCAGGCAACAAAGTTGAAAGGTGTAGTAGCAGGTGTATCATGAAGCGCCTCATGTACAGCTGGTGCTCACTTAAAGGTCCATTGAAAAACACACACATCATTCAGTTGAATTCCTCCCACATTTGTCCAAGGCCACCCAGCCTTTCTTGGCCTTCTCCCCTGTTATCAGTTAGTGTGTGTTCTTGAAGGCGGTCCAATTTTATCATTGGTGCGGAGAGAGGAAAATAATTAGGAAGGCAAGCCTACTGCAAGAGAACCCATTTCTCTTGTTGCAGGATCAAATACAAATGGTTTTTGGATGGTCTGTTATTCATTTCTTCCCTTTATTATGGAGACATAATCATCTTACTTTGTCCATCATAATCTCTTGGTCTCTTCAAATCCCACAACAGTGAAAGTATGTTGTGTCTTAGTGTCCTGTCCTGGCTTTCCAAACCCAAAGAAGTCTGGGGAGAGAGTAGAAGATGATCTGAGAGGTCATTTTCATACTAGATTATCAGGGTAGGTTGACGATTTTATCTTTATGGAGCCAGTATTCCTATAGAGAAGTATTCTCTCTCCGTCTCTCTCAGTTGGAACTAGGGATATGGTAAGTGATGGGAGAGACACACTCTGAACTCTTTCAACAAATCCTGCTATGATTTCTGTTTGCCCTCCAGTCTGAGGGATCGGTACTGCATGGAGACTTTTGCCCTTCACTGACAGGCTTGCTTCTAGATTCAGAGGCGACTTTGGATGCCTCTGTTTGAGTGATTCCAGCTACTGCTGAATGGTGTTTCTGTTTCAATAGTATTGTAAACTAAAGAGTAAGATATTTTTTGTTGGGAGATCTTGTTTCTCTTTTTAGTCCCTCTCCCACATTCACTCCTCCAAACCATTCTTTTAAAAGGAAAACAAACAAAGACTTGCATTGAGAAAACATCTGGAAGTGAGCAGTCTAGGTCAAAGCCTTTTCCTGATAATAGAATAGAATTCTGTGACCATCCTTTGGATTGGCTAATTTCAGTTGTTTTAGACTGATTCATGCAAATCTCTCGGTCTCATTAATGGAGACAAAAAAAAAAAAAAAAAAAAAAAAAAAAAAAGAAAAAAGAAAAAGGAAAAAGTATCACTAAACACTATCAGAATTGGTTCAGAAAAAAATACTCTTTACTTGTGGGAAAATCCATTATCCTATCTAGAAGAATACCTTGAGATAGGATAAGATTTACAGTATTTTTTTTTTTTTTTTTTTTTTTTACTAAATAACACATTGTTTAAAAGAAAAAGAAATGAGAAAAACTTTAAAAAATCATCCTAATAGTAATACTGGAAGTATGTATGCATCTTCATTTTAACAAAGAAAGCAATAGTTCCTGGGAAGTATTGTCTGACTTAAATTTAAAACCATCACAGTGGTTTTGATTGTTTTTTTTCTCTTGGAAGTACTCATATTCTGGAATGTGTTTATAGATCTTGACCTCAGATGCTTCTCCTGACTCAGAAATTGGAAAACATTTCGCTAGAGGGGCCAATGGCGAGGGCCTGCCCCTGCTGTAAACAGGACCCAGGGCTGACACGTTAGGAGCTGGATCTGTGGTCCAGGGAGGCTGAGAATGCTGATAGCACAGTTTCTTGCTCAGTGTAAAAACACGAAAAACAGATGAGACACACCTAGGAACAAGATGATTGTTAATGAGGTATGCTAATGAGGAATTTGAGGAGGAGGAAGTGGAGGAAGGAAATTGCTTTTTTCCTTCTCAGTTATATTCTTGTTTTAGAACACAAGTAGTCCTTTGGCTTATTTTTCAGAGCATGGTATGTTTTACCCTTGTTCAAACTTGTCAAATGCTCAATGCCAAAGGCCACTGTAGACACATTTCTTCTTTTTGGGGGCGCTGCCACTTTTGGGCATTGAGTTTTGCAAGGACTTCGACGGCATATTTGTTAGTGGTAGTGCGGGATAGGTTAAAATGGCTCATAACAGAGTCTCAGAGGTCCCATGTCCAGTGTTCCACCCCTTGGGGGAAGCATCCCTGCTGTCTGATCTGGTGACTCTCCCTGATGAGTGAGCAGATCTTCCACTTCGGAAACGTAGGAGTTGTTAAGCCAGAGAACTTTCCCTCCGTTTGACATATCCTCGCTACTCAGTACAATTGATGAGTAAATGAATGATAAACCAGTCAGGTCTAGGGGCTGCTTCCCACATCTTTTCAGGGTGGTTAGGGTCCTCTTGGCATTTTAGTCAGATGGTATATGTATGCTCTCAAAATTTCCTTTCCAGGCCAGTCTCAATTACTCCATACTCTTAGGACATCTTTCCCCGGTTTCCTCCCTTGCTTGCTCTCTGCTGGAGAAGTTCCAATTTGTTAGTGTTTTTCTTAAAATGTAAAAATACCTGAACGAAATGCCCTGGGTACAGTCAGATGAGCACAAAGTACAGTGGAACATTTCTCTTAGAGTCCCGGATTCTGTTGGTATTCTTTTAATGGAACCAGAATTTATCAGACCTCTTGAGGCTACCACGCTTAGACAGATGAATGGCAGACTGGCAAAGAGAATAGGCTGGTGCCAGCTACCTGGGTTCTAATCCAGACTCCATCAGTTATGAACTGTAGGACCCTGGGCAAGTTGCTAAATCTCCCTGGCCTCAGTTTCTTCATCTATAAAGTTGGGGATCATCATAGTACTTACTATATAAGTCTATCATAAAGAGCAAATGAGTTAATTTATGCCAAGTGCCCACAGTAGCGCCCAGAACAAACTGTGTTACCTGTGTTGGCTTTTATTGAACTTGGAGTAGAAAACCTCCAGGTCTTAACGATCTTAGGAGGCTTTAGAGTCAGGCAGTGCTTAAATCCTGGTGCTGCGACTCCCTGTGTGCTTTTGGGCAAATTACTTCACCATACTTTCCAAGTATGTGTCTGATTCGTCATCGGCATACAGGGCAGAAGAATAAAAGTATCTTCCCTAGAGCTGGCTGGGAAGAGAAAACGAGATAATATGCATAGTGGCTGGAACATTGTAAGTGCCCTAAAAAGATTTGCTAATGGTATCATTTGAACTTTGGAGCCCTAATTAAGATCCCTGATGGCAATGACCATGGTTTGCTTCTTTGCTTCTTTACTGCTGCTGCTGCCTCTTTTTTTTTTTTTTTTTTTTTTTTCAAATTTTAACTCTACCTGGTATGCCATGTGTATAAGAACTGCTAAATTAAGAGTAAATATTTAAATTGGGTTTTCCCTTTGGGTCTTACGTCTGGTAATTGGAAAAATGAAATTCTTCTCAGCTACTTAGAACTGTGTGCCCCTAAGTTTATGGTGTTGTCTGGCCTGGTTGTTTTGAAGAATGCATTCCGTTTGCCACCGTGCACTGGCTAATTTACTTGGGCTTCAGGATAAATAGACTCTCTTGATCACGTCTCTCCTCATTATTTGCTGTCTCGAGTTTCTAGGGAATATTGATGCTGGTAACTACTCTGGTCACCAGCTGGAGGCCTCTCTTGCCTTTCAAATGGCTTGTGAGGTGAGTGAATAATCCGGGGAGTGACAAAGGTTACAGTCAATTTTCTAGGGACTCTGCGATTCATTTTTCTTATGTCCTTGAAGCCTTAAGCACGTGAGTTTTAAGGTTGTTGAGAAAGTGGAAGACCGTTTAAAAATGGTTTATAGTTATTAATGTTTTCAAATCTTGGTTGGATTTTAAAGGTGGGTTAAACTGCTAAAGTGAATATAAATTAAAACCAGTTAAACAGAGGAGTCCCTCGACCATTCTGTCTTTGGTGTGCTCAGAATTCCATAAATTTTATGGCTTTCAAAATACTTGCCTTGTTTTGAATGTTTCTAATAAGATGGAGTGAAGTGGCTTACACCTCATGAGATATGGAACTGTTACCCAGGAATGCTGGTTGGCTCACAGATAAAGAAAGCCCTGGTCTCTTGATTCATAAAAAATGTGTGGCTCATTTCCCTGGGACATGTATTTCACGGAGGAATTTCATTTTTCACTCCCTCCCACCCTGTGCATCACTTGGACACGTTTGCAGTTCATCAACTGAGATTTCCACAATTTCTGCTCCTTCTTCTCTCCGGCCACCTCCGTCCAACTAACCAAAGAGAAAGAGATTATGTGGGAAGGAGAGAAATTTCCTTAAATGCCTCATTTTCCTGCATGTAAGGGGCATGGTGAATTTGAGAAGAGGTCTGAGTGTTAGCCCAGATGACTCAGTGCAATTATGAAACAAATTGGAAACTATTTCCATGGAAGGGGGGGCCACATGTGTTTATGTCAGCTTTCTCTCTCTCTTTCTTCCTCCTCCTCCTCCTTTTTGCAATCTCAAGGCTGTATTTTAGGTTGGCTGTACAGAAATGAGGTCCTGCTGCACAGCCTCACCCTCTAAACCAAAGTATACCATGTGGAAGCCTGCATAGCTCATCCAGTGAGCATCTCATGTATTGCACTCTTGTCAATGAGCTTGCCAGAAGAAAGTAAATAGCTAGCTTTGGCTAAGAAAGCAATGACCCTTCCACAGTGAAAATAGCAATTTTTTTCCCTTCTGAAACAATTTTCTTAGGAAATGAGACCATGCAGGGATTAGTGCTGACTTCTCTAGTTCAGATGTCCAGTTTTCGATTTTCTAGTGAGGCAAGATCGTTTTCCTTTGGGTGTTTGATGTAGTGGAAAAGAACATTGGCTTCCAGTTGTATTCCAACTCAGCCACCAAAACCCAAAGAGTTCATAGGTTTGTCCAAAGCTGAAAGAAAAATTCCTCTGGGAGGGGAGTTAATTCCTCTGGGTGGAAGGCCATAGTAGTTAAAAATTTGGCCTCAGGAACCAGATCGACATGGATTCAAATTTGGTTCTGCTGCATGTTGGGCAGATTGCTTAATCGAAGTCTCAGTTTTCTCATCTGTCAGATGGGTATAATAATGCATACTGCCTGACTTATTGTCATGAGTAAGTGACAGTTTAAGGCAGGAGTGTAGGATTGGGCATGTGGAAAGAGTTAAAGACATGGTAAATCGTAAATTTTACTCTTCCTGCGGTTGTGAAGTTACAGCGAGAGGACTGGCCTTGATGGGAGCAGGGGGAGGAGCCATTTGTGGAAAGGCAGGCTGGAAGACAACAGAAATTCCCAGCATCACATGGCTAGTGACTGAGCAATTGCATTTCTTCCTACTGCAGGCCAGAAGACACTGCTGTGTTTTTCTTTACTATTTCTAGAGAAAATGGGTGGGATATTGATTTTTAGGGAAGATTTAGACTTCCAGCATCAGGAGGGAAGTTTAGCTGCTATATTCAGCAGAAACAATTTATTAGACATTTTGTGGGGCCGGGAAGCATTAAAGATGAGACTGGGGCCCTTTGCTATGTGCTGTCACCACTTGTAGACTATGTGATGAATTTAGAGGCAAAGACTTTTCTTGTCCAGACGCCGAATGGCTGTGTTCAGGTGTGGCTTTTGGGTGAGTGGAAAGTCTTTCTTACCCATGAGCCTCAGTTCTCACAACTGAGACTTCCCTCCAGAGGGACCGAGTGCTTCCCGGAAGTACCAAGTGCTCCCTTTGCCTCCAAGGACCTCTCTGGCATTTCACTAGCTTTCATGCCATCTTTTTTCTCCTTTACCTCTGCTTCCTTACCTGGCATTGGCACACAGCCAGGAAGAGGGTGGGCTGATCGTGTGGCCTAGGGGACTGCACAACGCCCTCACTGCCCTTCCTGTCAGCATGGAAAACCTAACAGGGTTCACCTGTGAAGAACCAGGAGAGGAAAGCATCTTTATAGGATTTTATCTTTATAGGATTCCTGTGGCATGCTTGGGAATGCTTGATTTCCATACATACCTTAGCATTCTCAAGCTTCTTACGTTCTTGCATTTCCCTTTGGCTTTGAAAACAGTGTTAGCATTCTTTGGCAATGAGGAACTGATTGGAAATAAACCTAGTTGTTATTTACTTAACAGTTTCAAGCCCTGAAACTTGCAGCAGCCTCATCAGTCTCTACATTTTCTCTGCCCCCTTCTAATATGTTTGCTTCACTGTTGCTGGAATGACTTTTTTCAAAAACAGAAATCTGATCATGAGCCTTCCCTGTTGAGAACTCTTAAATGGCCGCCTCTCGCCCCTTACCTAAGGACTGAAACGGTTCCCATGGCTTGGCTTGCAAGACCCTGTGGGTCTGGATTTTGCCTGCTTTGCTGTCAGACAAGCCTGTTTCAGCCCTTCTCTTGCCAGAACACCTCATGTTCAGGTGCGGTTCCTCCCACAGTGTGTGTTCTCAGCCACCGCATTCTCTCACTGTCTATGAGCACTGCTAAATGTTTGTTACTACTGTGTCATCACACGTTTATCTGTCAGTCTCCCACAAGACTGTAAATTCCTTGTGGGTGGAGACCATAGTCTTTTTCTTCACTGCTGTATATGTAACTTGGCGCATCCCATGTCCTCAATGTGGATTTGTTGAATAGCTTCATCTCTTCGTTCCTTCCTTCCTTCTTTAAAGGGGTTGGTAACCTACAATATTAAAACTTATATTGAATGGACAGTTTTATTTAAAAGGAAATAAACCATCAGAGGGAGAAATAGAAGTCACAGGAATTTGGAATGAGTCTTAAGGTTGAGCAGGAGCATAAATGGAGCAAAGCTAGTTAGTTTGCTGGCTTGTTCCCTTCTTTCCTCCCTCCCTCCATCCCTCCTGCCTTCCTTCCTCCCTTTCTCCCTCCCTCCCTTCTTCCTTCCTTCCTTCCTTCCTTCCTTCCTTCCTTCCTTCCTTCCTTCCTTCTCTGTCTCCCCTCCTCCCTCCCCTCCTTCCAATCACACAATGTTTATTTTTTACATTTCCTCTAGTTAGTAGGGAAGGAAACCCAAACAGTTAACTGAGTTCTTACTATCTGATGAAAGGAAGCTCATTTGGAGTGATAACTATTTCCTGGCAACAAATATGCCCTGAAAATCAGACAATGAATCTGTAAAGGAAAACAAAAGAAAAAGAAAAAAACCCAACTCTTGCTCCCATCATGGATGATGCCTTCTATTGTGGTTTTGCCAAAGGGCCAGGGTTTGTGGGAGGGTGAGAGGCCAGATGAGATGTAAAGTTAAGCCTACGTATAATTTAGGGAGAATTGCAGACAACTAGGGAGATGCTCTGTAGTCCGAAATGAGGGCCAAGGTCACAAGGGACTTGGGGACCACCTCCCTGTGGGGCAGTATTTCTTGTGTGTATTCTGTGGGACATCAAGGTATTCTGTGGGGAATAAGGGTTCTCTAGTCAGATACACTTACAGAACACTCTGTAATATATCTCGGTCTTGTGCTGAAGATATATTGTGTATACACACAAATAAAGACCTTGCGAAGTCTTACAGCAAAGAAGTGGTTAGCTGTTCAGTCGACTGTTTTCCAAACTTACTTGACCACAGAAAACATTATTCCAGAACTTCCCTCAGAACAGACCTGAGGAAATATTAGAAGCTGGCAGAAGGAAGAAGAACTAGCGCATGAGAGCAACGTAGAGTTACCTCCTTCGTTGAGAAGAAAGGTGAAATACAATTCTTTCAAAAATTGATTTTAAAAATCACAGATCTTCCCTTGATGAAGATGGTGTGTATCACACTTATTTCAGAGAGGGATCTGTGCCTGAGGAAGACAGGTTGCTGGCTATGAATCCAGGGTCTACCATGCCTCAGTTGGGCGATGCAGGAAATTGCCTAACATCCTGGTGCCTACTTCTTCATCTGTGAACTGTGGGTGGTGATATTAATGACTATAAGCTTCTTCTAGAAACTAAATGTGATGCTGAGAACAGCACCTCGTTCAAAGTAAGAGCTTAATAAATATTAGCTATTATTATTAGTATTGCTGATTAAGTTATGCCAAGGAATTAATAAGCACAAAAAGATTAGAACCTCTTACAACAAAACGTAGAAATTTCCAATAGCCAAGTTATTCTTCTCGTGGGGTCTTTTCCAGCTTGAAGCCAGGGGTAATATTTTTAGAAGCTGATGGGGTAATAGTTTCCCAGCTGGAAAAACCCTGGGCTCCACGATATGCAGAGAGGACCACACTGTGTGGTCCTGCTGTACCACACTAGAGGTCATGGCATACGCATGCCTGTCCAGATTGTTAACTGCAGTTAGCTCTGGTGGCGGAATCCCAATGTTCCTTGATAATCTTTTAAATTGTTTCTTTAAATGATACTCTCCCTGTAAAAGAAGTCGAGCCTCATTATGACTCAGTTTGGGCTTTGTTTGAGGTGTTGGCTCTCTTGTTAATTATATCAGGCTGTTTTTGGTTTCTAGGAATTTGAATCAAGAGATTGGATGTCTGGTTTTCTAGTTATTCTTTTGACAGAGTTGCATGCCACCTAGCCTTCCTTCTTTCCTTCCTTCCTTCCTTCCTTCCATCCATCCACCCACCTATCCTTCCTTCCTTCCTTCCTTCCTTCTTTCCTTCCTTCCTTCCTTCTTTCCTTCCTTCCTTCCATCTATCCATCCATCTATCCAGTAAACAGTTTTTGACCACCTAGCTCTAGCGAAGTGCTACTAACCACTTCTAATTAACCAAGTCCCAGATGTGGTTTGAATATAGTACCGGGAATTCTAAAGAGGCCACTGACAGCTATTTAGGAAAAGCAGGGGGACTTTGCTCTATCTTAACTTTTTTACCCTCCTCATTGACAGTTCTGTTCTGTGCACACTGTGGCTCTGTCGAAGTAATACTGGAGGCTAGATTAAGATCTGGACGCTCCATTCCAGAATAGAGAGACACAGAGAAGGGCTGATTACCAAATGATTGGGTCAGTGGCAATGATGGCCGTGTTTTGAATCTTTGCGTAAGTACAGCTGCCCCTTGACTCATCCCAGGGGCTGTCTTTAACAAAACTGACATGTGATAATAAATGAGTTTCTTTAGGAATTCTTCTCTTTGGTTCAAGTGGCTGGTTCTTAAGAGTTCCATGGGGAACCAATCTTCATAATACATATTTCTTGTAGATAAAACTTTGGCAGACCCATTTTCAACCCTGGCATTCAAATTACTATCAGCTAATGGGTACTTAGGACACATAAAGCTGGAAAGGTAGTCAGATTGGTTGCAGGCCTCTAAGGACCCCCATGTATGGTGTATCAAGCGAGGGCTATGACTACCAAGACCAACAAGGCCAGCCTTCTCAGGGAGTTCAGTTCAGAATCTGGTGAAGAATGTTTTTAAGCACCAGTCAATTATTATTCTCTAATGTTAATCACAGTTAGTGCAAGTGGCCAGCTCATGCCATTACTAGAATTATTTTGTTTATGGGGATCTTCTATATACACGGGAGAATTCATTTTCTGAATGCTAGTCTTCTGCTAAACAAAGTCATTCTATTCAACAGACAATTACTGAGTTAATTTTATGCCAGATATTTTGCTAGACCTAGCAATGCAAAGGTGAATGAGGATTGGTCTCTATCCTGAAGGAAATCGAAAAATAGTATAGGTTTTCAATTTGAGTCTGAGATCAATTAATTGGTAGTGGCTGCCTGAAGGGTTGTGTTGGGAACAATTCTGAGGCTTCATCTGGACTTAGTGATTGATTAGCACAATTTTCATGAGGGTAGAAGAAAGGATCATGGCAGGTGAACCACCTGTTGTCCCCAGTCTTCTGGGAGAGAGACAGGCAGTTGCAACTCAGCTGGGCACGGTAGTAGAGAACCGCAGAGGGAATACCCACTTCTGCTCTGGAGCAGAGAATGGCTGCAGGATTGCTGGGGCTGAGACTTGAAAAATTAATAGGAGCTCACTAGGTGAATAAGCATGAAAAGGACGCCCTAGGCAGAGAGTAAAGTGAACACCGGGAGGCAAGGGACAGTAAGATACTCTTGGGGAAAGGCACATTTTGCTGTGTAACAGGGAGAATGAGCAACTTTGCAAAGGCCAGATAACACTGAGCAGTTTGGATGGTAAAGCACAGAGGACAGTGAGACAGCACCATAGACTACTGTTGGCTTCATAAATACGGATCTGGAAAGAAGGCTCTTGCACCCTTTCTGAGTCCTGGTGTCTAGCCTGTTCTGTTCAGCTTTTGTATCAATGATTTGATTAGACAAAGATGACATACATGCTGATCAAATTAGTAGAAGACACTGTTTAGAAGGTTTGTGACTCTGTGGATGACTTAATCCATAGCCAGATGTCTCAAACAGCTTGAATGACTCCAATCAAAGGATATTTAATAGGGAAAAATGGCAAATTCAGTACTTCGGTTCAAACAACCCATTGTACAAGAATGGGATGGAAGAATGGTTGGCCTAGCAATAATATATGTGAAAAGGGTCAGACCTGGGTTGCAAACTTTACTAGTCCACACAGTGTGTTACGGCCTCGCTGAGAAAATGGCAATGATGGGCAGAGTATTCAGAAAGACACGTGATAGGCCTGTCTTTGTCTTGCATGTTCAGACCACAGAAGGAATGATCATTTTGGTAAAGAATTTAAAGGTAAAAATCAATTGGCATGTATCCAGAGGAAAATAACCGGGACAGGGAGGTATCTTGGTTGATGATTCTGAGATTGCTAAACCCAAAAAGCCAAAACATGGGAACAGTCCTCAAAAATTTTGAAGATCAGTGGTAGTGTAAGAATTAGGTTTATGTTATATGGAATGATGAAAAGGCATAGACATTTCTGGAAAGCAAATTTCAGCCAAGTTTCTGGATAAAACCGCCAATAATAAAAGAGCTTCAGAGCGGAAATGACAAATAGTAAGTTTCCTGTCCCAGAAGTGAGGAGGCAGAGACTGGGTTGGCACTTGCTAGAGATCTATTGGAGAAGGGATTTATATATTAGCTAGGGGTTTGAGCCCCGAGGCCCTTCCAACGCTGAGACTTTTTTATTCTAGAGAAAATAAGATATTCTAGCACTGCGCTGTCCTTGCTGAAGCCAGAAAATAAACATCTGTAAATTAGAGGCCAACCTTTAAGTTGAATCTCTTGGTGGAACTGGCTTCTTGTTGGGGAAGTTTTCTTGATCTGTGTTGACAGTATGGCTTTTCCCTCTCGTCTGGCCCTTCTTTATTCTATTCTTAGAATCCTCATCCTTTTTTTTTTTTTTTTTAAAGGTAATTTCCTCCTCCCTTACTTTTTTGGGCCACTTATATCAAAGACACCCCATAAAATACTGCCCAGAAAGGAAGACACCTTTCTATAAAAATTCCCATAACCTGAAGGATAAGACGCAAAAAGCCCCATTTCCCAACTTTGAGCTTCTGTTAAAACCTGTGTTATGACTGGGTGAAATGAGCTGGCCTCAGAGAAAAGACCAGACACCACGAGGAAGCCCTTTTGCTGATTGGTGTTCTGTGTCATTTGCAACTCCACACAACCCGTGTTGTCCCTGGCTGCCAGCCCCTGTCAGATGTTTTGCCAGCTTCAGTTCTGAGTCTGATTTCTCATGCCAGGTTCATCTTGTTGTTGCTGTGTGAATGAGGTTCCCACCATCATGATACTCCTTCCCCCTCCTCCAGGGGAAATCTCCATCCAGTGGCATGGGCCACCATTGTGGGTGAGATGGCAGGGTGGATATTCCGTCCCTGCAGTCGCTCTTGGTGGGGGGGTGGGAGAAAGTGAAAAATGCACATGCTTGTGCACCAGCTCCTGGGATCTAGCTCCTGCTCCTGTTTCTTCTAAAACCTGCCTGTTAATCATCTGTTTATATTGCCAAGAATGCTTGACTGGGTAATGATAGTAGGGGGAAAAGCAATGAAAAGAACATCACAGGTTTTGCTCAAGTAGAGTAATCCCTTCCTGAGTTACAGGCATTTGGGTGGCTTTGGTGCAGACAGAGTGGCTGGTCTCATTCTTTTCACACAAATGGCCAGTGGCCCCCAGAAGGCAGCTGACTCTGTGTACCGCTTGGCTGTCCCCTCTCCCACATGGAACTTGGTGCCATGGGGCTCCGTGTGGTCTTCTGCCTCACCCTTTTTTGGTTAGCATTCCTGCCTGCTGTTCATGTGATTATTAGTAAAGTCAGACTGGTGGAGTCGTACCTTTGATGAGACAAAGACAGGCTTGTCTCCTTCAGTCTTTTCCCTTGTTGACTTGCCCGAATGCCACAATCCTAGGATGCCATAACTGAAAGGGAGCTCAGAGGTGTTCAAGTCTAACCCTGTCACTCTAGTTGTGAGAAGACTGAGGACCAGAGAAGTGAAGGCAGTTGCTCAAGGTCACACAGCTAATTGGTGATGGGACCTGAGACCTTGGCCTCTTGACTCACAATCCAGGGATCTTTTCCTTTTTTAACATTAAAATTCTCACCCTCCACCCACTATTTCAATAATTTACACATTTTCCTGTTTTTTTTTTTTTTTTTTTTTTTTAAGATTTGATTTATTTATTTGACAGAGAGAGAGATCACAAGTAGGCAGAGAGGCAGGCAGAGAGAGAGGAGGAAGCAGGTTCTCTGCTGAGCAGAGAGCCCGATGTGGGCCTCGATCCCAGGACCCTGAGATCATGACCTGAGCTGAAGGCAGAGGCCACCCAGGTGCCCTACATTTTCCCAGTTTTGATAAGATATAATTGATACACATCAGTGCATGAATTTAAGGTATATAGCACGATGGTTTGATTTATATATATTGTGGAATGGTTATGACAAGGAGTTTAATTAACATCTCTCATGTCATAGGGATATAATAAAGAGAAAATTAAAAAAAGAAAAGAAATTTTTGCTTCTTGTGATGAAAACTTTGAGGATTTACTCTCTTAACATCTTTCTTGTATACTGTACAGCAGTGGTGACTCTAGACATCACATTATATCCTTATTTATCTTATAACTGAAAGTTTGTACCTTTTAACCAACTTTCTCCAGTTTCTCCTCCCCTTACCTCCTGCCTCTGGTAACAGCAAATCTGATTTTTTTTTCTGTGAATTTTTAAAATTTTTTTTAAGATTCCACCTATAAATGAAATCATACAGTATTTGTCTTTCTCTGACTTATTTCACTTAGTATAATACCCTTAGTTTCAACCCATACTGTCACAATGGCAGGATTTCCTTCTTTTTTATGACTGAATAATATTCCATTAAATAAATAAATAATAGTCTAATAATATTACACACGTACATACACACACATGCATACATACCGCACAGACTTTCTTTATCCATTTATCCATCAATGGACACTTATGTTTTTTCCATGTCTTGGCTATTGTAAACAATACTGCAGATATCTTTTTGAGTTAGTTTTTTCATTTCCTTTGGCTATATTCACCAAAGTGTCATAAGGTAGTTCTGTTTTGAATTTTTTTGGGAATCTTCGTAGTGTTTTTCATAGTGGCAATACCAGTTTACATTCCCACTAATGAGTGCACAAGGATTCCCTTTTCTCCATATCCTTGCCAGTATTTATTATCTCGTATGTTTTCGGTGATGGTCATTTTAACAGCTGTGAGGTGATAGATCATGTTGGTTTTGATTGGCATTTCCCTAATGACTAGTATTTGAACATCTCTTCATGTACCTATTGGCTATTTGTATATTTTCTTTGAAAAATGTCCGTTCAGATCTTTTGCCCATTTTAAACGTTGGATTATTTGTTTTTTTGCTTTTGAATTTTGAGTTCATTATATATTCTGGATATTAACTGCTTGTCAGCTATATGGTTTGCCGATATTTTTTTCCCATGCTGTAGGTTGTCTTTTCAATTCTGCTTTTTGCTGAGCAGAATCTCTTTAGTTTGATGTAGTCCCACTTTTTAATTTTTTATGTTGTTGTTTATACTTTAGGTGTCATCTCCAAAAAATTATTGCCAAGACTTATGTCAAGGAGTATTCCTATGTTTTCTTTTAGGAGTTTCATGGTTTCAGAGCTTAGATTTAAGTCTTTGGTCCATTTTGAGTTACTTTTTGTGAGTGGCCTAAGATGGAGGGGTCTGGTTTTATTCTTTTACTTATGTTATGTCTGAATTTCCCAATATCATTTATTGAAAAAACTGTCTTTTCTCTATTGAGTCTTCTTGGCCCTTTGTCAAATATTAATTGAGTGTATATGCTTGGGTTTCTTTCTAATCCAGGGATCTTTATTCTCTCTGAGGTTAAAGCGTTGCCCTGTTTGAAATGGACATAGTTATTCATTTATTTATTTATTCAGATTCAACAAATGTTTATTGAACTGTGATGGAGGTGAACAAAGTCTGTTTCCATAAACAGCTTGCAGTCCAGGAAAGAAGACAGACATTTACAAAGACAGTTTTTACTCAATATGAAAGAAGACAAATATGGGAACTTAGAGGGGGAAGTGCCTCATTGATTTTGGAAAGAGGGATGGAAAAAGCAAAAAGGTAATCTGGATAGGTAATATAACATAGTAGTGACCATGACATGGGCTCTCAAACCAGACTACCTGAACTGGAAACCAAACTCTCATGCTTACCTGCTGAATAACCTTGGTCAAGTTGCTTAATTGCTCAGTTTTCCATTCAGGAAAGTGGGAAAATTAATAATACTTAGCTCCTAGGGTGTCAGTTCAGTGAGAGTTCAATGACTTAATCCTTTTAAAGCATTTTAAAGGTGTAGTAGAAGAGTAAAACCCATATAATGATGATGTTGATAAGGACTGGCAAAAAGCTGTATTCAAATAGTATGCTGAGGAGTGGGACAGACCTCTTGTTGCAGTGATGAACCAAGATCCAGAAATGGTAGCACAGTTGCTAATGGGAGATAGTGGTTTCAATTGGGGCTCCTCAGAGAGGAGCCAGGCACCTGGGTTGGAATTGCTCGGTACCACGTGGAGGCAGCAGACAGGAAGGGATTTGGAGGAGAAGAACTTGTGAAGGCTGGGATTTTTCCTTTCATGGCTTTGTCTAAATTGGGCCATGAAGGGTTGAGCATTATCCAGTTGATAAACCATAGATATCAGCAGCGTCTGGGGCTCTGGGGGACCAGTAATGGTTCTGGGTATGACCCTTGCTTTAAAGGAATTTCTTTCCAGAGGTGAAGACAAATGTGCCCACAGATACTACACCGTGGAGAGGTGCTACTGAGAGCCGTGGGGAAAAGAGGAGAGAAAGCAGCGTTTTCGGGTATTGTCATGTAACAGAGGGATGTCACCTTAGAGCGATCCCAGTTGCCTCTCCTTGTCTGTTTCTTTAGCATCTCCAGCCTGTTTGTTTGTGCCCTGGAAACATTTTCCTCCCAGGAATAGATGCACGGAGATGTCCATGGATATAGAATCGATGCGAGGGCAGACTTGATCCTTCTGGGTGTGAACCCTCCCGTATGTTAGAAAGCATCTTTCTTTATGGGATGGATACACTTTGTTTTAGAGAATGAGGTGAATGGTTTCTGGGGTTCCTGCTGGCTCTAACATTCTAGTTCCATTATGGATTTTACTTTTCACTTCATGCTAAGAATCTGGGAAGGTCTAAGACACATGGGAATTTGTAATTCTGCTGAGTCAAGAGTTTGACGAGAATGCGTCACGTAGCTGGTGAGTAAACCTAGCTGACCACCGAATCTCCGCACACAGAACACTTGAACCTGAACTGTGCAGAGGTCTCTGGGTCTTCTGCTTTTGAAAGCCAGCTACTGCACCATTTTCTCTTAGATTTAGAGAAGGAAATGTTTTCCTTCTAGGATTCATATTTCTTTCTTCTCCAAAAAAAGACTACTATTTTAAAAATTAGGGAAACCCCCACATACTCAACCACTCACCTCCACACTAGCACAGATCCAGCGAAAATATGGACTCCTGAGCTAAGCCTGAGGCCTGCTGAGTTACCACCAAGCAGGTGGGATGGAGCCAGAGTCGAAGTTTGAGCAGCTTTAATTATTATAGTTACCTGGGTACATGATGTTTTTCTACTGTTAAAGGAAGGATGGAAGGATCCTGATCCTTCCATGCTCCCTCCTCCTCCCAAATGAATTTCCTGTATGTTTGAGGGGCTAGATTGGCAGTCCAGGAGACTGATGCTTTCTCTCTGTACATGGGCAGGTCAGGCAATGGCCCAGGTGGGTGGTTCAGAGCGTATCTGTGGAGACTGGGCACAAGACCACCTCTGAGAGAGAGAGGAGGTTGTCTGAGGGCCCAGTGAAGAGCTCACTTTCCTTTGCTCTATTGTTTCTTGTTGGGTCTAGGGATTTGGGGGGAGGTAGGGGTGGCATTCTGTCTGTCTTCTCTGAGTTGCTATTATTTCTTTCATAAAGAATACATGGAAGGAGGAAGAAGAGAGTAGGCTTGAGTTCATGACAGGGGATTGAAGCTTTGAATATGTACAATAAGTTTTTTGTTTTTGTCTTTATTTTTCATCATTTTTATTGAGGTGTAATTAATGTAGACACATTTTAAGTGTTCAGTTCCATCTGTTTTAACAATTGTGATCACTTGTGAAACCACTACCTAAAGCAAATTACCGAATGTTTTCATCATTTCAGAAAGTTCCCTTGTGCCCTTTCTCCCAGTTAATCCCATCTCCCGTCGCTACTCCTGCCTGACCCAAGCGATCATTTTCTGATGTCTATCACCATAGACTATACACAGTGTCATTTTGAAAAACACGTATTCCTTGCAACCTGTGTAAATCCAGGAAAAGTTACATCTTATCCAAGGCAGTATCTTCAAAACTTGGAACCCCGGAGTTAAGGGCAGTTTTTCCTCCTTACCTTGAGCAAATCCTTTGACATGCTGGGCTAATGAGCACAGCGGTACTAATTCCTTCCACATAGCAGAAAATGGGAAGAAAAATAGCACGCACTTATTGACCACTTACTATGTGCCAGTCACTCTTCTAAACACTTCATTATTTCTTTAGTCTTCAAAATAGCACCCTTAACTAAGTACTGGTCTTCCTGTTTTACACAGGACAAAATGGAAGCGCGAAGAGGTGAACTAATTTGCTTAAGGCCATAGATTGGTCAGTCCCGGGTTTTAATCCAGAGCAGATCTATGCATGGAAGACTCTTGTTAACTGATATAAGACCTAAGCGGAGGTCATTATTTTAAAGGTAGTATCTGTTGGTTACAGAGTATAATCTTCCTTTATTTCCCTATTACCTTTTAAATATATACATAGAAAAATTCTATAGCACCTCAGAATGCTTGACATCATTAGGTATCCGCCAATTAGAACTACTGGTGCTAAAATTAAGACTTGAGCTAACAACAGGAAATATGAAAAAAAAATCTGTCATCAAGATTGATGAACTTTCTGCTAGTTTCTTTCCCAGTAGAAAGGCATTTGATGAATCTGCCATAAAATTATTATTTTATAATAGAGCATTATTAATAATAAAATAACTGAGGATATAATTATTAACACAATTTTTATTTTCATAGCTACCATTTGAGTGCTAATATGTGGCAAGCATATGCTCAGCATTTGACCTATATTATTTCTGATCCTCAGTGTAACCCAATGTAACTCTGCTCCATAGACATTGTGTTAGTTACCTATTGCCACATAACATGTAACTAACATACCATAAACCCCAAATTTAGCAGTTGAAACAACAAACTTTTATCATCTCACACGGTTTCTGGGGATCAGGAACCTGTGAGCAGCTTAGCTCAGTGGTTCATGAGACTACTGTTAAGCTGATGGTTGAGTCTGCAACCCCTGAAGGCTGGACAGTGCTGGAAGTTCTGTTACCAGGTTCACTCAGTTACATGTGGGCATCAGCATATGGTGACTCACAACGTGGCTTCTCCCGGAGTGAGCAATGAGAGAAAACACCCAAGATGGAAGTCGTAGTCTCTTATAACCTGTTCTTAGACGTGATACATCATCACTTCTGTTTTACAACATTGATCATAGAGATAGACCCTGGTAATACAGTAAAAGGTGGGAGGTGACTACACAAGGGTGTGAAAACCAGAAGATAGGGATCACTGGGGCCATCTTGGAGGCTGGCTACCGTAGGCATTACTAACTCCATTTTCCTGATGAGAAATGAATGCTCAGAGAGGTTCAGTGAGTCCCCAAGTTATGTATCTAGGAAGTGAATAACCTGGAATTTGAACACTGATCAGGTTGACTGCATTGCCTATGTGCTTTCCAGAAGGCCCAATGCAGGGAAACCTGAAGAAGGAACAAGGTGCACACAGACCTGGCTTTGAGTATTCTGGCATGTTCCCAAGGGTGCCTTAGATTGCTGTTGGCTCGTAGATACCTACCTTTATAGAGTTAGTATGTCCCTGAAGAGCATGGCATAATCAAAGATTTCCAAATTCAGTTTCATTTAAAATGTATGATGGGAGTTCAAGATTTAAAAGATTCTACTTATAACCTCCTATTGCACTCTGTTGATATTTGTAATTGATTTTTAAATAAATGTCCAGATTTTGGAGTACACCAGTGATATTCTAATTGTGTATGAATGAAGCTACCCTGAGAAGAAGAGTTTGCTTTCCTCTTCTAGGGTGCGTGTGGTATTAGATCCTGCTTTGAACTCTTTTGAGATCCATGGAGGACACCAATAAACCATGTGAAAGTCTAGTCATGTTTAAGATTGTAGGGAGTTGGTGTGTCAGTGATATTTTCGCAGACCATCCCAAGCCACCCTGGCTTACCACATCCAGGAAAGGACATTTTTATAGTTGGTTCTACTGCAAGAGGACCTGACCACTGAGATAAATCTCCCTGTCATGACCTACTTAAGGGAATTTCATTTTAGGGAAAGAACTCAGGGAGATTACATGGTTTCTAGCTGGCCCATTAAAAAGGTAAACATTTATCCACTTTTTCATGTCTATACCAAGCAAATAATAAAGGTTACACATAGTACTCAAGCTCTTTTTTTTTTTTTTTTTTGAGACCTTGGACTATTTTACGGAAATAGGAAAATGTCACCTTCCTAGTGCTGTTCACCAGTTCCTTTTTATTATTAATTTGCCAATTTGTCCTACTTATATTAAGGAAATTCTTTATTCATTCTACTCATTTGTTCATTTAACATTTATTTTATACCTACTCTATGCTAGAAGTAATAGGTATAAAATTCCTTCATAGGTACTGGGGGAAAAGATGAAAAAAGATAAATTCCCTACCCTTACGAAGCCCACAGTCCAATGGGAGATTCTAATAGAGAATGATGGCTATAACCCAAGACAAGTTTTGATTTATTATAAATCATAGGGGAAAGAATACTTCTTTTCCGAATAGGAGGTCCTGAAGGATTTCCCAGAGGTGATAAGGAGGGGTTTGCTAGAAGTAGAAGCAAGGAAGGGAAAATGGAGGGTTGGGACAGTAGTGGAGGAATTCCAAGAACAGGGAATCATTCACAAAGATACAAATTGAGAGAAAGCATGGCCCATTTGGGAGCAAGTTGTCTGGGTTGTAATTGATAACGCCTCTCTACCTTCTATAGTTTCAGCATCCAGAATGCTGTATTTCTCTAGGACTAGTGCAAATACAAATGCTGTATCATTTACTCCAAAAGAGATGGTATATAGTAAAAAGCTAAAAAGATGGCAACTTTTATTACTATTCTCATCACCATGCCTGATACTTTAAGACTACATTTTCTCCTTAGTGCTCATCACAACCCTTGGGTACAGATAACTTCTAAGACACCTCGTATAGACCCAACATGTGTCAGACATGGGAGCATGGTATGTCACACTGCTTCCTGTTAAATCAAACCCACCACTATGCTGATTCTCTCAATGTTCTTCAGATTTGTAGCCATCATGAGTTCTGGCTTATTGGGAACTTCTGTGCTCAATTTATAACCTGAAGATTTCCATCTTTTTGCATCATGCAGACTCAGTTCTTTCGTGTGTGTGTGTGTGTGTGTGTGTGTGTGTGTGTGTGGTGAGTTAGGAACACCGCAGAGGCTGTCAGAGAGTGATATATGGCAAGAGTATTACTAGTCCAGTGACAGTGACAGGAGAGTGGGAGTGGAGTCCTTTGTGGGAGGCATTCAGACCTGCCTAAGTGGGTCACCTGGAGATAATACCTCATAGGCGGACTTATTGGTGTGAGGGGTTGCCTAGGAGTTTCATCTCAGGATTTGTAAGTGAAGGGAAGATTGTGGGGTTACTTTCAGCTTGTCTTGAGTCACCTTGCCCTTCAGTGATTTTTGTTCTTTTTAGTATTTTAAAAATAGTAACTGAGTTCACTTCTTAGGGGCCAAGAATTGTGCTAGGTGCCCCAAATGCAAAGATAAAGACATAGTCCATTTTCTTGAGACTGTCACAGTAAAATGGGGAGAAGGCACAAATGGTCATCATAATATAGGGCAAGATAGATGCACGCAGGGTGCCCTTCACTACATCTGGGAGGGCTGGGGAGGCTCTGGAGGGGATGATAGCAAGCTGAACCTGAGAAGATGAAAGAACCCTTTGACCCAGAGACCTAACACGTCTTTAAACAATTGGAATAAAGTTGGTGCTATGTGTGAGGAACAGTCTGTTCCAAAACTATAATATTTTACATTCCTATAAGCACTTTCAAATGTTTATCAGAGTTGAACATGTACTTATTGAATTATATGGGTGTTTATTATCTATTTGAGATAGAAGAGCCTGAGAAGGCAGAGAAGATAATGTTTTCTTCTCAGCATCAACAACTAGTGAGCAGCTACTCTAAGACTGAAACTTGGTGGTGTACTTCTTACCCTTAAACCTGTGCCTGTGCAAGTCTCTACTGGACTAGAACTAGCAGCCCCGGGCTTGGCCTAGCTCTGCCACCACTAATGAGTCCTGTGAGATTGGACAAGTTGCCAGATTTCTCATCGGCACAATGGAGAGAGTAGGCCTTGAGGCCCTCCCAGTTAGGCGGCCTGTGATTCCTAGGAACAGAACCAGAAAGGACGATGGGGGTGGCTCAAGCCATGGCAGGAGACACCTGCACTTGCAGACACAAAGAGTTGCTTTGTGGCAAGTCTGCTTTCCCAAAGAGACAGTCCCTCCCCATCCTTCCCTCTCCACCCCAGGTGCTATGAAAGAGGGCGTGTTGGGGTTTATCAGCTACTTTTGCCAAGGACCAACTTACAGAAGAAAGCAGAAAGTGGCACAGTATATTTTGAGATGAATTCATTTTTATGGCGTCTGCCCCAGAGGGTACGAGTTTCCTGCCTCAACAGCGGTGGACACGGTGTGCGCAGGAAGAGTGTTTCTTTGAGGGGCGATTGACTGCGTGTAGGCAGTAAATATCTTCTGGGCACAGTGTCACTGGGAGGATTTTGTGTGGAGAGGGCAGTGAGGCGTGAAACCTCAGACTTCTGTGGTACTTCCTGCTACCAAAGTGATGTCACAGGCCTCTGCATGGAGTTCCCAGCTCTCAAGTTCTGCTTTCCTGAGCTGGGAGAGGAGCTGGAGGCATATGTTTAAAGGTGGTGCTGAGAGAAGGGAAAAAAGGATGCATTCAATTTATCCTTAAAGATAATTAAGCACTTGTCTGTGACTGCTTCTGTGTCAGGTTGAGTAGAAAAAGGTTGGTTTTTGACAATTTTATTTCAAATATATCTCCATGATGTCTAGACAAGTGTTTTTGGGTTTTGTGGGTTTCCTTGTTTTGTTTTTTACTGACTGAATATAGACTTTTTTTTTTTCCTGGTCTTCTTAGCTAGATTTATAGGCTTCAGCATCTCTGGGATATAAGGGAAATAATAATCTTTTCACTCAATGAATGACATCAGAAGTATTGGTTATTTGTATGGTGGTGTTGTCCCAACTGGATCAGCTGATGTGTTCTACAAGTTTATGATAGAAGAGAAAACAATTTGATGGTAACTGTAGATGTCATCGTGTTGTTCTTTGCAGTAACCCCTCCCATTCATTTATTCATTCATTCATTTATTCATTCGTATACATATAGCCTCTCACCCCCTTCACATATCCCACATGTTTTACATTAGTGTGATTGATTTTTGTGAACCTGTTGTTTATTTCTATCATGCTCAGGATTGGGCCTCTAGAGTACAGGGGAGATTTTTGGGTTAGGTGGGTTAAAAAAAAAAAGGAAGGAGGAGCAACGAGGATCTGATTCTTCATTGTTTATACACAGAAACCACTGCACTCTGCATAATCCCTCCTTCAGGACAATGGACTATGATTTGGCAAAGTAGGAAGGACGGAAATGGTAGTTACAAATATTCTACAAATTGTAGAATAAAAGCTGGTTTCCATTTGAGTTGGCCATTAGGTTGGAATCTGATTGGCCAGAAGGTCAAAACCCTTTCTCTGGCAAGAGCCATTACATCTTAAATGTATTTTCTTTATTTTGCCAAGTAGACTGAGGTCTTTCAAATCTTTGATAGGAGTGTGGGAAATCCTACAGTACTTATTTTCCCTTGGTCCAGAAAGTTCTTGGACATGAATTACAAGAGCTTTTAGATCATATTATTTAAGCCAACTTCGAATACCTTTCATAAAACGTATTTGGAGGACACAGAACACTGAAAACTCTCATGGCATGATTGTATTTTATGTAAATATATGATTTGACCAGAGTTGGGGAACATTATAAAGCATTTTAGATAAAATGAAGGATTGGATTTTTGAAGTCTTTATTCACAATGTTCTTTCTCCTAAATGGCCTTAATATTGTGTCACGTTCACGCAATAACTTCTACAATGTTATAAACAACACCACTTGAAGTCATTTTGATAGTAGTGGAATTTTTACGTGACCTCTTTTGCACCTGGATCACCATGGCTTTGCTTGGATTATGGTGGCATTTCTGGAAATACAAGCATGAACCCTCCAGTGTTGTATACCTGAAGGTAGAGATGGCAACCAACAGCATGGTGGTTGGCTGAGTAAGAGCCTCGGACAGAGTTAACAAAAGAGAGTCGCATTCTTGTAATATGTTCATGTTTTTCTTTGGATACAGGCAAATTACTTGGATTTGGAAAATTAAATAATAGTTATTCACATTGTCTCTAGTTTGGTGGTGGGATTCATAAAGTAAGCTACATTTCTGGACCAAATACTTTGGGTAAAGTCTAACACCCATCACCCACGCAAGAAAATAAACTCTGTATCTAGGTCTCCTTAAAAAGATGGTTAGAAGTGAGGAAGAGGACTAATTCTGTTAATCAAGCTGGATTTGAAGTTGAGGCAGGATGGAGTCAGCCCAAGATTCTGGCATGTGGAGTCTCCCAGATAGAAAGAGTGATGATCAAGAAATGGGATCCACTCATCTTGAATTGGCAACCAGTGCACCATTAGTGTCTTCTTGAAGTCACTGAATCACAAACTGTTTGAGCTCTTCTCTCTTACTTTGACATAAGAGGTTCAAAACCCAGAGAGTTGAAAATCACTGGTCTTGACCACTTCATCAGCTAGTAAATAGACTGGTTCTTTTGAACACTGTTGGAAAATTTTTAGGACTTTTTTCTCCTCATTTTGATTCTAGATATACTATGCTTTTCTTTCTCTTTTCTCTTTTTAATTTTCTTTGATACAGGGTGTGTTTTCTGCTCGGAAAGTAATACCCAGACATGTCTTAGAGATGGCATTCGTAGATTAAGAGTTATGACTCTTTTGGGTTCTGGATCATCTCTGTTCAGTACAGATGATCACAGGGTCACTAGATAGACTGAGAAGTCATGGAATCCAGCCTCCTGCATGATACATGCTTCCATCTACAGTGTACTAGAAGGATTGGATTTTTGAAGTCTTTATTCACAATGTGCTTTCTCTTAAACAGCTTTCATATTGTGTCACGTTCACTCAATAACTTCTACCATATTATAAACAACACCACGTGAAGTCATTTTGATAGTAGTGGAATTTTTATGTGACCTCTTTGGCACCTGGATCACCAACGCTTTGTTTGGATTATGGTGGCATTTCTGGAAATATAAGCACAAACCCTCCACTGTTGTATAATTTTCCATTCAATAACTGAACTTCGTGCTCTCTGGAACCTCCAATGTATACTAGGCTCCTCTTTTACTCTGAAATTTTTCCTTAACACTTGGTGGACACTAAAGACTCTTTCCTCCCCCTTCCTCTTCAATTTAAGTTGACTTGCTAAAGTTATGTGTTCCTTCCTCATCTAACCAGAGGTGGTGGATTATGTTTCTTAATAATATAAGCAGGATAAGATGATGATGTTGGTGAAGCACCAAAACTCATTGGCGGAACACTGGGGAAAAACTGACTAGTTCATAGTTCCTTTATGAGACAGTCCGAGGCTGACCTCTCTATAAGTAGAGGTGAATCAGTCAATGGAAATGTTGAGTGGTGTGTGCACACATTTAACCCTCTGCTCCAGGGAGCCTGTCCTCTGTAAAGCCCCTTAAGCATGTCTTGCACATTCCCACTTCACCTGGGAACGTTTTCCAGATGCCGAATAAAAAGACCAGAGTTCGAATTCTGACTATTAATTATTAGCTGTTGAGTTTAGGCAAATCCCTTAATCTCGCTGAGGTTAATGATAACTACTCCAGAGAGCCATTATTGTTAATGGTGTTTTCTGTAAAATTTTCCTGGCTACTTTGGCTCTCAGGATTTTGCCTTTTTCTGAACTCACTGTTGGTACTGCCCTTTGGGCCTTTCTTGTGTCCATTTGTGATTCTGCTTAACTCATCCCTCTGGGTAGAGCTGTCCTTTCTGGCAAACCTATTGTTTTAATAGTTCACATTTTGATAAAAGGAGGTGCATAACATATATAAATCTTAAAGCATAAGACCAGGTTTTAGTCAACATTTATTGAGTGCTTATGAATACTGACATTGTTCAGGTCTTGATGATATTCACACAAATGAGAGTCTGGGGCGCCTGGGTGGGCTCAGTTGGTTAAGCGACTGCCTTCGGCTCAGGTCATGATCCCGGAGACTCGGGATCGAGTCCCACGTCCGGCTCCCTGCTCGGCGGGAAGCCTGCTTCTCCCTCTCTCACTCCCCCTGCTTCTGTTCCCTCTCTGCCATGGGACAGTTCCCTACCTGGGGCATAGGGGCAGAGGGCAGGGCAAAGGAGGAGAGAGGCTTTTCTACTTGGTGAAATGCAGGCTACATTTTGAGTGTTCTTAGTCTAGATTAAGTCACTCACTATTTTTAATTAGTTTTTTGGGTTTGTTTACTTATTCTTCAATCCCCCCACTCTTTTTTTCTAAAGTGTAAGCTCAGTGAATCTTGAAGTTATACTTCAATAAATATTTTTTGAGTATCTACTATTGGGCTAGGTATCCAGTAGAATTTTAGCTCCAAGAGGGCAGAGATCTTTGTCTCTTTTGTTCACTGATATATCCTTAGAATAGCATCTGGTATGTAATATATAATATAATATTAAAAAATTTTTGTGAGATGAACTGTCACATATTTGTTACAATAATACACAGCTGTCATTAGTGATAATCCTTGATAACTCAGGGGCTTCATACAATTAAAGTCTGTTTCTTGCTCATGTAAGGACCAGTTGGCAGTGGATTCGGTGACTCTGCTCCACACGGTCATTCAGGGACGCAGGCTGATGTGGGTTGTACCATCTTTAACCTGTGGTTTTTACGGTTACCTTGATGTCAGTCTCCAGCTAGGGGAGAGAGAGAATGTGGAGCATTACAAAAAGGGTATTTTTGGCCAGAGCTCACTTGTTATCTGACCGCATGTAGACAACTAGGGTGGAATTGGGGCAAGACATGCGGATTTTTACTGGCTATTTCTCAGCAGTAAGTTTCCATTTTGAAAGTGTCACATGAATCTTTGGGCCACTGGCCATGATTGCCTCGTAGACCAAATGCCATTTATTTTTTTGTTCACATGTGGGTCTCCTACAACCTGTGAGCTCACTGGGGACAAATGCTAGATCTTACTCAATTATTCACAGTTCTTGGCATATTCTAACAGTTCAGTAAATGTTTTCGGAGTTGAAATAGAGAAATCGTTTTTCTACTGGCACCATAATAGATGTTTAATTTTTTTGTTGTTGTTGAAAGAATAAAAAAAGGGAAAGAATAGAGGAATAAGAACCGTTCACTACAAAAAAGGTGTGCCAATCACAGCAATGGGTGCTAATATGGAAGGTTTTCAGTAAATTTTTTTTTGAAGATTTTATTTATTTCATTTCATTTTTTATTTTGTTTTTGGATCTTTTGAAATCTTTATTTTAAAAAAATTTTTGATGAGCACTGGGTGTTATATGAAACTAATGAATCACTGAACACTATATCAAAAAACTGACAATGTACTGTATGTTAGCTAATTGAACACAATGCAAAATCAGTAAAAAGATTTTATTTATTTATTTTGGAGAGAGAGTCTCAAGCAGACTCACGGTTGAGTGTGGAGTCTGACACGGCACTCGATCCCAGGACTTTGAGATCATGACTTGAACTGAAACTAAGAGTCAGAAACTTAACCACCCAGGCACCCCTCAATAAGATTTCAAAAAAGAAAAAGGGAAAAGAGAAAGACAAAGAAGGAGAAGACAGAAAGAGCGAAGGAGGAGAAGGAAGCCATGAAGGAAAGGAAGAAAGGACAGAAAGAAGGAGAGAGAAGAAAGGAGGGACTGAATGAGAGAGGAAGAAGAGGGAGATGGTGCTGGAGTGCATGGGAGAGGGAGGGAGACCCCAGAAACAGTGAGAGGGAGAGAAGGGAAGGGAAGGAGGGAGGAGAGAGAGAACACAGGAGGTTCCTAAGAGGTAGTTTTATGTGATCGTCCTCATAAAGAGAAGAATTTTCTCTACAGAGGTCAGGGAAGGCTTCCCAGAGCAGTCTTTGTGCTTAGCTTCAGCTCTTCCTAGTCCCTGTGCCTAAATTCTGTGACTTTATGATCTGCCCACCCTAATACAGGACAAAAATATCTCCCTGTCCTCCGATGGAGAAATGACGTTCATAAATTTCCGGGAAAGTTTGTGCTTCTCTATGGAAACGCTACCTACCCCTGCCACCCACGGAGGAGCCCAGGAGGGGCCAACACTCAGTCACAGGCGACTTGCTCCTTCCAGCACGCGTTCCCCTAAGTCAGGCTGTTATGTGCAGGTCTCGGGTGTGGTGGACCCCGTGGCCTCTGAGGGCCTGAGAATCCCGTTTTTACTTTGCTTCTCTAACCAGCCTCTCTCGCTTCTGGCTCATTGCTTTTCTCCACAAGATGCACATTCAGAATTTTTTTGGTGATTTGATTGATGGCAGCTGCACACACAGGCCTGGGTATGTGGCACTCAGATGCCTCCCAGAGTCCCCGACCACAAAGCCAATGCTGTTCGTGGCAGCCTCGCCATGCACACACCATGCAGTCTTTGCCTTTGGTGTCCTTGGACATCTTTCCCCTTTGTGCCTCCTACATTTGCACATTTATAGAGCACCATACATTTTATCAGCTCAAGCCGCCTTCCAACAATGCTGCGATCCTGCAGTCAGGGGTGGAGTAGTGAGTCCTAAAGGGTGGTCACAGGGATGGGTCACGTTGGCACCCGGAAACCAAGCTGCATTTGCATGACCGGGGTTTAGCAGTGCATTTAGCACCAAGAGGAGCAAGGGGCTAGGTTTTATTTGTTCTCTGTGTAGACGTTTTCTTCTGTTCATTTGGATTTCACAAAATCTTTCTAATTTCTACATGTAGTTTGGAAGAAAGCAGTTTTGATACTGCTATAAAATTGCTGAAACCATAAACCGTTCCTCTTGGTTTTCAGTATCAAACCAGGTGAGGGAGTGAAGGAAGTCCCAGTGTCAGGAAAGGGGAAATCATTTAAATGATGGAATGGACAGCGTATGGCAGTTTTTTCTTGCTTGTTTTCTTTTAAAGAGAGTGTTACTCTGGATTCTAGTAACCGTCTGTCACCACATAATCCAGGACTAGAAGAAGTATCAAGGGATTTAGGATTTAATGAGACTGGCATTGTTGAAACTAACTTTATAAGACAAGTCTTTTTATTCTTTATTCTAATTTCCATGCATACCACAGACTCTCATTTGGTTTGAAGATACTCTAAGAGGACATTCTTACCATTATGGAAATGAAAAGTAGCTGTGAGCATTTAAGTTTCTTTGGCTGCACATGTGATAACCATGTATCAGAAGGCAAGGCTGTGCACGGCGACATGTATCAGAAGGCAAGGCTGTGCACGGCGAGAGCCACAGGTGTCTTAGAGAGCAGGCAGTGCTGTCCCCATCCTATGGATTAGGAAACTATGTTATTAATACTAATGAAACTTTTTTATAGTACAAGTTATATAGAAAACTAAAGAGAATGAGATAAAAATGAAAGTCTATAATCCCAGATCTAAGAGGGAGCTACTGTTCATATTTTTATCTTTTGGTAGTTGATTTTCTGTTCATACATATTGTGCAGGAGTCCCCCCCTTATCCATGGGGGGATATATCCCAACCCCTAGTGGATGCCTGAAACCACAGATAGTACTGAACCCCACATTATTATGTTTTTTCCTATACACACCTACCTATGATAAAGCTTAACTTGTAAATGAGGCATAGTAAGAGATGAACAACAATAACATCATAATAAAATAGAACAAATACAACAATACACTGTAATAAAATTTATGGGAATGTGGTCTCTCTCTCAATATGTTGTACTGGACTCACTCTTCTCGTGAGGATGTAATGGGATGAAGTGACGGGATGCTGGAGGCATCCTGTCGTAGTGTTAGGCTACTAATGACCTTGTGATGATATGGTGGGGGGTCAGGAGATTGACCATGGGTAACTGAAACCACAGAAAATAAAGCCACGGAGAAGTGGGCAGACTACTCCGTATTAATTCAACATCTTACTGTATATATCTGTCTTAAATGTAATTTTTGAGAGTTTAAATATATATAATTTATTTATTATTTTCCAAGTGAAGGAAATTATATATATATATATTTATATATATATATAATTTCCTTCACTTGATAAATAATGATAATAGCTAACACTTCACGCAGCTGCCCCGTGTGCCCGCACACTTTTATACACGTGACTGATAGGGACTCGGTTCATCTCCACGCCAAGGAGGCAGTGGTCGTGTTGTTACCCACATTTCACAGCCGAGGACACGGAGGCTCAGGGGAGTTACACAAACACTTCCCCGCAGTGGAGAAGTGGCAGAGTCACAATAGACACCCATGGGGTATGGCTTCTCTGTCCCCCAGGACCTGGCACAGGCTTGCGGGAAGCCAGCAACTCTAAGTGCTGCGGAGAGTTGGAGTTGAGAAGACTGGCTTGATGAAGGAGCAAAGGCTCCTCCCCATTTGAGGAACGATAACCACGCATGCCTGATGTGTGAGGCACTTGCCGTTCTCTGCCTTGATTCCAGCAAGGATTCTTCGCCAACAGCGGATCGCCTATGGGTCTGCAGAAGTTGTAGCACAGCCACTTTGCATTTGACCGTGGATCTTGTTGGCTGGCTCCATTCACCCCTAACTTAACTCCTTTCCGAAGCCAGCGTTCTGTGTTGGTAGCTGAACCGAGGAGGGAATGAATAGCAGTATGCCACCGGGAAGGCAACACTCTTGGATGTGTGTGCTGGTTTCTAGCTAGCCTAAAGGACTCCATAAAAATTACTCCATTGTCAAAATTCTAATAATGGCTTTGAATTATTTTAGTGAGAATATTTTTTTCTTAAGTCAATTAACAGAGTCTGATTCCAAATACAATTTTTTAATTCTAAAACTCCAAAATACACTTTCCTGACTTTGGAGTCAAAGCTCTTTTTATTAATTGTGCTTTCTGAAGGGCACAGAATTCATCTTTCTCATTCTGTTTTGCTTCTCTGAGGTTCCAGATTATTCCTCCTCTTAAGTATCACACACACTTCTTTCCATCCATTTATTAATGAAGAGAATTCTCTTGAGATGCGCATTGTGTTAGCTAGTGGACATCTGAGACCTAATGTCCTACCTTCAACTGAGAAGCTAGCAATCTAGTGAGGATGACAGATAAATACCAAAGAATTGCAGCACAGTGTTCTCAATGCTGAGGTAAAGTACAGAGAAGGAAGATGAGTGTGAAGGTGGGCATATGAAGGACCTCTTTGTGACATGATGTCCTCTTGCTAAAACATTCAGGTCATGATAAAATCAAATTATGCTTTCAAGGACTAGCCTTCAAAGCTTTTCTAAATAGACACAGTCTGAGTCTGTAGGTGTAGGAGATGAGCTTATCCTCAGTTTACAAACATTCTGTATTAGCTAGTTGAAAAGAAGGAAGACTTGGGATAGGCAAAGTTTTCAATGTAATCCAGAGTTTCATATGAATTTATAGAATCAACAGCAGCCAGGGAAACTCTCCAATCCCAGTTTCATAAGACTTGAGTTCAGTTCATTTAATCCCAAATCCTAAAATTTATCCAGACTAATAGCAAACTTAAAACAGGCTGTTAATAGGCGGAATTCTTGTTCCCTCTCAAAATTCATATATTGAAGTCCTGACCCCAAGTACCTCATAATATGACTATACTTGAAGGTAGGACCTTTAAAGAGGAAATTAAGTTAAAATGAGGTCCTTAGGCAGGGTCCTGATGCAATATGACTGGTGTCCTTATAAGAAGAGGAGATTAAACACAGACGTGCAGAGAAAGGACCAACTAAAGATAGAGAGAGAAGACGGCCATCCACAAGCCAAAGAGACAGGTCTTGGAAGGAATGAATCTTGATCTAGACACCTCGACACCTCAGTCTCAGCCTTTTAGCCTCCAGAAATGTGAGAAAATAGTTTCTGTTGGCTCAGTCTCCTCGTCGGTGGTACTGTGTTATGGCAGCGGGAGCAAGTGACAACACAGCCTTAACCAGCTCTTCCGAGGCTGCTGGTGGGGCCTCATGGCAGCCCATTGTCTTAGCCCCTGCTTACTGGGGCTCCTTAGCCTCCCCTTGTTGGGCCCTGCGTTCTGTCACCCACTCAGCCACCTCGCCCAGAGACAAAAGAACAGTGGAGGAGAGTCCGTTGTGGTGCTGAGAAGGGCAGAGGGCAGGTCAGGAGCCTGCTGGAGCCTTTCACAACCAATAGATCCTTAACCTCTGGGTTTCAAGGGTGGGGTTGATCGAGGTGTCATTAAAACCACTTCCAACTGCTAGATTCTACAAGTCCTATAGAAACTCTTTGTTGGTTTTAAATGCATATTCACGGATTTTAAAATTTTGAAACTTTAGAAATAATTATTTTTTTAATTAAAAACCTTTTTTCGGGGCACCTGGGTGGCTCAGTTGGTTGGGCGACTGCCTTCAGCTTGGGTCATGATCCTGGAGACCTGGGATCAAGCCCCACATCAGGCTCCCTGCTGGGCAGGAAGCTTGCTTCTCCCTCTCTCAGTCCCTCTGCTTGTGTTCCCTCTCTAGCTGTGTTTCTCTCTGTCAAATAAATAAATAAATAAAATCTTAAAAAAAAAAAAAAGAAAAGAAAACCTTTTTTCAAATGCTCTGCCTATCGACTTTCATGCAACAAGATATTAACATTTTAAAATTAGATGGTGAGATTATGATTTATTTTCATATTCTTCATTATGGCTTCCTAGATTTTCAAAATTTTCTTTAATAAATGTATATGACTTTTATGGCCAAGATTGGGGAAGTATGGATCATAAAGGTGAAAAGAATTGCAATCCTGTGTTAGAGCCAGACAAGAGTAAATGAATCTTCTTAACTTCAAGGAGTTCTAGAGGAAGAAAGCACATTTTTTAAATGAATGAATAATGAGAATAGTTGTAGGGCTTGGGGTGTATAAAACTCTTGAAGTCATGAATATTTAGTATTTTAAAAATTTCTCTCTATATGGAAAAAAACTAATCATCTTCTTTCTAATACTAATGGAATGAAACAGTGTATATGATTTTATATTAATTGACATATAGTATATAAAAGGGGACGTAGATCTAAAAGTAATAAAATATGAAAATACTAGTCAAGCTGAAAATAAAAAAAGCTGTCACAGGATTCTATGATTTGTTATTTGGGTTATGGCAAAGGGCAGGTGATAATTGACTCGCAACATTGTGGAAAAATTACTGTTGATACCCTGGCTTGGCCTCGATGGTGCTTGGGAGGAAGAGGGTGGAGATGACTGTATAATTTAAAATTAGAAAAAAGGGAAAAAAAGGATTATTGAGTCAAACAATATTCTTAACCCCCCCACCAAAAAAAGAAAATAAAATTAGAAAAAGAAACTGGATTCAGAAACTATAGGTGCAGGCAAATGGTATCACAAGAAAAATGAGCAAATTTCACCATAACTTGAAGTGCATTTCCTCAGGCTACTGTTATTTAAGTTACTAGTACTTAAAATAATATATTTGATAATATTAGGACTATGCAGGCAAGAGGATGTAATAGCTATCCGTTAGCCAAATGTAAGCAAACCTTCCCATTTAGAATACCCTCTGACAATCTGGATTCTTGTCTTTTCCTGCAGATTTCTTCTAAGCATGGGTAAAATACAACACCCTTGTAGTATGGGGAAGAACAGATCTTGGCAAATGGGATTGCTTCCAGGCCTTTTCCTAGACTGCTAACCAAAACAAACTGGTGATGAAAATCCATCCACCTCTATGCTCATCTCAGAGTAAATTGCCTGTTTCTACCCCTGCTTAGCCTCGTAGATTCAGGTACTGATAACCTGAGACCTCCTCTTTGCAGGAGTGATCGCTTCTTTGGTGTCCTCTTTTGTAGAGAGCCAGGATCATTTTGGAAACATATGGTTTCATCTCAGGAGCACATGTGCTATCAAGATTTGTGCTGAGCGTGTGTGTGTGTGTGTGTGTGTGTGTGTGTGTGTGTGTAAAAGGCATTTCACGTATGCGTTGAGTGACCTTTCCAAGAATCTCACACAGCTTGTGGACATTCAGGTCTGTTCCCTGGATTTCTCTTAAATGCAAATCCAGCTGTGTCAGTTCCCTTAACCCCTCCTGTGCCTGCCCAAGGTTAAGTGTCACCAGCTTTTTAGTAAGTGTCCAGAGGGTAATTACACAGATGCACCTGGGTGGGGTTTAACCCCTTGCACCCCCACCTTCTCTGCCAGAGTCATGGGGGAGATTCAGATGTTCAGGAGAGGCGCAGTTACTGAAATCACTTCTCTCTCCTGAGGTAACTTGATCTTGTCAAACAATGCTTTTTATAGAACATATGTGCTTTAGTTTTATTTTAAGTTTCTGAAAGAGCATTCTCCATTTTGCTCACTGCTGAGGCATGTGCACCAAAAAAAGAAAGCCCTCTTTTGGTTATACATGAAACTTTATTATTATTGTTGTTATTATTTTGTCAAAAGAAAAGCCACAAACTTGCCCAAATCAAAATAAAAGCGAATACTGCAATGCCACTTTACCCAGAGCCAAAGGCAGGAGGGGAAGGTTGTGAAAATTAAATTCAGGGAAGACCAGAGGGAAACCAAACTGACTTGCCCAGAAATGCGTATTCAGCTCTTGTCCCTTGGCTGGATTTTAGGAGAAGAGGAAATAAGAATTACTTGTAGGGATGCCTGGGTGGCTCAGTCAGCTGGATGTTTGCCTTTGGCTCAGGTCATGATCCTAGGGTCCTGGGATCAAGTCCTGCATCAGGCTCCCTGCTTGGTGGGGAGCCCGTTTCTCCCTCTTCCTGCCACTCCCCATGCTTGTACCTGTACTCTCTCTCTGACAAATAAATAAAATCTTTAAAAAAAAAAAAAAGAAAAAGAAAAAAAAAGAGTTACTGTTAAAAATGAAACATTGAACTCCTACGATTATGAATAGCTCTTCCCATAATACTCACCTCTAGATGCCCCAGGTCTGATTTATGCTGGAGATGAGGTCAGGTCTCATAGGCATACGACATTCTAGGCGGAAGATGGTTCTTACTTCTCCAGGCCCCTGGAGGTGTAGCAGCCCTTTCGACGGGGACTTGGGGATTCGCTGGAGGTGGATTCGAACAGGTGAAGGACATGGGCTTAGGGGGCCTCTTGTTGACTCTGTTGTGCAGCCTCAGGCAATTGCTGGAGCTTTCAGAGTCTCAGTTTCCCTCTCCAAAAAGGAGGTATGGAAGTACATGTTGTAGAGTTGTTTTAAAAATGAAAATGAGGGGGGGGCACCTGGGTGGCTCAGAGGGTTAAGCCTCTGCCTTCGGCTCAGGTCGTGATCTCCGGGTCCTGGGATCGAGTCCCACGTCGGGCTCTCTGCTCAGCAGGAAGCCTGCTTCCCTCTCTCTCTGCCTGCCTCTCTGCCTACTTGTGATCTCTCTCTGTCAAATAAATAAATAAAATAAAATCTTTAAAAAAAAAAAATGAAAATGAGGGGCACCTGGGTGGCTCAATTGGTTAAGCGACTGCTTTTGGCTCAGGTCATGAATCTGGAGACCCAGGATCAAGCCCCACATCGGGCTTCCTGCCCAGTGGGAGGCCTGCTTCTCCCTCTCTCAGTCCCTCTGCTTGTGTTCCCTCTCTAGCTGTGTTTCTCTCTGTCAAATAAATAAATAAAATCTTTTAAAAAAATGAAAATGATGCACACCTGGTGGCTCAGTTGGTAGAACATATGACTCTTGAGCTTGAAGTTGTGAGCCCCAGGTTGGGTGGGGTTAGAGGTTTCTTAAAATTTTTTTAAAAAATGAAATGGAACCAGGCACCTGGGTGGCTCAGAGGGTTAAAGCCCTGCCTTCATCTCAGGTCATGATCTCAGGGTCCTGGGATCCAGGCCCTGCATCAGTTCTCTGCTCGGCAGGGAGCCTGCTTCCTCCTCTCTCTGCCTGCTTCTCTGCCTACTTGTGATCTCTCTCTCTCTGTCAAATACATAAATAAAAAACAATCTTAAAAAAAATGAAATGAAACCAACTATGCCGGGTGTGTAGTACATGCCACACACATTACAGACACTCAGGTGAAAACTGTTTACCCTGTGTTTACAAAGACGGCTCTGTCACCAACATGTGGCCTTTGGTCACATACTGTGTAGGTGGCTGACCTCTGGTCTTCTTATCTATAAAATGTGAAATTTTAAGCTGTAGGCCCTCTGGTTCCAAAATTCAGCGAGTCTTTGAAGCCCTCTTAAATCGTGCTGAACCCTTAAGAATATTTTTGGTGCCTACCAGTGGGCAGAGTTGCCAGAGTTCAGGTGAAGCTCTTGGTGGAAGGTGAACAGAACTTATTTTCGGTCTTAGGCAGTTCTCGTCATCCTGGGATCAAGGTAGGAGAAAGAAATCTGTTCTTACTACTCCTCAATCTTATTATAAATCTGAAAAATCCTCCCATATCCCAAATTGCATTCTCCTGCATCTCTGACTTCTGATCTCCCTTGCTACTTTATAAGATACTATCTAAAGTGTCGGTAGTACACTGTTGCTTCCAGACTAAATTGGTGTAGTTATGACCCTGACTCCTCAGAACAATTCTACAGGGGACATGCATTATCACCGCCGATTTACAGATGAGCAAACTGAGGTCTGGATTTGTTGAGATCACGTGGTCAAGAGTTGGGAGACATGCAGTTCATACTTAGGTCTTTTATTGCAAGAACATATCTCTGCCACTGAGCAAGACTCCCTTATCAAGTACCAGAGCCTTTCATTTATAAATGAGGAGAGGCAAAGAAAAGGATGAAGTCACAATCGGAAAGAGGCTGAAGAAATGCTATTTCCTTCATGACTTACAAGCTCAGGCCTGTTATTCCCAACATCTTTTTATGTGAGTACCTATTTTTTTTTTTCAAACAGTTTATTATGTTGTTATATGCATAAAATGAAGATGAACAAAAATGAAGAGAAATAAAAGTGATTCATACTCTGCTGATAACCACTGTTAACATTTTGATATAATAACTTTCCAGAGATTTTTTTCCCCATATTTCTATATTGATGTGTGTCTGAAGGTGCACATACTATTTAAGTACCATTTTCAGTAACAAAAATGATATAGGTTGCCCACGCACAGGAGAGGGGACCCAGATCATGCATCTCTGCAGAATGGCTCGGCTGCCTGCCTCTTGGGCCCTAGGCGGCTTGCTCCGGGGAGGGCTGGCTACTCTTCCTGCTTCCTCATTCCCTGGGGCACAGCCTGTGGCTCAGCTTCCCTAGCTGCTGCTGCCCTCGAACCCAGCAGCGTGGGCACCCACACCTGACTCCACTCATACCACAAAGCCCTCCCCTGTCCCACTGTGCCAGGACTCAGGCGGGGTTCTGGTGGGTTGGACACCAGCTTCTCCAGGAGCTCTCCACAGAGACTGGCTGATACCCCCCAGAAGTGCAGGGGATTTAAGACCCATGTGTGAACCTCAACCGGGGAGAGGCAGAAGATATGGAGACTGTTCTTAGCCATTGGGGCTCTACACATACTTGTCCTGCTGGCCACGCAGCCCCCAGCTTCTTGTGAGGTGGTGACAGCTTGGTCATTAACATGCCACCTTGTTTCTGCTTGCTCTCCTTTCCTGCCTTACAGTTCTTTCCTCTTCAGCTTTCTACCCTGAATCACACCCCCCCCCCCCCCCCGTGAGGCTTTAGCATAGGAACTCTATAGGAACTCTTTCTCAGGTTCTTGTGTTTTCACCGAGGAAACTGAGGTGATGGCCACCATGTTTTGTACAGTCTCTGTGCTCAGTAAGCGCAGGTGAGAAATACCTCAATACAATCACTTTTCGTGAATGTGGAAATGACCACAGCATCTGAATGCACTTGAAGAAAAGCTGTGTATCAGAGTTCTCTTTAGATACTGTTTGGTGATCCTGAATTACAGGAGCCCTGGAGGCCACTCCCTGCCTCTCCCTACCCTTCAGGTCCCCAGAAAGGTCTGAAATCCTTGGTTGGGTTGCTTAGGTGAGATACAGGTCATCCCAGCTCTTTTACCCTTAACGTGACCTTCCTACTGCAGTTAAATACTCGCAGGCGCAAATGCTGTGTGTATCCAGCCTCGTCTGCCTGCCGCCTTTCAAGGGTGGGCAGGATTGACGTCTATGCACATTTTCCCAGAGTGAGGCGCTGTACACATCTGGGTCAACTTTATTCCAATTTTCTTTCTTCTCCTTTTTTTTTTTTTTAAGTCAGTCAGTGTGAGTAACTGTTATATGAAACCGTGAAGAAAATGGAATAAACATGTTGGAAATGCTAGAAAGTGATCTGCGGTTGTTTATTCTCCCTAGTCTCACTTCCTGGGCTTATATTTAAGCATTCAAGGGTTTCAGCGATCTTTAAGAGTGTTTGGTGTGCTGCAAAAAAAAAAAAAAAAAAAAAAAAGCCTGTTCTCTAATAGGAAAGAACATCTACACTGCATTTCCTGGTTTGAAAGTATATGGGAATGAGGGGAAAACTAGCCTCAAGGGACAGGGCCTCTCGTGTGCCGATTCGAGTTCTCGTAATAAGACGCTTACACTATGACATCATCATTCAGGGCACTTCATCTGGTAAGCAGTATTCACTGGGCTCCTTTTTGTTTCTCTAGGGCAGGGGTTCTATCTTGTACGTCTTGAGTTCTGCAACCGTGCTGACATAGCTAATAGGAGTGCCCAAGCTCCTTGAACGATGAGGTGGATGGTGGATTTTTCAGTCTAAATAATGGGGAGTTGCATAAGCTGTCCATATTGCAAAAAACAAGTGCTAGAAACACAATTTATGTGTAAATAATTAGGGAACAAGACAGTGCATTTGTACAATGCACTGTTTTCAGACAGAGCTCCCTGGCTATATTCATAGGAAGGGTTCATTGGTGGGTTTAGGGAGAAACAGAGAGGAAAAGAGAGATCTGTCAGGACAGAAATGGTGAAGGAAGGCTTGTGTCCCAGGTTCTCATGGCGGTCGCCGGGGGTGAGGCAGTGGGCTATGGTCCAGAATGCTGGGTTCCAGTCTTGCCTCTTGAAATCTGGTCTAGCCTTTGGGGCCTGTCTCCTCCATCAATCTTTTCCTGATCCCTGCACTAGATAGTTAACCCCCTGGGACCTCAGAGCTCCATGCTGGGACTTTCTCTTGGCTCTGCTCCCAGATGGCCATTTCTGTTCTTGTCTGATACCTTCCACTGGATTATGAATAAGTTCTGGACTCTTCCTGACTTGCCCATATGGCCCCTAGAGTGCCTAGCATAGTGTCTTCTCCTCAGACCACTGCAGAGATGCTTGTAAAAGCAGACTTATCAACCCAGAGTTTCAGAATGATAAGGACATCCATCCCACTCTGTAGTGTAGTGGCCCCTAAGATGACAGGTCTACATCCTAGAATCTGAATGTGACCTTATTTAAAAAAGGATCTTGCAAATGTGAGTTGAAGATTTATGCCTTTGGACTTTTCCCTGTGGTAGTTATCCTTTCCAATACATAATCATTGTTTTGAATAGCTCACCATGAAATAATTAATTATATTTAGTATCAGTAGGAATTATGAATGGTGATGCTGAATGACACCTTGAAACCCCAAGAGACAATGATGTTGGTCTCTATCAGCTTACTAGCTACAGTGGGTAGAATGGTGTTTCCCTATGTCCTAATCCCCAGAAACTGTGAATGTGATATTATTTGGGAAAAAGTGTCTTTATAGATATAATTAAGGGTTCTCAAGATGAGATTATTCTGAATCACCCGGGTGGGCCCTAAAACCAATGACGGTTGTCCTTACAAGAGACATTAAGAGGAAAAGACAAAGAGAAGTCCATGGGAAGACAGAGACGAAAATTGGGGTGTTGGGGCCACAAGTCTAGGAATAACTGGAGCCATTCAGTGCTGGAAGAGGCAAGGATGTATCCTTCCCTGGAGCCTTGGGAAGAAGTGTGGCCCTGCTGACACTGTGATTTCAGATTCTGGTACCTGGAATTTTGAGAGAATAAATAAATTTCTGTTGTTTTAAGCCACCAAGTCTATGATTATTTGTTATGGCAGCCTTAGGAAATGAATACCTGCAGGCTGGGTTGAAATTTCTATTCTACCCATAGATAAATTCTCTTCTACCCCTAGCTGTAAATTTGTTAAGGGTAGGGACTATGTCTGTCTTGTTCCCAGTGGAGGCCCCCAGGCCCTAATAGAATGACAGATTCATAATATTAATTCCTTTTCCCTTCCTTCCTTCTCATTGTCCAGAGTTCCCTATCTGCTGGTAAGAACGGAACAGGTTCCAGAACACACTTCTAGTCTTCCTTAATTTCCTGTTTGTAGCACACATTGTTAGTTTTCCCCCCAGTATGTATTCTCCTCTTCTTTTGTGATGATAGAACACCTGACCTTTGACTGGCCTCCGTTTGGATCTGGGTGGGCTACGCGTCTATGTTCTGGCCTGTAGGTTATAAGTGGAAACGATGTGACGTAGCTTCTGGGAGTCTTCCTTAAAAGAGAGCTGGTAGATATCCTTTGTTCCTTCTTTATCACTCTTCTTCCTGTCTGCCTGGAATGCAGGTACTACCATTTTGGATCACAAGAACCAGAGTCCCATGTGGGGATGGTGAGCAGTGACTTGTCCCCGTCTGCCGCAGAGCCGTCCTTCCAGTGCTGAGCTGCATGCATCTGGATTTTTGTGTCAGAGGGAAATAAAGTGCTTGTGTGAGCCACTGTTATTGAGTGTGTGTGTGTGTGTGTGTATGATATATATCACCCCCTACAACTTTGGGACTACAGCGGCATTATTTGCTCTGAGGGGACGGAAATTGAACGAGAGGTACTTTGAGCCTCTGTGCCATTTCAAAACCTGTGGTCTTGATTTTAACTGAGGAAACCTGTGGCATAAACTCTCAAATTAAATAGGCCTGTGTTTGAACCTTGACTTTATTCTCCCCTTCTGTGGAGTGGCATAACCCCCCGAGCCTCAGTTTCTCATCTGTAATATGGAGATTAGGGTAGGTCCCTGTTGGGGCTGTCATTCTGTGCATTAGAAGGCTACCGTGTCTATTAGTAGAGTCTGTGGTAGTAGTATATTTTTATTTTGCCTGGACTAGTGAAATTACCAAGGCTGCTCTTTCAGCAATGGAGGAAACAAAAGCTGGATGGCTAAAAATTTTATACCATAAAGCATTAAAAGGAACGCTTGAACTTTTATGAGGGATATACTTAGGGGGCTGGAGAAGGAAGTCCGGTTCAAGCTGTGGGTATCAGCTTTTGGCCGTGTGGATGACACTGGATTTTTCTACTCCTTCAGCAGACATTTCTTGGACTCCTCCCATATGCTACGTGTATTGGGCACACACAGAGATAAATGAAGAGATAGTCATGATCTCTGGCCTCAGGAGCACTTTGTCTATGGGGAAGACAAAGATTATTATAAGGCAAGAAGAAAACCACTCTAAATGCAGCATTCACGGGGTGCCATGGGAGCACACGGGTCTGTCTGAAGGAATCAAGAAAGCCAGACCTGTTTCTCTTCAGGCTGGGGCCTGAAGGATGAGTAGGAGTTCACCAGAAGGTGCAAACAGTCTAGAAAGGGGCAGTCACGTGGACAAAGACAAGGACACAAAGCAGCAATAACATGACGATGGCTGCTGTCAGCCTTTTCCATTTCAGGAGGTGGGAGAGGAAGGTTAGGGTACATGGGGCTGCAGATGTGTCTGTGGCCCACAGAGCGGGATTGCCCCTTTTTCGCTTGGACAGGGCCAAGGACCATTTAAAGGAAGGGAATGAGGTGGGCAGTTCTCATCTGATGCTTGTGCTTCTCATCTTCCTATTCTTTTGACTTGGAATGCTGCCACTTACGGCCGAGGAGGAGAAATCTGGCAGTCATGGGAAATACAGATAGCTTTATCTTGGTTGAGATTAACAAAACAAATTAACTTAGGGTGTGAGGAGAAGCCCTTCAGATGAAAAATGGGCAAACTCCAATGAGGCTGATGGTAGTGACGCCAAGTCTGCTCTAATTTTACTTGGCTGGGTCATTTATTTTTATTTTTATTTTGTTCCCTCTTTTAAACAACTATTGTATTTCTAGGTAAAATAAATAAATAAATAAAAGAGCCTCCACATTCTGGAATGCAGTGTGGTTTTACTTCTGTTCAAAAGTGAAGAATATACAACTTTTGGATCTTTCTATGCTTGATAGAGGACATAGTGTGCAGGTTACAAATATATCTCCAACATGACCACAAATTTTTAAAAGAAGACCTATGTATGAATATGTAATATAAATTGCCCTTTGGGTTATAGGATTTTCTCCTATATTTTCTACATTTTTAAAGGGAGCTCATGAATATTAAGTATCTTTATTTTTTTGAAAGATTTTATTTATTTATTTGAGAGAGACAGCATGAGTGGTGGGGAGGGACAGGGGCAGAAAGAGAAAGAAGCAGACTCCCTGGTGAGCAGGAAACCTGCCTTGGGGCTCGATCCCAGGACTCAGAGATCCTGACCTGAGCCGAAGGCAGATGCTCACCCGACTGAGCCACCCAAGCATCCCCCAATCTTAAGAATCTTTAGTAAAATTTCTCAGGGTCATCCCTGTGCTCAACCTGAGAAACAAGAGAAAGAGGAGAAAGGATAGAATTAGGGGTTGGCTGTGTGTTTTGGAAAGAGTTTGGCTCGTCCCCTGTTGATAACTTTTACTGAGCTGTTGCTAAAGATTTTGATGGTTATTTCATTATTCACTTGATGTGGATTTATTGAGCAACTACTCAGCACCCAGCCACACCTTTCTTGGCAGGCTTATTTTAGACAGAAAGGCAATTCTTGGCTGGTCCCACTGCCTCCTCCTGAGATTTTCTTAGCTGGGCTCAGCGCGGCCACAACACCCTATGATTCTGTCATCGCCTCTCTTGCTGCAAGGGGCCACTCTCGAGCCCTTCGTAAACAAGCTGTCCAGGCTGTTTGGATAAGAGCAGGGAAAAGACAATAATAAACTCAGGAGGATGGCATGGCCTAGGTGGTTCACACTGAGGCTTTTAATGGCTTTCACACACGAGAAGCACTTTATTGTCTGCACTTCAAAACCCTATCCTCACGCGACCACCCTGTAAATGCTAGCCTCTCCTGGGAGCCTATGTCACCGAGCAACCTCAAGTTCAAGGGAAGGCTCTGGTTGTTTCTTTTGAGAACAAACATAAATATCAGAGGCCCCCCTGCCTGCGTCAGGGACTGTAGGGTAGATGTGCAGAGCGATGGCCAAGTTTGAGAGGCTGGGGGGGGGGTGTTTAAAAATAGATGTTTTGAAGAAAGCTTTAAGAAAAAAATAACGATTGGCCATCAGTACGTCGCTCTCTTCCTTCAGCACCAGCTGAATAACCAGGACGCTGAAGTGAACCAGAGTGTCCAGGAAGGTGAAGCACAGAGGGAAATGTTTTATTAAAAACAGACTTTCTAGTTGTGACAAATTGTATGTTTCAGGTACAGACCTACAAGGCTGTGATGGCTTGAAGCATGTTCAAGTGTGGCCAGAAGGAGAAATCTGCCCTGCCTGGTTTGTTGTGTGGTTTTGCTTCCTGGGCGAGAGGGTAGGCAGAGGGAGGAGAGAGGGGCATGTTGCAGGTTCCTGTTGAGGTCAGGCTGTGGCCGTCCCCAGCATCCCAGCTCACGTCAGAGGTCAGAAGACAGAGAGTGCATGAGACAGAATGAGTGAGCTGTTGCTGGTAGGCAGAGCTAAGGACCTGTAACGTTGAGGGTAGGAAGATAGTCCACATTCCTTCAATGAATGTCAAGGCTTTTTACAGTCTGATCCTTTCCAGATCATTCTATTTATCCATCCAAGCACCAAACGATGCTCTTCTTCTGTCTTTGGCAAACTCCAAATCCTCCTTCAAGAATTAAGTTCAGAAGTGATCAGTGAAGTCTGAGCCATTAAAAAAAAAAAAAAAGGTTTAACTCTGACCCCCTTCTTTCTCTTCCTCCCTTCCCCAGGGGCAGAGTCTGTTATTCCTCATGTTGCTTCCGTGTGACTTGGCTCATGACCACTGTGAGAACTGACAGTCACAGCATGGAGGAGCAGATGGGGTCTGGGAGAGCCTCTCCAGGAAACTGGCGCAGGATCACATGAGATAATACACGGGGAGGTTGTTAATTGTAAAGCACTGTGATAGTGTGGTCATCATTACCCTTTATTGAACACGTGTTTAGCATTTTCTCAGTAAGTCTTCACAACCACTTGAAGGTAGGTATTATAATCATCTCCCTTTTCAAGATAAGGGAGCTGGGTCTCAGAGTGGTTAAGAAGTAGCCTTCCCAAGGCCACACCAATAAAAGTGTTAGAGTTAGAATTTGAACCCTGTTCTGACTCTGTGGTCTTGACCTCACAGCACCGGATTGCTGGGCCAGTGGAAAACTCAATAGGCAAAGAGATATCCCACCAAAGGCATCAAAGCTGGGGTGGAGAAAAAAGACTATTACTACCAGACAACTTATAGCATGGGGTGACATAAGGGTTCCAGGAAGGTACATGGAAAAATTGTCTGGAGATTGGAGTTACTTTTTAGGGAGAAAAACAGGCTTTGTGGAGAGTGCTCACCTCACCTACACCTTAAGGAATGGGGAAGGGTTTTTTACAGCATTGTTAGAGAACAAAGAATAGAAGAACCTATACGAGTAAAGGCTGGGGGCCAGGGGCAGGCGCATGAGGCTCTTTTGGCCACTTCTCGTTATCATCAAGGACTTAGAGCTCATAACATTTACCACCCCTCACCCTGTCTCATCAAGATAGAAGATGGTTGCCCGCGAGCATGTAGGAGTAATTCTTACAGTGGTTCTCACCGGAGGCGCTGCTGCTGGCTTGGCCTTGGAAACACTCTTGGCAGTCACGGTGATGGGCAAGGGTGGGTGTGTTGGTTGGAGGGGAGGAGATGTGCTTGGCACTTTGTGCCCCTAAACAAAATATGCTAAATATCTCACAATATACAGGCCAGTCCTGCCCAAGGAGTAACTCTCCAACTCCAAAGGCCAGTGTCTTTAGATAAGAAATTGTGTGGACTCAGAGCCTCTAAACATACATGTGTGGACTTATTCTGGGCCATGCAGTGTCCCTCTGGGAAGCCTGATTCTGTTCCTGATATCCCTCCCTTGTCAGATACTCTACAGTGATCGAGGTGTTTTATCCCCCGTCCATGCCCACCATCCAGAAACTGCTGTTTATGCTGCTTCCAAGGCTTATAACTGAAAATAAAAATGCCTCCCTTATTTCCCCTCCCCAGCTATCCTCTGCTGTGGAGGCCACGTAAGGAAAGTACTGCCCTGGAAGGTTTTCAGAACCTTCCTCTTGGTAGGAACAATAACTGGAAAATGATCCGTCTGATCTGGGTACCTTTGTGGTTGGGAAGAGGATAAAAAGAGCATTCAGTGGGCCGGGCTCTTCTCAACAAGAGCTCATCAAGGTGGAAAACCAAGTAGCACATACTTGTGGAGAACGTATGAAAGGAGAAGGGGTGGGGGAGCAGTAGAGATGGAGGAAAAACCCTAATAACATGGTAATAAGAGATAACAGACTACAAAACCCCAGTGAAGCTGGGAATAAAAGAGCCCAGTGCCTCACAAATACAGGATTGAATGAGTTTCATGTTTAATGTAAATACACCTGCCATTTGTTGTCTGAAGCCTCGGTTCCAGGTTTTAAGATAAAATAGAATTCTGAACCCTGTGCCAGTGTAATTTGCCTTTGCCCGTGCACTGACTGTACACTTTGTTCCCAAACAGTCCCCAGAGACAAAATATTGCTCTGGCTGGCTGCGGGTCACATCTCCTGCTGTTTCCCTTAGCCAGCTCGCCTTCTCCCTGCGTTCAGCTGAGGCTCCTGGGCTGCCGACAGAGCAGAGAGAAGGGAGGCAGCCAGCCAGGTGTAATACGTACTCGGTGCCGAAGGAGATCGTTTTACTCTCCTGCTTCAAAGTTTCCCCCTGCATTAAGCAGAAAATTGAACCCCCCATCCCTTGTGCAAAACTCCTGCCTGCTTTTTGCCTTGAGTCCCACCATCCTCTCCTCGCCTTCCTCAGCCCCAGCACCCAGACCTGCTTGCTTTCAGTTCTTGGCCTATTGGTGGGCCCCGTCCAGCTGCAGGGTCCTTGCTGCCTCTCTGTATGCAATGCTCTCTCCCCATTCCTCTGTCCCCCTTCCATTCTTCTGTCCAGAATTCAGCCTGATGTGAAACTTCTGATGGGGTGCCCACTCTCACACCAGAAGAGATTGGGGCCCCTCCTATGTTTGGTCGTGCTGCCCTCTACTTTTCCTTCATGGCTCTTATCCCAGTTTAATTATGTATTTGTGTGATTACTTGATTATGTATTTGTGTGATTACTTGATTAATGCCTCCCACTGCTCGTTGACTGGTTTCCATGATGGTAAATCTTCTTTGGGCCCCATAGTCATTCTGGCACTCAGCACCAGCCTGACATGTGGTAGGTATTCAATCAGTGTTCATTTAATGAGTGAAGTATTGAGTATATTACAGATAGATTAGAAAATCCAAGTGAGCAGAAGGGAAGAAAGAAGATAAGCAGTTGCAATCTTGCAATTAAAGCAAAAACACTTTTCATTTCCTTTCCTGATCTTTTTCTCATTCTACAAAAGATAATTATTTTGCCTTTGGTAATAATTTAAACAAGATTAAATGCCCATTAAATTTATTTTAGTGCAGCATCATTTTATTTAACCCTGTATTGTTAGACCCAACTTTGGTTATGAGATCTATGCTCCATGGAAACCGATGGAAAATAATAAAGAATCGTGGCTCGTTTACTCACCCGGTCAACAGTCTACCTTGTCCAGAAGGAGCATAAAATGCCAACTGGGACTGGCTGTCCAGAAACACGGAGACATGTGGCAGATGGAACTCTAGACCACAGGGGGAGAGCCCTGGCCACGGGAAATGGCTGTGGTTGCTGGAGGGGAAAGTGGTGGGGCTGTCAAGCAGTTGCCACCTGCTCCTAGTGGGAGCAATGTACTTGTAGGGAAAGCCACCGTGCATTATGGCAGGGTCTTTGCTGGCTCCGTGGCGTGGGCAAGCAAAATGGCTGCCTGGACATTATCTGGGAGCTTCTGGGGCCGATGGGGTGGTGAGTAAGGAGCGGGAGACTCCCTTAATACAATTTTCCTAGCCTGATGTGGGTCAGAGAAGCTGAGAAAGCCCACCCCAAGGCAGGAATGTCTACCCACCACCAAACCTTCTCTGTGGCTCTTATTTAGTGCCCCCTTGTGGCGGTCCTTGGTGTCAGCTCTGACTCGGGTGCCTTGGCACCCAGGGTAAAGCCAAGTGAGACTCAAATTGGAGCAGGAAGAGGTTTTAAGAATGTTTGTTAGTGATGCCCCAGTTTGTATGTCCTGCTGAAGGGTCCCCCCCCAAGTTAGGATGGTGGAAGGCTGACTGTATTTCACCCACCCACCACACCCTGAATGCTTATTATGAATAGATATACTCTGTAAGGATCACAACAACCTAATGAGGTCGTTTCCATCATTATCCCCAGTTTGTAAACTATGAACCTGAGATTTGGAGAGTGTCACAATCAGAATTTGAACACAGGTCTGTTTGACTTCAGACCCTACGCTTTTTTTAACCATGATTTTTGAGGACTCTCAGTAGGTTCTTAAGCACGAGTCATGCTACTTTCTAGCGCATTTGTGACCCAACAGTATGAATTGAAACAAGGCGAGCTCTGTGCTCCCTTTTGGGGAAAGTTAACATTTCACATGCTCTCGAGAATTTAGGAGCTTGGTAAAAACTTACTATTAAACAGGGATTTTCTTTAATTCCTTTTGTTTAAAGATTTTCATGTGAAACACTCTATGTACTGTGCCTCCCTCTGAGACGTCAGCGGTGCCAGAGACCGTTAGGGAGTTTGTGTAAATAGAGAGCAGGCCAAATGCTGCCCACACAAGTAGTGAGGCTCGAGGCCGAGTGTGTGGAATAGTTTCCCGGTTGGCCCGCTGCTCCGTGGAGTGTCCGGAGGCCTCGTCCTGGGCTGCAGATCTGTGGACACACCATGCCAGCAGGGGCCAAGTTGGCTTTGTACCGTAGGTGTTGTAGATTCCAGCCAGCCAGGAGACGAAGTTCCAGTGTGAAGAAGTATCTTTAACCATTCACATTAACGCAGATAAATTTGCCAAAGAAATAATACAAGTGAGTCTTGAAAGAGTAATCTTAACTAATGTTAATGTACATCTTGATGATTTTTTAAAAAACTGACACTCTGTACAAAAGACAGAAATATCTAGAGAGTAAATAACAGGACAAAAATGCTTTGAAACATCTTTGAAATGACGGTTCAGCGCACGGGGTCAAAGGGTAGAACTGGTTCTCTTCAAGCCTTTTTTTTTTTTTAATGCCTCATTTTACTTTACTTTGTTTTGGGAAGGACTGCATTCTATTGACACATTGAGAAAAAAGATTACTTTTTGTTTTTCTAAAACTAATAGGGGCTTAGGCATTATGATTAAGGACCAAAAAGAGCCAGCTCTGATGAATGCCCTCTTTCTTAAGCTGAAAAATTTAATAGCTGCCACAGAGAGTTTTTTCTTTTAATCAGTAAAAAATTTATTTTGTCCTTGACATTTTACGCCAAAAATCAGCCTAGAGAGTGTGTTTTATAGCCTGAGCTGAATTGCCCTACAGGTAGTTTTCCTGTGAGTAGTGTTCATTGAATTGGTTTTTTTGCATTAGATAGCCAACCAGTATCAATTTACCAGATCACCTTTTCAGTGTTTCTGAAGGATAAAAGAAACTGAAGCAGAGACAGCAGAGCATTATGGGTAAGTGCCTAGTTCTTAGGAGAATAAGATACAGGTACCATTGGCTCTACTACTTTCTAACTCTGTGACCTTGAGTAAATCACCCTCCTAGAGCTTGTTTCTTCTTTCAACTTGGGGATGACAGTAGTGCCAACGTCATCTCGTTGTTGTCATGATGAATGCACCTCAAACAAGTCACGCAGCCTTTAGCACTAACCGTTAGTGATGCACAGACATAAATAATTTAGCACTTGGCCTCAGAGAAAGGCCTTCTTATTATTTGAACAGTAGAAGGAGTGAGCAGAAAATAACATGGTTCGATTGTCCAGAGAAACGACCCGGTGTAAGTTTAGCACGGGCAAAACAAATGCAACTTGAAATACTGAAAGCGTATTTTGTTTCTTAAATAGGAGTGCAGTTATTTTATTAAAAGTGATCGGAAAGACATATGAAATCTCTTGCCTTTCTTTCATCTCTTTGTAAAAAGAGCTGGGGCAGTCCTTAAGCCCGGAGCACCTGTTCGGTGCTTGGTTAGGCATGTGGGAGAGTTCAAAGAACTGTGATTTGCAATCCCTGCTCTGGTGGGAGTTTTAGTGAAACTTGGGGGGAATTAAAAAGAAAAAGCAACTAACCTAATAACACCTTGCTGCCAAGTATGTGGGGAAGGAGAGACCCCAGGCTGAAGCATGGGTGGTAGGAAGTAGGATGGATTTGAGCTTACGTTGAAAGGATGGGAAGCAGAGAGAAGTTGGAAGGTCTCTCCTAGGGATGGGTTAACAGCAGGAGCAAAGTCAGTTTGGGGGAAAGAGCAAGGCATGAGGAAGGAGATGTTGGCGAGTGCAGGCTCATTAACATTGGAAGCTACCTTCAAGCCAGAAGTGTCTATCTGAGTAGATGGGGTAGGCATGTCCATCAAGCCATTCTCCACCACCATGATCCATTACCTCAGGGACTCTTATCTTTATATCAAAAGTAAGACGAGAGGCAGATACAGATATGAGGAAGTACTTTGCTTTTTACTGCTATGCCAAACATAGTTTACATACCAACACTGATAATCTGTCGGCCCACCTCTCCAGGACACTTAATCATTTTCCTGGAATCCACTGGGGTAATTTTTCTGTGCATTACAAAGTAGGCGTCAGAGGGTCTGTTTTTAAATATAAGTTTGTATTCCTTCCACCAAGTGACATTCCCACAAAGATCCAAGGTGGCCCATGTTACGCATTCCTCCTCAAAGCCGAAGTGGCCAGTTTTAAAAGCAGCTACCTTTATGGCCTGTTAATAATGATGGTTGACACTTCTTGAGCACTTACTATGTGTCAGGCACTGTTCTAAGACTTCCACGTATACTGACTAATTGACTGAATTCTCCAGAATAGAGGAGCATGAGAGAAAGGGGAGATGGAGTCACATGGGGATTAACGGGTTAAAAAATTAATCCAGTCTACAGATAATAATGTTGTGCCTATTATTAACGGTCACCAGGTACCATAATTAAATGCTGATGAAATTAATGAATAGCTATTTGAAGATTGAAGCAACTCAGAAATCACATCTTAGCTGCCACTGGGTATTTTATCAACATCTCACATTCTGGATGACTGTTTATTGAACACATACTGAGTTCTTGAGAGCAGTGCTTATTTAAAATTTAATGTGCATACGGATCACCTAGGAATCGTGTTAAGATGCAGATTCTCAGTTAGAAACTCTGTGGTGAAAATTGAGGGTCTGTATTTCTCATTAGCTCCCAGGGGGTGGTGATGCTTCCCATCCAAGTGACCTCATTAAGTAGCAAGATTTTAGGGAGCTGAGTAAATTGCAGAAGAAACACAAGAAAAATAAAGGCAGGGACATATTGTCACTTTGCCACCAGAAAAGGCAGCAGGACTGGATTTGACCACAGACCCCAATAGGGCACTTAGCATGTTTATTATTGTCATTGTCATTACCATGGGCACCTGCAAAAATGTAGAGATTGGACCCTCCAGGCACAGTGGCACAGTACAACTCCTAACGTGCATTGAAGTTAGAGGAGCAAAAGCAAGCTGTTCTTTTCAGGAACATGATTGATAGATAGCGTGTGGCTGAGAAGGTGGTAGACTAGAAGCCAGGAAACCTGCATTCTCATCAGAACTCATTTACGCACTCACCGCGTGACCCTCGTTAAATCGCTTAGCCTTTCTGTGTCTTGGTTTCTACACCTGTAAAATGGATGGGTACCAGCTACCCTGCCCCTGTTGAGCTGTGGACATTAGTAGATGAGGTAGGGTGTGTAAAAAAATCAACGCTCATGGAAACACCAAAGGAGTGTTACAAATATGCTTTTTTATAATTAAAAATTATAAGGTCTTTAGCAGTAGGCAGGAAAGAGAAGGTGTCTTATGAGCTCCTACTTTGGTTTTATCTCTCTCTGGGGATTTTGATGACTCTCAGTTTAGTCTAATTCGTGGCACGTATAGAACCCCTTTGCGCTATTCAAGAACTGGCTGCTACATGACTGGTGGAAACCTTCAGACTCTTAACTGCCTGTCCCTCCTTACACCGAGCTGTGCGGAGAGGGTGAAGCAGAGGGAAGGTAATGTTTATGAGTTATTTTACTTAATCTTTACAACACTCCTAGAAGAAGGTATTATGGCAGTTTTACAGATGAGACACCTAAAGCTTAGATGAGCTCATTTCCCTTGGGTTTCATTTTGTTCCTCTTAGTAAAAAAGAAGCCTTTTCAACTTTGTAACTCTAAAGATGTGATTGCTTCACTGTCACAAGATGATAAAGTTAGCAAGCTCTGGTATCTGGTTAACAGTCTGTCCCATGCATGCTATTCTAGAGGTAGATACTATGAGTTTAGGGTGAAGCCAAGAATTTTGTGCTAGACACCCATCTCTTTGCTACAGAGTTGGAGAACTATTGCAGAATGCTCTGGATTTAAAATCCACAGACTTTTTAAAGGACTTCCACTGCTGACCTCTCCTCGGGATACGGGAGGACTGTAACTACAGACAGTGGCTCGTTCTTTTTAGTATTTGAGGAGGAGGAGGATAATGGTGAGTTTTTACTGAGTCATTTTCATGGGCCCTGCAGGACTAAGCTTCTTCCATAGGTTGTTCACATAAATCCTCATCTAACTCTAGGACGTTGGTGGTTTTGTTGCCCATGTTTCAGAGAAGAAGCAGCCAGAGTCAGAGAATTAGGAAATTTTCTAAGGCCCAGCACGTCCTAGGTAGGTCAGCCTGGGCTGTAGTCCTGGTCTTTTAGGTCCTCAGGCTCATGCTCATTTCCACCTACCACCATATAAAATGGGTTGAGCACTCTCATTGCCTGTTCGGATTTAGAGACTGGCAATAGCTTTGAGTGGGAAAGAGCTACTTGAAACAACCAGCACTACCATTACTGCTAGAATAACCGCCAGCGTGCTCTTTTGTGGGTAGGGTCCCCTTGGCGTGGGCACTGTCACATCCCATCACTTCACGGGACATGTGAGACCACAGGGCTGAAATAACTTTGGGCGAATGCTGTGCAACAGATGGCACGTGACACCTGCCCTTGGATTTCGCAGCATGGTGCTTCAGCCCCACTGAGCTCACAGAATGCTGACTTTACCGTCAGAGAACTTAGATCCCTGGAAGGGCTCCCTGCAGACCGTCTGACTTTGCTGCTTCCCCTGGAACGGGACACCAGATCCCGAGGACTCTTGAGAGGCACAGATCACCAGAGGCACACATCCTAGCTTCTTTTGGGCTTGTTGCTTAACCTCTCTTAGCCTCACTTTGTCCATCTGTTAAGGGGGAGATGACGAGGGTACCTCCATCTCAGAGTTATGTGGGTTAAATGAGCCAGTGATGCTAGATCCACAGTAGGTACCCAGCCAAAGAGAACCATTGTAGTTTATTTTCTTCTGGATGACATCAAGGCTGATTTTCCTTTTTTCTTCACTTATAAACCAACAACACTTTATCTCTACATGATACTTTAAATTTTTGTATCCAGCTATCACCTCAGTCTAAACCAGCTTATGTCCAGCCCAGATTCTTAGCCTCCCACCTGGCCTCCCACTTGTACTCCTGTTTGACAGACCATCTGGAGTGATTTTATCAAAATGTAGAGAGGAATATCCATTCCTTTCCTTAACCCCTTCCCCCTTCTATGGCTTCCCATTGCACTTAGAATCAATCTGTACCCCATTTTCCTGCAAATCATTATGTGGTATGAACCCTGCCCAGTGCCCCACATTCACCATCAGCCCCTCTCCTGCTGTAGCTCGAGTCATGTGACCTGCTTCTGTTCCATGGATATGCCCCCAGGTCAGTGGCCTGAGGGCCTTTGCACTTGTTTTTGTCCTGTCTGCCAGAGGGGATCTCATTTCCTAGTATCTTTGCATAGCTGGAAATATTTTGTCACTTAAAGTAACCTCTCAGCTTCTCAGTAGAAAGTTACTTGTCTCCCTCCCACAGTCATGACATTTTGTTTTAATTTTCTTCATGTATTCATCATGACCTGAAATTTTCCTGTTCATTTGTTTAATCATTTGTAGTTTTTATCCCCCTCAACAAGAACGTAAATTCCATGACTCTGCTCATGATTACATGACTAGTTCTTAGAAAACTGCCTGGTAGAGATGAGCTACTCAGCAAACATCTACTGATTGAATGTTGTCTTTATTATAATTTAAAAATAGGCATAAGCTGAAGAATAAGAGGAAGACTGTCAGGATTTATATTCAACCTGAAGTTTGGAATCTGGTGGTCATGGATAGGCTGAATGGGCACAAGTGAGTGGACGAATCAGCCTCTCTTCGGAGGAGGATGCGTGTGGTAGGAAGGCAGCTCTGACAGCCCCCTGCCTCCAACCACGACTTTATTTATTGAGTTATTCCACGAGAGCTTACTGTGTGCTGAACTCTGGGCTTACAGCAGGTGACCCCGAGAGATCTAGGCTCAACCTGGACCAAGCTGACAGTTGGTCCAAGACGACTGGCACAGAGCACAGACCCTTTAGAAAGAAACAAGTATTTGATAAGGAGAACTGTGCAGAAGCCCAAGGAGCATTTTGTAGGAGGGTGTGTTCTGGAGGATCAGGGAGGCCTCAGCAGAGGAGTGAGGTTTGAACCAAACCTCAAGGATGCTAACTCTGCCCACGCTTTCTCATGACTTTCTTAGCATCAGCCCTTGCGGAGGGTGCCAAGTTGTGTAGGTGAGGCCAGCAAAGGGGCAAAAAGGGTGTGCTTTTTCGGAATTCCTCCACGTGGAAGACACCTTTTTCTCTCTTCGGTTTATAAAATAACCTATAGGCAGTAGCTTGGCTGTGCAGAGATGATGAGATCTTCATTGCATATGAGGGACACTGTGTCTTGGTGAAGTAGGGTAAGTTGTCCCGTTCATGCCACGGGTAAGTAGTGGATTAGGCCTCATGTCTTCATGACTCCCAAGCCCCACACTCCTTTAGACAACTGCAGGTATACCCACTCCTTGGTGATCATGAAGGATTTGTGGTTCAGGACATTCCCTCTTGCTAATTTTATTTCCTAGACCACTTGTCCTGTTCTGGATTTGGGGGAGTTAAAACGTTGGTTGATGCTGCTTCCAGTCCTAACAAAATGTCTCAATATCCATGGTCCTCTGAGATCCCCTGGCAAGTGAGAACCCAAAATGCAAATAGGTCCTTTTTTGCCAGCCAGCCTAGTGCTTTGGCACACTGGACCTGAGCAGTGTTGAACCGTGCTTCTGAGTACCTGCATCCCCACGCCCCTGCAAGCCACGGAAGCTCTCTGTAAAATGGCCAATACAGTTTATAGAGCTGGTCGGGGAAATGCTTATGAAATTGATCTTGAAGTACTTGGCAATTGCAAGTTTCATGAGAATCGCTGGCAAGAATAATTAACGTACTTTGGAGGATGGATTTACTTAGGAAAGCTCCATCTGCAGGGAGGGTGGGCCCCTCTTTCCTGTTGCTCCTGGCACGTGTTGCTTCTCTGAGTAACGTTTGCAGCAGTCTGGGTGGTTTGTCTGCTTAGGCCGTGCAAGAAAGTCGGTGGGAAAAGCCAACAGGCCATTGGCACTTAGAAACTGGGGTTGGCACCATCACAGTGAGAGTCATTGCTTTTATTAGCAACTTAGTCATTTCATAGCAGGCAAGGCGGAAATGCCTCACATGGAGGCTCTCGATGTTAATGCGGTTCTCAGGCTAAGAAGAACAGATACCGCCAGCATCCCACAGAAATCCCAAGTTCTAGAACAGCACACCTTTCTCCAATGTGGTGCTAAGGTTTGATTTATACTCTTGCTTCTAGAAGACTTACTGTCAGTGTCTCCTTAGGTCACACGGTGTGGTATTTGAATTCTACTTCTGCCACTTACTGGCCATGAGGCTTTGTGGTCACAGACCAATCTCTGTGTTCTCATTTGTAACACAGGGATGTGAACGCATCCGCCTCGTGGGGTTGTTTTCAGGACTCGGCAGGTTAGTACAGGTAAAGCACTTAGAACAGAGTCTGGCACGTAGTAAGTCCTCAATGGCCAATTGGCTCCCACTGACATGGGAGTAACTGTAGCTGGGTCTCCATACTGCATCTCTCATTCCCTCCTCAGAGGCCTTTAGGGAACTCCTGGAGAATCTGAGTGGTGTAACCCCCTGCGCGAACAATGAGAGGAAACAGTTGCCCTCACATAGGCCCCTGTTAGGAACCGAAGCTCATAAAAGTCAGAGAGAAGGGCTTGGAAATATAACACAGCTGGGGAGTCCCAGATGAAAAGGATACATTTTAAAAGACCATTACGGTTTATGCCAAACACACAAATAGCCAGATTGACACTTCCTGCCTCAGGGATATAAGGTGTTGACCCTTTCCAGTCCTCCCACCTCTATCTCAAGTATGGCTTCCTCTAGGAAGCCTTCCCAGAATTCTCCTTGCACAGTCAGTGGTTTTCTAATCTTTTTTTTTGGGGGGGGATAGTGTTTGCTTCTATAAAACTTCAATTTTAATCTCACTGAGGTTGTGCTTGCTTGCTTGTCTGACTTGCATATTAGATTGGAAGTGTCTTGAGGGCAAAGACCCAGGGAAGCAATCTAGGGGGTATCATGTAGTTCTTGTATCTCCACATCACCTTGTGCTTGGGCTCGTAGGATCCATTTGTTGAATGAAAAAGTAAATGTAAATGGTAAATAATGAGAGCTAACACCTACACAGTGCTTTTTGAAAAACAGTTCTTGGTCCTCCAATGCTGTAATGTAATTAATGTTGATTGAGGGCTTCCTTTAGATCTGTGTGCTTTTCCTCCAGTAGTAGCTCATGTGATTCTCCTAACTGCTCTAGGAGGAAGTCTATTAGTTTTGCCTCTTAATTAATCAATTAATTAATTAATTAAGTGTGAGCGAGAGGGAGAGGGGAAAGCAGACTCCCCTGCTGAGCAGAGAGCCCGATATGGGGCTCGATCACAGGACCGCAGGATTGTGACCCAAGTTGAAGGCAGATGCTTAACCGACTGAGCCACCCTAGCACCCCTAGTGTTGCCATTTTACAGGTGAAGAAACAGGAGGCACAGCAAAGTATGAGAACTCCTGCCGGAATTCTCACCTAACAATCAAATCCAGAACCTGACTTTTTAGCAGCGACATAAACTGTCTCTTGTGAGACTTCAGAGAGAACTTCAGAATTTTTAAAGGGTCCTCCTCTTACTCACTTTGAAGCCGGGGGTACTGGCTTATTGGATTCTGCTACACACTGACCTAAGTTAATTTAGCCATTCAAGGGTGGTCAGGTTCTTTTTGGTTGGTTTGGGAACTATGTTTCCTCCCCAGCAACCTGTGTGACAATGAAACTAAGTCATAGGCTACATTTTTCATAAGTGTAAGCATTTGTTAGCCAGCAGGCACAAAAGCCATCATAAATTCTTTTCTTTAGGTTTTGTGAAATTCATTTCTATCTGTCCTGGAGGCCCACCAACCAGACTTGCATAAGAAGTTTAGGCATAATAATATTCTAGTGTCCGAGTTGGCCAGTCTTCTGGCTGAATCCGGTGGTAAACTCTAATGTTGAGGACACAGGAGCTTACAGAGTTGTGGACCTAGGTGCTACTCCCAAGTTCTCTTCACACTAGAGTGGAGATAGGCATACACTGCTACAAGCCAATCAGATTTCTTGTTCTTGAGTGTTTCTCATTTTAGCAATGGAGATTTTTTTCCCTTATTAGTTAATGCTCATTAATGACTCCTGTGCAGATTTAGAACAACAATATTTGAAGTGCTTTATAGTTGTATCATTTATATTCTAACCATCCCTGAGTATGAATTCCTAATAAGGATACTTGAGATGTTCATAACCACTCCCCCTAGTACATAGATCTTTGTTTAGGCTACATAAATGTTAAACATCCATCCCTCAGGGGTAAATTAAATTTAACTTAGAAATATGTGTGTATCTTGGGGTGCCTGGGTTGAGCGTGTGACTCCTGGTTTCAGCTCTCACGTCGGGCTCTCTGCTCAGCATAGCGTCTGCTTGAGATTCTCTCTCCCTCTCCCTCTATCCCTCCCACTAGTGCTCTCTCTCTCTAAAATAAATAAATAAACATATTTTAAAAAAGAAACATGTGCATATCTCACTGTCATTACTGCAGGGCTTTAAAATAGATCACAGACAATGTGACAGCTTTGTTCAGAGACTGTGTAAAATAGTGGAAGGGCTTTGAGGTCAGGCAGGATTTGAACCAGCTGTGTTCAGCTTGTGTCCAGCTGACTCGATGGCTCTTGCTATGGGGGAGGGCCTGTGCATGGGCATTTCCCAGCTGCCTTGGGGAAGCCTGGCCACCTGCTGGGTATCTGTTTCAGCGATTTCGGAAGGGCAGATATGGGGCCAGAAAGAGCTGGTGGCATGGGCATGATAGTTCTAAGCCTTCTTTGCCCAGCTGCCTTAAAACTCTTTGTCTCTGCATCTTTGCTAGAATTGCCAGCAGTCCCAGAAGATGCCTTTTCCTTGTCTGGTGGCAAGCCCTGCTCTTGCCAGACTTAATTGACTTGTGTTGAAAGTTATAAGAACTGATCCTCCCTTAAATTTTTCCTAAATTAAACACCATGAAAGGATGAGATGATGGGAAATGACCAAGTATCCTGGTGAAGAGTCATTATAGTGGTGACTCATGCTGCTTCTCCTAGCTGTGGGACCTTGACCAAGCTTCTGGGCCTTTCAGAGTGAGCCTCATATCCTTATATGAAGGGCTAATGACATTGGCCTCAAAATGGTTGTGAGGGTCAATGAAATTCTCCATGTAAGTGCCCGGCACTAGGTAGGAGCTGAAGCAATGTTCCTTTACATTCCCAGAAATGAGTCTTGACTGCTTAGTGTGGGTCTCAAACCCTCATTCAAATATCTGGCACGCAATGGGTGTTCAGTAAGTGTTTGTTGAATGAGTGGTTGGTGGCTCTGCTGTTTTTCAGAGGTTTTCTAGCTAGATCACAGAAGAATCAAGAGGCGGTTAAAAGATCCTACCTTTCCGTGGGCAAAAATGCTAACAGTTATTGAACACCAGCTATCAACAAGAGCTATACATGTAATTGCAACAATCTTGAAAAACTTTATTAAACCTATTTTTAATGAAGAAAACTAGGGCTCCGAGAGGTTCAGTGAGAAAGCCAAGGTCACTGATCTAAGTGGTGGGGGGGTACTCCATATCCATAGTTGATTCCAAATCCTGTATTCCCAGCTGCCACCATGCAGGTGAGAGTGTTGAACCTATGCAGAACAAGTCCCACATCTTAATATTTGGACGTAGGGTAGGCATGGCTGCTGTATGATCAGCTGCCGTAAGGAAGAAATGGGGGGAGGCAGGGTAAGGATTGAATGGATCCCCAGTGCTTAGAAGCTGGACTTTGTCTCCACTTCCATCTCCAGTAAGCTGCTGCTTTGCAGGCGTGGGATTCAGTTTTGGCTGAGGGCATTGGTGAAAAGCAACGTCAGGGAGAGCAAGAGGCAGTGATGGCAAACATAAGGGGCTTAATGATAAGGACAGTTCAAGGGCCCATGGATGACCTACGGTGGTATGGAACTGGGTGGTTACTGTGGAGCATGGGGCTCTGGAGTTTGGCAGTGAGAGCCCTGCCTCTGAGCCACACCCTCCTGGTGTGAACCCAGTCCTGCCACTCACTGTAGGACCTTGGACAAGACTCAGTTTGGTCATCTGTATAATGGACCATAATGTGTTGGATACCACCTTCATGGCCTTGCTGTGTTGAGTCAAAATGGCCTTGGGCCCGTACAATTTTCAACATGGTTTCTGGCTCTAGTAAGCATCGAAACAAATGTCAGGTGTTATCATTGACTAAAACATCACATTCTACCTAGAACTTACTTATTTCCTGAATGGATGTTGGGGGTTAATTTTGACAGATAAAGCTGTTTACTGCTGCATTCTTACCCCCGACTTAGATTTAGAAGAACAACGGCTGGGCAGAATCCAATTGAACACATATTTAAATTTCACAGAAAGAAAACATTTGGGTTGGCTTTGGCAGAGGGTCCTTTTTAAAAAAGTTTATTTAAAAATTTTTGGTTTTGCTATGTCAGGGTCTTGAGTGACGGACAGTGTGTCTAATGTCTGGGGCTGAGAAAATTTAGTTAGAGTCAGGCCCATGAGGTCAAATTGGCCTTTCAGACAGAGCCTGCCATAGATTTCTGAGGATTTAGACGATGTAAGGGGAGTTAACCCATCCCACATTGTAAATTATTTTTTCAAAGGAGAAACAAGGGAGCCAAGAAACAATTTGTCATGATTTTTTTTACATTTGACACGGCAAGAACTTAGCGATCTGCCATCCATCTCCAAACGTTTTAAGAGGAACCTGTTGGGCTTTTTTGTTGAAATATAAAATATGATTCAGTAATCCACCCCACCCCCAATACCACCAGAGGAACAAAAACTGCTGTCCATGTTCCTTGACAGCAAGAATTAATTTTCAGCCTTTGGTTAGGGAGACAGAGTGGGAGAAGTTCATGTCTATGACTTAGCTAGACCAGTCCAGCAGGCCATTTATTAGTGTCGGGTGGGCTTAGCCTCGGCTCTGCACCTTCTGAAGTTCAGGCCCTGTTGACTACTAGTAAAAGTGTATTTGTCTTCAAAGTTCAGCACAAATACTCGAGTACCTATACTCTTCACATTCTAGGGATAAAAATACAATGATGAATAGCTGACATGATTACTGATGGGGTCTTAGAACTTAATATTGATGATAATTATGGGAGGAAGGAGGAGGGAGAGGAGATGCCATTCATGTAACATCTGTCAGTCTCAGCTCTTTTCGTGTGATCATCTCATATCACAAATGCCTGCTTGAAGCAGGTATTTTTAGCTTCATTAAATAGATATGCCCAGGTCTCCAAAAAAACAAGATCACTGTGGGTTTGGACCTCAGTCACCTTTGCAGACTGTGGTAGAAACCTGGAAGCTTCACTGGGCTGTGATAAAAGCAGCTGTGTATGGAAACCACTAGAATATAGGGTGGTGTGTGTTAAAGCAGAGGTTTCCAAGGAGCCTTGGGAACATGGCTAAGAGATGCTCACCTTTGACCGGGATGTTGGGCGTGGGCCCCTCGACGAGGCCTGGCAGGTGAGTGAGCAGGAGTTTCCACTGGTGAGGAAGGGGGTGTGTGTGTGGCTTTGCCAATAGAAGGCACAGGCCATGGGAGGTCGTGATGCTGGGGCACCCGGGGAAGTGGGCAGGCTTATTGTAGAGGATGGTACAAATCAGGCCTATGTATAATAAACTAGCAAAAATCACGTTTCTCTAATTGAAACTCCAACAGTGGTTAAGACACCGTAATCACTGCCAGGTTGGGTTACCAGGAAGGTCTCTTCTCATTATTCTATATAATGTCTGCATACTTGATTACTGGGAAGGGAAGCCAAGACCACATTTAATCACAAAGTACACAGTGTCAGCAAAGATCCTGGTACCCTGTCTTGTCACTGCGCTATGAGTAGCAGTAATTTATAGTTTGAAACAGCAGCTGGAGCCGGACGGAGCCCTTAAAGCAGCCAGATTTGCTGGTTAACTTCGGTTAACCCAGACGTCAAAAGTAGTCTCCGTCTAGCACATTAGATAACTTTGGAAACGCTTGACATGTTGCAGGTAGCATTACAGGAACATCTACACTTGTGATAAAAGGAGTTATTTATGAGGTAGATGAGGTTTCAAATGTAAAAGGGAAAAATGGCCTGTAAATTATGAAGGCTTTGGTAATAAACCCCAGTTGGATGTTGCTGGCGTTCCTTCGAGGGCGGAAGGGAGATTAGCCAGGAATAAAATGGGAAAGTCCGTTTAAGCACTAACTGGAATTCCAGTGGCATTACCTGCTGATTGAAAGTGACAGCCCAAAGAAATGTAAGTGACCCTCATGGAGAAAGGATTAATGCCTTCAGCCTTCCGATTGGAGGTCTTTTGTGTCATGAGTTGCTATGGAAAACTCTACCGGTGTTTTCCAGCTGATCTAGTATTGTCTGGGAAATAAGTGAAAAAAATCAATTGGTTCCAAAGGCATTATCACAAAGCATTTATAATCTATTAGTTTCCTGTCTTGGCTTATCAAAGCTAAGAAAGAAAGACGGTGCTCTAAACTGAAAAAGTAGAAACTTCAAATTCAGCCGCTTTCTGAATGTTTTTCCTGCAGAGCAATCGTTGTTGTATTCAACAATAAAGTACATGCTTTGAGTGGAATAATGATGATTTTTTAAAAAACACCTTTACCTCAAATGCTGAAAGGTTCATATTCTCTGGGAGACATGATGAAGTCAAGAACCACTCTTTTGGGTACCTATTTATAGCCACTGGAAATGTAGAAATTGATTAAGAAGAAAGAAATTGTATTTGGCGCTATTTGGACTCTTTTTGTCCTTTTCTCCTTGCTTTCCCTGTCAGCGAGTGTACATTCAGGTCACCTGCAAGGGGGTATTGTCACTTCCAGCTGGAGCTCTGGGGCAAGGGCTGTAACCCCTCTTAGCCTCAGGGCCTGATCAACCCCCGCTTTAGCTCCTCACTAGTTGTTCCCAGGATCACATGAAGTTCTGTGTATGAGATTCTCTGAGTATTTGTAAGGTACCTATGTGTACCTATTTATGCAGATGTACAGTGATGAAAGTAAACCTCTAAGGGCAGGGGCTGTGTCTGACTTAGGCCCCTTTACATTGCCAGTACCAAGCATAGGGCCATTTGTTGAATAAACAAGGCAATTAGCCATTAGATATCTTTATATCATCAGTGGCCCCGTTTTTCTTGAATGCCCAGGCTCTTTCCTTTTTGTTGATCGTTTTTAGAGCTTAGAGCCAGTGATGATGTGGTTTCTCAATTAGGATATGCCTGATAATTGGCCAAAGAAATAGGCAAAGATGTTATAATCTTCTGCTTCCTTCAGGGTGGGGGTCATGTCTCATTCATTTTTCTGTCTCTTAGCAACTGACAGTATGATGTTTTGCATTTGTCACTGAACAAGAGATATTTACTAGATGGAATTTTCCATGGCCCTGGGCCATCTCTTTGCTGCTATCTCAGACCTGTTTCACTTCCTGTTCTGGATAGGGTTTTGAAGCTAGTGCAGACCTTTGGCAAGACTTTGGCTGAGGGCTTGTCCTTCTCAGGCTATCCTGCTTGCTGCCAACACTGTTTTAAGTAGACCCTTCCACATTCCACAACGTGTTTATTACATAATCTCTAATTGCTCACTTGAGAACCCACTCTTCTACGTTCTGCGGATGTCATCAAAGATTAAAATATATATATATTATATGGCTGAATCCTTACTCACTTGTGGTGACCCACTTCTCATTTTCTAACGCAAGCTGGCTCAGATAACTATCTTGGACATGGCTGGCTCAGACAAGTGAATAATCCTAATCCTGAACAGGGAAAGGGAAGCGGAGAAGCCACCTTTGCAGAAGCGTTGTAAATTGGAATGCCAAGGTGTTCGAGGAGAGTGAGGCTTACCGTGATGAGCCCAGAGGCAAGAAACATGACAGAGGAAGTTAGTATTTTGTTGGCATGTTTTTAACGTTCATATGAGACAGAAGATAAAGGAGCAACCTGCTAGGTCTGTGAGTTTTGACTAGTTGCTTCTGGTATTTTGGTAGCTCCTGTTACCTGAGAGCCCGTTTAGGCAGGCTTGGGGTTGACCAGATGATCAGAGGGCTCATGACTGATCTACTGCAGTGCTCTTCTGCCTAAATACTAACCACCAGCAGCTTTTCATCTCTCCTCCCAAATCTTAACTCCCTCTTATCCTCCCAGGCTCAACTGGGATTTTACCTCCTCTGAGAAGTCTTCCATGATATTCCTTAGGGCGTATGCATTCTGCTTCCAGAACCCCTACACCTGGACTTACTGGCCCTTCTCTAGCACCCAGCACTGTTTATGGGTGTTACCTTTTTACTCAAGGTTGCTTTAGGCCTGAGCACGTTGACCTGCTCCCCACTGTATTCCCAGTGCCTTGCAAGGGGCCTAGCACTGAGTTGCTCCTTAAGTGCTGATTGAATTGTTGTTTCATGAAATCTCAACTTAGTCCCTCATTTTAATCATGCCTTTTTACAAAGCTAGGTTTTACATTTTTGTTTGTTGTTTATTTTTGTTTTGTTTTTACATTTCAGAATTTTATTAAGGAACAAATTTCAGCTTTAATTTCATTTCCTAGAATACCCCGGGTTATTGAAGAAAAAAGGGTCAGGTGAATTTTCAGGATGCCTGATCATTCCTTAAAGAATTGAGAAGTGGCTCCCTTTCCATTTTATTTTTATTGTGTCTGGCATTATTTCCCTAACTTTGCTGCACATTAAAATCACCTGAGGACCCAGTCGGCTAAGTGTCCAACTCTTGATCTCAGCTCAGGTCTTGATCTCAAGGTCATGAGTTCAAGCCCTGTGTTGGGCTCCACCTAGTTAAAAAAAAAAAAAAAATCCCAGTGCTCAGCTTAGCTTCAAACTAGTTAAATGAGATATCTGGGGGCAGGAACAGCAGCAATTTTTTACAGATCCTGGTGAACCTAATGTGCAATAAAATTAGGCAATGCTGGTATATGAATTTTTGTTTTTGTTATATATTTGTATATCAAGCATATAACAACTAAGGAGTGAAAAGGTTTTTTTCCCTAAAATGCAGAGGAATGAAGTTCCAAGAAGCAAGTTGTGGAAACATATTCGGCATTCTATTTTAATTAAAGAAAAAATATCCAGAAATAAAGTTATTTTTCAGAATATCAGGAAAGTTATTACTCACAAAAACAATATAGGTTAGGGGCGCCTGGGTAGCTCAGTTGGTTGAGCAACTGCCTTTGGTTCAGGTCATGATCCTGGAGACCCAGGATCAGGTCCCACATCAGGCTCCCTGCTCAGCGGGAAGCCTGCTTCTCCCTCTCTCACTCCCCTGCTTGTGTTCCCTCTCTAGCTATGTCTCTCTCTTAAATAAATAAAATCTTAAAAAAAAAAAAAAACACAATATAGGCTAAAAGTAAGAGATTAAAATAGGAGGAAAAGTTCCATGAAACAGGCTTCTTCGGCACATTTCAGAGCCTTTGTCTTAGAGTCAAGTGGTCCTGGGTTTGGATTCTATAGCTCCTCAGCTCTGTGCTCTTAAACAAGGATCATACCTCTCTGAGCTGCAAATGTGAAAATAGGGATGAAAATACCTAATATAGTTGAGTGTTGTAATGATCAGAAATAAAGTCCTTGTACTAAATGTTGCCTCCATTTCTTTGACCCTTCCCTGTATGTTTTGAGTTAGTGTATTCGGCTCTCTTTCCCTATGTTTTTCACCCAGCAGTAGGTATCCTGCAAGCCTCCCTGAGGTTTAGAGAGATTCACTTTACCAAGTGCCTTCTGAATTAGCAAGGACAATTCAGTGGATGTTCGCACTTATTCTATTGTGAAGAGTGGAAGAACGAGTGGGAAGGAACAAAGTTAGGAGCTGGACTTTTGTGTTCTGTAGGCAGGAGTGTGTTAAGTCTCTGTTCTAATATGCCCACCTTCAGGAAGAGTCAGATGACACATTATGAGTGATTCATGAGCTGTACAAGGAAGGCAGATTTTCATTCTTTCAGTCATCCATTCAATGATTATATGCCAGGCTAAGAATAGAAGTGTCAGTTATACCATTCTGCACTATAAAGGACCAGAGGCCCTTCAGGGAAAGGAAAAAAAAAGAAGAAAAGAAAAGAAAGGTTGATTCCATTGCTGGGGCTGGAAAGGTACAAATTAAGCTTGGAACATTTTGTTGTGCAAGAGAGCAAGCAAATGTGATTGATGTCAAGAAGATACAAGAACCAGCTTGAAGAAGCTCCTGGCAGCCAACAATCTGGTAATGAAATAAATAAGGATAGTAATGGATAACTAACCATTGAATAAAATAGGAATCCGTGAGTCCATTTTGTAATGGATAGATAGATAGATAGATAGATAGATAGGTATATAGATAGGTGGGTAGATAGATAATGGGGGAAAGGGAAAATTCTTCCTTACAGCATAATGCCAGCTGATAAACATGGAGGAAATGGCAATTTTAGAAGGTCGTCATTTTGCAACCCTACAATTGTTTGGACAAAAATCATCAATGGATGTTAAATCTGGAGTGGGAGATTTGATAGGGAACAGGATATTTGTATGGTCTTAAAATACATCCCCACATATTGCTTATTGGTTATTAGTAGGCAAAAGGTAACTTTACTACAGATGAAATACACCCCCTTTTGGCCAGATGATCAGACTAATAGAGCCACTGAGAAACAGACAGACCTCAGAGGCATCCCGACGTCCAGCTCCAGGAATATGATACATTGAGAAGGGCACAGCCTCGCTGATGCGGTATTCTGGCCAGGAGGCTGAATCTATACCGCTGATGTGGTATTCTGGCCATAACCTAAATCTAATCATGAGGAAATAGACAAACCCAAGCAAGAAACATCTTGTAAAATAACTGGCTTGTTTTCTTCACAGGCCAATATAGGAAAGGCAAAATCTGAGGAACTGTCCAAGTTAGGTGTGCCTGAAGGGATGTGACCATTAGTACATTAAATGATCTTGGGCTGGATTGTGTACTGGAGGGGGAAAAAATGCCTTGAGGGATGTTATTGAAACAACTGACAAATTAGAATTTGGCCTCTGGATTAGTTGAAAATCTGCATCAATATTAAAGCCCCTGAATTTGATCATTTACTTTGGAATATTCTTATTCTTTTTTTTTAATTGAGATATGACTGGTATATGGCATTATGTATATTTAAGGTCTACTAAGTGTTGATTTGATACATTTATATATTGCAATAAGATTACCATGGTAGCACTAACACCTCTATTCCTTCATATAATTGTTTCTTTTATGTGGTGAGAACATTGAAGATCTAGTTTCTAAGTAACTTTGAAGTATATAATATAGTATTTTTGACTATAATCACCGTACCGTGCATTAGAGCTCCAGAATTCACTCATTTTCTAGCTGCAGGAATATTCTTATTCTTACAAAAATACATACCGAAGCCCGAGGGCACGAAGGGATGTGAACAATACCAATGCTCCTTCATAGTTCTGAAAAAATAAGTGACACAGACCGAGATAGCAGCTGTGGTGAAATGTTCAAGATTGACAGATCAGGTGAAAAAGGGTATGTGGGAGTCATTTAGACTATTCTTTAAACTGTTTTGTAAATTTGAAGTAATTTCAAATTGAAACTTTTTTTTTTTTTAATATTTTATTTATTTGACAGAGAGAAACACAGCCAGAGAGGGAACACAAACAGGGGGAGCGAGAGAGGGAGAAGCAGGCTTCCCGCTGAGCAGGAAGCCCGATGTGGGACTCGATCCCGGGTCTCCAGGATCATGACCTGAGTCGAAGGCAGTCGTCCAACCAACTGAGCCACCCAGGCGCCCCGAAACTTTTTTTTTTTTTTAAAGATTTTATTTATTTGACAGAGAGAAACGCAGCCAGAGAGGGAACACAAGCAGGGGGAGTGAGAGAGGGAGAAGCAGGCCTCCCGCCGAGCAGGGAGCTCGATGTGGGTCTCGATCCCGGGTCTCCGGGATCATGACCTGAGCTGAAGGCAATCGCTTAACTGACTGAGCTACCCAGGTGCCCCTCAAATTGAAACTTTTAAAGAAGTATTCTGATACAGTAAGTAAGTGGAACCAAGCAATCCACCATGACTTAGCTATGTTAGTTTGGACAAGTCATTGAGATTCTGTAATCCTCAGTTTCCTTGCTTTTCCAAATGGGGATAACATAATACCCACCCTTTTTGTTTTAGAGGGTTATGTGTGTGACAGTCTTTCTAATTGCAAAGAGCTATAGACGTATTTTAATCTAAACACTTCCTCACTTCTTGTGCTTTGTATCGATCTCAAGGCTTTGCCACCTTCTGCTTTATTTACTAGTCACTTGTGTTTATGAAATCCTTCATGCCTCATGAAACTAGGACATAAGTCTGCCATTAACAACAACACATGCACAGTATTCTAGTATATATAGCGCTTTCTCTGTGCCTAGCCCCATTCTTTATGCTTTACCTGTATTACCTCATTTAACCCTTACCAAAATCCCATTAGGTAGGTATGTTTTCTCTATTTTACAGAGAAGGAAACTGAGGCAAGAAGAGAGACAGAGCTAGGATTCAAACCTAGGCAGTTTACTCTTAGTTAATGCTCGACTGGTCTTCTCCTCCATTTCCTCCCCCTCCCCTCTCTCCTCTCCCTCCTCCTCCTTGTTCTCCTTCTCCTCCTCCTCTCAGCCCAGTGTGGAGCCCAATATGGGGCTTGAACTCACAACCCTGAGATGGAGACCTGAGCTGAGATCAAGAATGTTTAACTGACCGAGCCACACAGGTTCCCCTTAGCTAGACACTTCTAGGCTTCTGAAATCTGCCTCTTCTATGTCCCACACTCCTCTGGGCATGGCCTGGCACAGATCTGTTAAATGTCCGTAGACTAAAGGGTGGGGAACTGAGTGTTTTAGAAAGCATTCTGGAAATAGATGGACTGAGGATCTTTATTCTGCCTTTACGAGCTACACTTGGCTTCTATGAGCCTCATTTCGCATGTTTGATAAAGACAAGAAATGGTCAGAATTCTCTTCGTTTTTCCTTTTCCTTTGTCCTTTTCTTCTTATCCTCCTTTTTAAACATTTCGCCACTGTGGACAGTGCTTTTTTAACCAGGCAGTCTTTCTATATTCTTCTGTTGTGATTTTTACATACCATTTTTATAGTAATAGTGCTTCTTACTACAATTATTTGCTTTCAGTCTCCATCTAGATTAATGCCATTTTTATCTTTGTATCACTATTGCCCAGCGACGCATAGCCCAGGAACAAGGTCCAGAGCACACTTTTGTGAAATTTAGGAGGCGGCCCTTCCTTTGGCCAGGTGTAGCTCTGCACAGACTGGTCAGCCGTCACCACCTCTGTTTTCAGAAAGGCATTCCTTTTTTGGAGGGCCACAGTTCCTTTGTGAGGAGGCACAGCTTGACAAGTGGAACTATATTTTACCTCCCATTCTTCCTGGGCCCTGTGTACGTCCACACGGGTAAGTGATTGGACCCAATGCCTCTGTCGATAGGCTGCTCAGGACGTGTCTGTGGAATGAACGAGGGAATGGGTAGGTGAACAGGTGACATGTCTTTTCCTGGATTTCTTTCTGTGCTCAGCTATGACTCCGCCGGAGAAGTGATCCCGAGGTTGCTTTATCCATAACCCCAGAGACTTACCGTTATCTTCTTGGTCAGATTTTTCACCCTTAATAGTGCTATCAGAAGATTCATCCCTAACTGAATTTCTGAGTCGTAACTGTGAGGGTAGCTATTCCTCTGTGACTGGCTGCGAATAGAAGCCACTCGGGGCCCAAACCTGGGTCAGGGCAGCGGTGCTGATTTCACACTGGCCCTCGCAGGTCAGAGCAGGTGGTCTCTGCCTGGACGTGGCTCAGGGCAGGCCCCTGGGCTCTGCAGCTTTGGCTTTAGAGGTGTGCGGAGGGGGCGCCTGGGTGGCTCAGTCGGTTGAGTGTCTGACCTTACCCTGGGCTCAGGTCATGGTCTCAATGTCGTGAGATCAAGCCCGATGGGGAGCCCTGTGTTCAGCAGGGAGTCTGCTTGAAGATTCTCTCCCGCTGCCCTTTTACAGACTCATGCTCGCTTTCTCTCTCTCTCTCTCAAAAAAATAAAGACATCTTTAAAAAAAAAAAAGTGTGCAGAGAAACTTGTCTCCCCCAACTTACCTCAGTGTGGTCACCAAGTTCTTCCTCTGAAGCTGCTCTCCCTAGCCGCAGGAAAGTCGCAGGATCTGGGTAATTGCTGATACTGGCCGGGCAGGCGGCCCGTGGGCACTCTGGCTGTGCTGGCTGGAGTCAGAGCATCGTGGTTAATCGGCTCCAGGCTGGTCAGTCACGCTTGCAGAGAGAACCTTGATTGTGTCATCTGATCATCGGTAGACCAATTTCTACTTTTCACTTATGACTTATGATTATTGTGTTTCAGTTAAAATAAATTTTTTAAATGTTCCATGTCCAGCTTGGGACTTGAACTCTTGACCCTGAGATTAAGACCTGAGCTGTGTCAAAAGTTGGGTGCTTAACTGACTGAGTCACCCAGGCGCCCCCAAAATAATTTTTTTTAATATTGCAAAGTGCTAAAGCATTTGTTACAAAGAAGCTATAATAATAGACAAGCAAAAAGAGAAAAAAGAATACCTATACTCTGAGTCATAACCACTGTAAATACCTGAATTTACTCTTTACTCTTGCTCTCTCATACACACACACACACACACACACACACACACACACTCCATACACTCAACCCCATTTATTCATTGCATTTTGGAACAGTTTGGAAACTTCGAATTTATACTGATTTGGCAAAAGTGATCAAGTGATCTACAAAGGTAAAGTATTATTAATATGTTGGAAACAAAGGTAAGATTATACCTTAAATTCCACAGATACATGATTCCAGGCTATCATTCCTGAAATAAACTTGCTGGAATGTCTTTCTTTTATGCCAAACATATACTACACAAAGAACCTTCTTCCCAGGATATTGGCTAAACCATGCACATTGTGTTCCATCTTTATGATGAAATACAGATTTCCCATTAAAAAGAAAATTTCTTCCTTTCAGAAGGTTGAAAAAGATGATACTTACAGAAAAGGGAGGGAGAAAAAAAAGAGAATCCCAGCTGGTTAAATTTAGGGCGCTGAAAGAGATCCAATTGGCAGATAATCCCTGGCCAGGGGCCCATAACATTTTCATTTGATTGTGCATTGGATACATTTTCATTCATTTTAAGCCCTTGCCTTTCAGTATTTTGCTCCTTGGAGACAGTCAAACCAGTATCAATAGCTCTCTTGGCCTTTATCAAATGGCTTGATTTACTTAAGTGGTCTATTTCATTATTCCAGTAAGGAGGGAGTTGTATTTGTTGACGCATTTCTGAGAACGATTGTGCAAAGAAATTCTGAGATTCTAACTGTCTTTGTCTGTCCTCTCATTGGTGCCCTGTTTTAAACTGAAGAATGCTGGATGAAGTGGTGAGTGTGGGACACTGGGAAGCAGACATGCTGGCCCCACAGGCGGGGGACCTGGCTTCTCACCCAGCTCTGACACTGATCCGTGGACACATGGTTTAGCCTTGGCTAAATCTTCCAACTGCCTTGGATCTTATTCCTTGTCTGAAAAGTAGGGATAATTGTCCCTTCTCTGCTTTTTCCCTCAGGGGTGTTCTGAAGGTAGAATGACCTAATCCAGAGGTGCTCAACCTCCATTGCCTGTTAGAATTACCTGGGGGCGGGGGTTTGTAAAAAACACCCTTTGCTAGGCCCTACTCAGCCTGATTAGGTCAGAATCCTTGGGTGTGGGACCTGGGCACTGATAAGTTTTTATTTCCCAGGAGATTCTATTTTGGAATCAGGGTTGAAACCACTGAAAATCAAGGAGATAATGTCTCACATTAGGATGATACTCCACACCTCTCTTCTTTCTTTCTTTCTTTCTTTCTTTCTTTCTTTCTTTCTTTCTTTCTTTCTTTCTTTCTTTCTTTCTTTCTTCCTTTCTTCCTTTCTTCCTTTCTTCCTTTCTTCCTTTCTTCCCTCCCTTTCTTCCTTCCTTCCTTCCAGATTTATTTATTTGAGAGCACAAGTGGGGGGAGGGGCAGAAGGTTAGGGACAAGCAGACTGCCCCCTGAGTGGGGCACCTGCCACAGGGCTCCATCCCAGCACCCTGAGATCCTGATCTGAGCCAAAAGCAGACGTTTAACCAGCTGAGCCACCTAAGCGCCTCTACTCTGCACCTTTTAAATGGTGTCACATGGAAATCTCTGGGGCCCATAAGGCAGTGGATTTCAAACTTTTTTGACTATAACCTAAAAAACCCCATCACCTCCCAGTGCACACACTCAGTTACACACGAATGCACTCAAATTCATGGAAATACAGCTTTCTCGGAACAATGCTTTCCCCTTTCTGAGTGCGATTCACGCTAACATTATTTTTTCTATTCCATTGCAGTTTAGATTACTCTACTTTCTTTTTTCTTTTTATGCTGGTGGAGAGCCGTGGAGATGATTTAATGATCTGCTAATGAGTCCTGACTTATAGTCTGAAAAATTCCGATGAAGAGTGACATATTTCTGGGAAGCAGGCTTACCCCCTCTTGGCTGTTTATTCCCTCAAGTCCCAGGCTGAGACTGCTGGTGCTCAGAGCTGCCTCCCCACTCTCCCTCCCAGCTACACCTTTACCTGCTGCATCAAACCTACCCGCCAAGGGCTGTCCTCCTTCGAAATATATTTGGTCCTTAGTGGGGAGATTTGCAGCCTGGCTTTCTCTTCCATCCTGTAATCCCTGAAATGGTGGATCTTCTACCTTAGACATTATACCTCACATAGAATTTGTGAATCAAATTCAACCTACATTGTCATTTGAATTATATATATTTTCCTGAAGAGCTTCCTTTGCATAAACACAAGTGATTACAGTTGCTAGGTCGCTCTAACTGCCGCGTGGTGGTACTGATGCTAAGTCCAGGCTCTTTATTCTGGAAAACTGGGGAGGCCCCTAGATCAAATGTGGTGGGCAAAACTGTCCCTCTTGCTCTGCCCAGATCCTCTTCTTCGTGAGCGGTCCGCTCCTGCTCTGTGTTCTGGGCTCTTCTATGAAGGTTTGCTTCAGCTGCTATAGAGAAGGCTCAGCTTCTCTGTTTTCATTCATTCACAGTTTGGCCAGCCGAACCCGGTCATCCTCTATCACATCTTTAGCCCTGACTTAGCCGTTGCTTCTCTTGGTTGGTTTGTGACTATCGGCAGGCACTCAAAGCTCATAGTTCTCTCCCAGGACATCCTCTCTAATATGCAGCCTAATCACATGCACACCGCTTCCTTCTCTCTGCTCTATTTTCATGGGGGCCATAACTATTTCCAAATTTTTATACTATTTAGAAATAGTTGAACCATTTCTAAAAATTTCTCCCAGTTTTTTTCCCCCAATGTCTGTTAACCTTTTTTTGGGGGGGGGGGTCTTCTTAATTTGTGCTGTTTTGCCTCTCACTTTGTGTGACAATGTCATAAAACAAATGTATTCAAATTTCCTTATATAATAATTGAGCAGATTGACTTGTTATTCTCAGTTTCTAAAGCAACGTTCGAAGAGAGATTTTATCATTTTCACCGAATGAGAATTCTAACAGGCTCAGAGCGGGGAGGTTTCATGTGGCTCTCAGGTGTCAGAGTTGAGATTTGGCCCTGGGTCTTTAGCATGGCTCCTCTCTTCCACATTAGGATCCTGTATGTCCGGGACAGGCACTTCTTGCTTCCTCTGTGTTTTTTGACCCAACCTGGAAAGACTGATAGAAAAGGTGTCCTAGCTCCAGGCATGGTGTGTATTGACCGTGATCGGCCTGAGTCCCAAGGTGGTAGGTGGGCTTTACCAGACCTGTCAGCCTTCTGAAACCTTACTTTTGGGGTCAGCCTTGCCTCAGGCTACTGTGATCGACCAACAGACCAAAATTTCACTGGCAGGAGGGAGCCAAGTGAGGCTGGGAAAGGAATTGTGAAAAAATAGATCCACCTCACCCCACCCGCGCTCTGCAGGGGATGTGGGTAGTCCCCTCTGAGACGGCTAGTCTCCGCTGTCTGGGTTCCACGGTGATAGGCGTCCTGACTAAATATTCTGATAGACTAAACACAAGTTGCCCACATTGGCCTGGGGAGCAGCCGTCCCGGGAGCGCTCCCAGTGCGGTCCCCTGTGCAGCGGCCCGACTTGTTAATCATCCCACTGGCAGGCTGACTGGGCTGGAGAGATTTAGCCTGGGACTTGTGCATTACCCTGTATGCTAATGTGAGCATTCTTAGAACCGTAATTTCCATTCTGACCTTTGTGGACCGTCCTTATAGAGAATGCAGACATAAAACAATTCTTGAAATGTCAGGAAGAAATTGCATCTAATGGGGGGTGTCTCTGCCAAGGAAAACATACTTCAGTTTTAAGCATTCCCATCCAAACAGGGAAATCTGAACACTGCTCATGGATCTGCACTGGGGCCTGAACAGTTTCATAAGCTGTAATGCATGTACCAGCTAACTCCTTTCTTTGCATGTTCCCCATGGACCGAGGCAGCTGTCTATGAAGGAGAGGGGGCAGGAGGCAGGATGTCAGAGCCGAGACCTGTACAAACCGGTATCACCCCGAAAACCTTCCCAGGGCTCCAAACAAGAAGATTTACAATGGAACAGATACGGATTCCCGTAATGTCCTACCTGCATCTGTTACAGTGCAGAACATGATCTCCATGTCCTGAACCCTGGCCTTCCTGATACCTGAGACCAATGGTGAAGAAGCATGTTCTATAGCCTTTAGAGTTTTTGGAGATGCACTGTCTCCCAAAATTGTGCTTGTGTATAGATATCACTTAGAATAGTAATAATATATGATTATACTTGCTATCATTATAAATGTCTGTAATATGCCGGGAATAAGTACATTACCTACATTGTCTCACTAACTCTCTCCATGTGAACCCTCTCCATCACATGACAACCTAGGTTGCTGTTGGATCCATTTTACAGAGATGACTGAAGCACAGGACGGCCGCATAGTGTGCCGAGGTCACACAGGTAGTAAATGGCTGGTCTGGAATTTGAAGATCATACCCTAGAACTGTGCAAGATGGTCCCACTGGGATAAGAAAACAAACAAACAAAAAGAAGTAGTAGAACTTATATTTATACTTATTTTTTATCATAACCTATACACTTTTTTTTTTAAGATTTTATATATTTATTTATTTTAGAGAGAGAGAGAGGGAGAGTATGAGCAGGGGCAGGGGTAAGGGGAGAGGGAGAGAGAATCTCAAGGAGACTCCCTATTGAGCCTGGAGCCTGACGTTGGGAGCCTGTGATTATGACTTGGGCCGAAATCAAGAGTCCAATGCCCAACTGAGCCACCTTTACGTAGTATTTCTATTTTGTGACTTTATTTTATAAAATGGACTATGACAATACAGAACCACATAAAAGTAAATTCTGAATAGATACACCTATAACAAAGGATCATGGTCAGATTATTTTTTACTTACGGGTCAAACAGATTTGGAGATCATTTCATTTGAGCACTAAGTCCACTCGAAAGAAGAGTCTCTTTTCCTAGAGAAGTAGCTGGATATTGATAATATCGTAGGAAATCTGATACAGAGAGTGTAAGCTCCTTGAAGGCAAGTATTTTGTCTGATTGGCTTACTACCCTAATCCCAGGACCAGACCTAATGTGTGGTAGGCACTTGATATAAAGGGTGGTGATGAAATGTGGAAACATGAATAAGTAAACATCGCTAATGAGTAAGTTACTGCTGTCACATTATAATACAGGATATGTTCGGTGACATTGCAGTGTGTTTAAGGAATTTTCCTTCGCTGAGAATTCGGAGCAGGATGTGCTGTGCAAAAAACTACGGTGAGTGTGGTGTGATTTCACCAAGCCCTACACAGTCACTAACCTTCTCCATGTAACAAAGGCAGGGCTGAGGGCTTTCATCAAGAAAGGGGTTCTGACAAACTAGGAGCATGGAGAAGGCAGAGGGGAAAGCCGAAATAAAAGAATCACATCCAAATTCAGTCTCATAAAATGATTTCAGTGATCGCTTAACTGCTCTCAAGCTGCTCGCTGATAGGCTTGCTTTCCTGTTGCCCACTGTATCCTCACAGGAAACAGGGGTTTTGTCCAAGGTAAGGTAATAGGGGAAGGTCTCTGTGACGAGGTAAGATTTGAGCCTGGCTTTGGGCAGGTAGAGAGGCGAAGAACCACATTTGAACAGTGTCTAGTGTACAAATGGAATTTGTTTTATTCTGCAGGGTAGCCTGGTTTTATGCTCATTTTATAAATGAAAAAAATGGGGGCTTGGAGAGGTGAAGCTCCTTGCCTGAGCTCACAAAGCCAGTTTTCTGGTTATGGTGCCACACTGTATTCTGAATGCTACACAGCATTCTTAGGATGTGTCTGGAATCTTAGATGATGCTCGATTTCTTGTAGGTGCCAAGAGCTTAGTGATTCTCTCCTTCTTCATACGGTCTGGTTCTCTCAAAATCATATCATTTCTAAAAGTGCTTCTGTTTCTGAAAGGGAGTGATCTGGGAACTTGAAGACATTGGTAATCTTCTCTTTCTTGAATGCCCTAGTCCAGCCAGTGCTGCGACTTGTACATATCAAGGAAAATGGGGCATGTGTGTGTGTGCATGTGTGTTTCAGGGGTGGACGTGGATGCTTTTGTTTTTCATTTTGCAACTTTGGTAAAACCACTCATTTTTCCTGAGTTGGTCCAGTTGCTTTGACCTTTGTCTTGTAAATATCTTTTTTTTTCTTTTTTTCCCCCATAACCCAGCAACCCTATCCTTCCCCCATCTAATACCCATGTCTTATAAATATCTTGAAGATCCTTTCTCTTGGAATCCTCATTGTGGTTTCCAGATTTGGCTGCACTTCTGAGTCACCTCAGGTGCTTGTTAAACACACAGAATACCCTTCCAGCCTCTGCAGATTCTGAGTCAACAGATCTAGGGCAAGGTCCCCAAATACAAGGTGGCAGCTAATATCACGGGTAGACTTGAGGGCAGCCATATTTGGGCTACCCTGTACTTAAAAAAGGAAATAATAATGGTTGTCCTATAGAGGTTTAACTAGTCTGAAACCACATTGAAGGAAGCAGAACATGGCACTGAAATGTCATCAATACTATGAACTTAGTTGGGGGAGATCGCAGGGAAGGATGATGAAAATACAACCACAGATTTTCATCAAACAATAAACCTCATTAAGGTCACTAGAAAATCCCAGCATCCACAAATATAGTATGTGAAGTAAAGCCTTTGATCCTTTATGAGAAGTTCACAAGGTATCACAAGACGTCATGGAAAAGAGAGACGTTAACTACCAACTTTCTTTACCCCTGATATTATTTATCACTTGGGTTTTCAGAGAATGGGGGAGATGGCCCTTGGGCTCATTTTATTTTGCAGCAGATCTTTTCAGATCATGGTTATGTGGTAAGCATTGTTCCAGGCTCCATGCATGGGTGAACTAGACAGAGTCTGTAAGGAGTTGGCATTTTTGTGGTAAAGAAGGACAGTAAACAAGTAGATGAAATGTTAGTAAATATTGTATCAGTGCATGATAAGGGACATAAAGAAAACAGAGGGATGGAGGGGGAATGAGGAGAATTCTTCACTAAGGGGAGGACCACTTTGAATGGAGGCCTAGCTGCCAAGCGAAGTGCCATCTGAAGAACTAAGAGAGAGTGATGCAGGCAAAGGGAATGTGTAGTGGAGGATTTCCCAGGAAGCTCTACCTTATGCAGTCCCTCCCAAGTTTCTGAGAAGCACCTTATTTATTTTGTATTTGTGACTTTTCTTAAGGCACACCCCACCCATCTACCCACCTACCTCTGGTTTTGTAAGCTTCAGACCCCACAAAACCTAGACCTACTCCTGGGAACGTGAGGTACAAGGGATCTGACCTAGGGATTAATTTGAAAGAACCTAAAGGAATACATAAAACTGGTATGGGGAAATCTACGCTTAAGTTGGAATGTGGTGCTAGACTCTTTCCTTCATCCATTAGTTCACTCATTCATTCATCTATCCACCATTAATTCATTGAGTAACAGGCACTGATAAATAATAAACAAATTCAATCCCTATCCTATTGGAGCCTCTGTTCTAGTGGAGAGAGACAGAAAAAAAAAAAAAAGAAATATATTTATATGCCAGGTAACAATGGTGAAAAGTAGCAGGCCAAGAGGAACACAGAGTGTGTGCTGGGGAGAGAGGCAGCAGGGTTTAGTATTTTTTAAGGGATCGGCAAGGAAGGCCTCTCTTGTAGTTTCCATCTGGAATAAAATCTATTTTTTAAAGTATAGAATACACTTTTATTAACATTTACTATATGAATTCAATCTATTTTTTATTTTATTCTTTTTTGATTATATTTTATGTCACTTAAAATTTTTTTTTTTCATTTTGTTCAGTTAGCCAGCATAACTAAAGGAAGAAAGAGAAGAACAGGCCATGTGGGGGAAGAATATTCCAGACAATGGAACAGCAAATAGAAAGGCTGGAAAGCAGACACATGCCAGTTCTTTGTGAGAAAAGCCTTTATCATAGAAGAAATCAGGGCTATGTTATGGAGGCCCTAGGGAAGGAATTTGGATTTCCTTCAGAGAGCAATGGGCCCTTTCGAGTACCAATGCTCTAGAAGTCTATGGAGGGAGAGAACATTGAGTATCAGAGGCCTCAGAGTTGACTTCAAATTGGGCTTAGAAGGATCCTGTAGGATAGACTAATAAAGAGGAGGCCAAGCAGGAGTCACATCAGGACCCTGGGTGAGGAGCTGTGAAAGGAGACCAATTTGTGGGCCAGGTGACCGGTGATCTGGAGCTGGAATTCTCTGTGGGAAAGCACTAGAGATGAGGTTGCAAAGGCAAGATTTGCCTGAATCATGGTGAGCCTTGAAGCCAGGCCAGGGAATTTGATATTTATAATATGGATTCCTGGATGCCACAAGTTGAACAGTGATGACTCCCAACATTTCTGTCTAGGAATATTTTGGGGATCGCTTTCTGGTTAGAGATAGAGGTGATGGAGAGGAGCAGAAGATTTGTCTTAGAATCAGCAAGCAAAAGTTTTTTTTAACCTATATTGGTATGTTTCCTTGAGGGTGGCTTTTAAGGAGGGTTGGTGGTAAAGATTTGAGGTCTTACCCTAAAGCTACACTGCATGGCAACCACACGTTTTTACTTGGATGACATCCGTATTTGGGGTTCCTAAGAGGTAGGGGGCAGTGGAAATGATGGAGGCTTAACTCTTGCCTCTGTCTTGGGAGAATGAAAATTACATAATGGAAGCATGATTTAGAAAGGTTGCTGACAATGAGTGTGGGAGGCATTCATTCATTTGCTCTCCAGGGGGCCAAGTGGCAGAATAGAACTTGGGCATTCCTGAGTTCACACTCATTTCTGCCACTTACTAGCCATGCGACCGTGGACAGATTTTATTTAATTTCCTAGAACCTCAGGTCCTTTTTTTTTCACCTGTAAAATGACAATAATGATATCTACCTTAGTGGTTGCTGTGATTCAAGATAATATGTATACACTGTCGAATCCAGGGCTTGACACTACTAGGTGATAAGTAAATGGTGGTTCCTACGGGGACCCTAGAAGCAGGAAGTAGTTACTAGGGCAGCATAGATTTGCTACAACAAGGGCTTTCAGTAAGGTGAGGGTGGGGAGGGCAAGCAGAAGATAGTTTGTTGTTTTTTTTTAATAATTATTTTATTTTTTCAGTGTTCCAAGATTCATTGTTTATGCCCCACACCTAGTGCTCCATGCAATACGTGCCCTCGTTAATACCCACCACCAGGCTTACCCATCCCCCCACCTGCTTCCTTTCCAAACCCTCAGTTTGTTTCTCAGAGTCCAAAGTCTCTCATGTTTCATCTCCCTCCCCGATTTACCCCACTTCCCATGTCCTTTCCTTCTCCTGCTGTCCTCCATGTTACTCCTTATGCTCCACAAGTAAGTGAAACCATATGATACTTGAATTTCTCTGCTTGGCTTACTTCACTCAGCATAATCTCCTCTGGTCTGGTCCGTGTTGCTACAAAAGTTGGGTATTCATCCTTTCTGATGGAGGTGTAATAGCCCATTGTATATATGGACCATATCTTCTTTATCCATTCGTGTGTTGAAGGGCATCTTGGCTCTTTCCACAGTTTAACGATTGTGGCCATAAGCAGAGGATAGTTTTGAGAGGCTTCAAAGACCACCTTAAGTAGAACTGGGACCCTGAAGGAGAGGCTGCATTCAAAGATAACATGAAGGTTTTCAGCACAATTTGTGCACCCCTCAGAGGGAGAGGGGTTGGGAGAGAGAGAGATAACTGGGAAGAAACTAGACTGAGAAGAAGTCATAGAGCACGTTGAATCTGGGGGAGAGCCAAGAGGAGGAATGTCTCCAGTTGGGAGAGACAGTGGATCTCAGGAGTGAGACCAGAGCTAACCAAATGGGTTTAGTAAAATCATCACTGTGACAGAGTACTAGGTGGGATAAAAATTTAGTTGCTAAAACAAAGATCCCAAACAACAGTGGCTTATACAAGAGAGAAGTCAACGTAAGGCACTCAAAGGCTTTTCAGTCTCTTGCTGTTAACCCTCCAGGTTAAGTGAAGTGAAGTTCCACCTTTACTGATTTGTAGTCTTTATCAGATGGGCCAAGATGGCTTATGAGTGTGTTTACCTTCCACCCCAAGGGAAGGGGTCATGGAGGTGGAGTGAGGGCATACCCACATCTCATATTCCATTGGCTAGAGTTGGTCATATGGTCACAGCTAGCTGCAAGGGAGGCTGAGAAACAGTCTTTGTTCTGTGGAAAGCCAGATGTCTAGCCACAGTTCTACTGTTTTGGAAGGGGTGCTGGAGCAGGTGGCTGCGTCTGCCAGAGGTACTATTCAATAAAGACTGCAGGATGGGTGAGATTGTAGAGAAAAAGGTGAGAGGAGGGTAACAAGTTGGACTTTTTAGTCAGACTCTTTGTTATGGCAATGGAGGGATCTAAAAAGCTAACAGAAGATGTGGTGGGTAGACCAGTAGGCAAAGTAGGCTGGTGTCATTTGAGGGATGGCACAGTGGACAACTGTGTCAGTTCCCACAGAGTCTGAGGGAGTTGGACTGGTGATTAGTAGCTCACTGGGGAACGTTCTCATTGGTGGGAGGCGGAGATGGGCCACGGCTGAACTAAAGTAAAGGTTGGACAAGTGGAGGCAGCAGGCCTAAGTCCCCCTGGAGAGGTTTGGCAATCAGAAGGACCTCAGAAGATGCTGGAACCCCAGGGGCCAGCCAGGTTAAGTGAAGTTAAGTTCACATGTCTGAAGGAGTTTACAGATATTAATTTTACTTTTTTTTTTTTTTTTAATTGGGAAGAGGCTTTTAAAGAAAAAAAAATCCTCTTAACCTAAAGGAACTAATCCTTTTAGGGAGTTTACTAATGTAGACATAAATTTTTTCCTTTGGCAGTTTTTTTTTCTCTCCCACCTCCTTCAGATAATCTTATCTCAATTTTGAATCAGAAATCTTATTTATAGCTTTTCTAAAGAGAATTATTTCAATAGGGCCAGATTCTTTGCCCTTTGGGCTTATTTTCTTTTTAAAAACAGATAAGTTATCCCTCCTTTTTCTTGGGAGAGACGGTTAAAGTATTAATTTAAAAACAATGACTGTGAGCTGAAAGGAGGTGTAAATCAAAATAGGAGAGATAAATTCAGCTGGCTTCCTGTTTTTGTGTTTCTGTTTCTTCTTCTGGAGAGAAACTAAAAATGCCAAAATTCCATCTTTCCCTCAGGACCGGAAAGGAACTGAGCATAGTTTATTACATCCTTCACAAACCTGGAGTAAATGGGGGAATGGTGTGTCCTCATGCTTCTTCCTCCACTCTCTAGTTCCCCTTCCCTCCGCCATATCTGATTTAGATTAGCGACCTTGGTGTTCAAGGCTCGGAGATAGCCAAACACAGGTGCTTTCAAGAGCTGTAGTAATTGCGGTTACTCCTTCCTGAGTGCCTACTGTGTGCACTACATTGTGTTGTGGTCTCACAGACTTTCTCGCCACAGCCTCACTTCTGGCTGTCATCCCAAATTCAACGATGAGGGAACTGTGGCTCAGCAGTTTCTCTCAGGTAGAGAGGCCACGGAGCCTGGGTTTGAAGGCCGTCTGGATCCAAGGCTGGTGTGCTTCACCCATAATTATCTCTACAAAGATTTGGTGGTGGAGTCTGTATTTGGGCAGGGAAGGCAGAAGGGCCGCTCTGGTACTCCCAGTGCTGTGGTGACTTGCCCTGTGGGCCTGGCCCCACGGCTGTCGTGGCTCCTGTTGGTGGCGGTGGTCCTCGTGAAGCCAGCCATGTTAGGGCTCGTGTGGCCTGGAGCTTGGATGACGTGGCGCCTCTGGAGCCTCCACCAGCTTTGGAGGCATGCTCTGAAGGCGTGCAGAAGGCATCTAGGCTAAGCACTTCTCTCTGGAAAAATTCCTTCTGCAACTCTCTGGCAAGATGGCTGGTCCTCAGCTTGATGGCTGCCAGTATCAGAAAGGCAAAGGTCATCCCCAAAGAGGCCAGGGGAGTCACCGATCAACACAGCACAGCTCTCAGGAGGCTGAAGAGCAAAGTGGATGTAATCAGGAGACCTCCAAAACAAATATTCCCAGATTTTACGTAGAGTTCCTGGACCTAACTCACAGCATTGTTGAGGAGTAGGTGAGTTAATATAGGTGAAGTGCTTAACATGGTACCTAAGACATTAATAAGCATTCAGTAAGCATCATCTGTTTATTATCAGGTGCGTCCAAGGCAGTGGCCCAGTACCACCCCTGTCCCTTGGCTCCCACTACCTCAAGTGTATCTGAGGGTTGCTGTATTACCGTGTTTTACTTTGTGAATCACTCGTAAACATCCCGATACTTTGTGGAAAGAGCTTGTGGAATCAGCTCTGTCAAGGAATATATTTTTAGCACTCATTTTCAAACATTTTAAAAGTTAAGAGAAGGTTGTGCTAAAAGAATTCAAACGTGACTGAAGGGTCTCAAGTAAGAAGTAACTCTTTCGCCCACCCTTGCCCTGATTCCCAGTTGACCATTTTCAAAGCATACATATGCGGATGCACTGGAGTTGAAAACATGACCTTTGAGATGTGCTAAGAAGAGGTAATGTCTTTTTGATTAACTAGCTAGTCTTCCTCAGCACTGCTTGCTTCCTAGTTAACGGTGGGGCAGTGGAGGTGGGAAATGGGTCTGGATTCAAGCCTGGGCCTCTGGCCTCATGGCATTTTCTGCTTTGGGTTTGCCTGGCCCGGTCTTGGGCCTGTGTCTATGGAGTAAGTGTGCGAGAGATGAACTTGTGGTCGTGCCCCCGAGGGAAACCTCACCCAGATTATATATCATGACACACGTGACCAGCTGTCTGTTGTCACCACTGGCTCTTGCTACATCTTCCTGAGAGTCAAGAATGGCCTTGAAGTGCCCTCCAGCAACTTGAAAACACCAGTGTGATGTGCTGATGCACTTCCATTCGGTACAGGGCTTCTGGCTCTGGAGGTCCCCCACCTTCCCAGAGTTCCTGGCGGGAACATAGTACATTCTCTGAGTGGCTTCTGCTTTCCCCTTAACAAGCATAACTCTGCCCCCTTCGCCTTCTGTAATTTCAGCCCACTGTAGGAGATGAGGCTCCATGATGTCAAGAAGCATCTTCTCTGGGCACCTGGGTGGCTCAATGGGTTAAAGCCTTTGCCTTCGGCTCAGGTCATGATCTCAGGGTCCTTGGATGATTGTTTGCTCAGCAGGGAGCCTGCTTCCCTCCCCCTCTCTGCCTGCCTCTCTGCCTACCTGTGATCTATCTCTCTGCCAAATAAATAAAGAAAATCTTAAAAAAAAAAAATCTTTTTTCTTCTCACATTTCCCCTAAAGGCAGGCGGGGACTCCTCTTAGATCCGACTTTCCTCCTCCTTGGGTCCTCCTGCTTCCTAAGGTCATAGTAGTGGAATGGCTGCTAGGAAGGAAATGAAAGCACACTGGTTGCTTGTCTTTAAAACATTCCATGCAGTGCAGGACTCAGTATGTCAGTCTGTCCGTCAATCTGGTATTTCATTCATTCATGTAATTTTTCCCTGTGAAGAGTTTTGCTACTTGCTTTTGCACTGATCAGTATCCCTTCATGATCTTTCCATCACAGCAGTTAGAGAAGGACCTTATCCCTTCAAACAGCTGTTTAGAGTTTCATTGTATGGCTATATCAAAGTTTATTTACTCATTTTCTTATTGACTGACATAGATTATTTATGGTTATGCAAGTATGTCTGAAAATGCTTCATGCTCTCTGCTCATATTTTCTTTCTTTTTCCTTTGCAAATTCCTTTATTTGTCACCTCGTACACAAACAACAGTGTGTCAGTTAAGAGTTTCTTATTCCTGGTGAATCCTCCAGCTGCTGCCCATTCTTCCTTTACACTTATAATCCTTTGCTTGACAATTTTGACACCAGAAATACAGGATTGTGGTTTCAGGGGAAGGAATAGCAGCAATGCTATATGACTGTTCAAATCCCCAGGTGCATATTTTTTCCTTAACTGCATATTCTGAGTCCTGGGTAAGAGAAGCACATTTTCAGACAGGATAGGCATTTCTTTTTCTTTGCCCAGAGGAAAGAAAGGAAAGTAGAACTCTATGGCTGGATGGGTAGGATAATCTTGAATATAGTCGCTTTCACAATTTGAAGATTTATTCTCTCACATAAAAGAGGTCTAAAAGTAAGGGATGAGTCCAAGGCTCACATGGTGGCTCTATAAAGTCATGGCTCTTCCTCTCTTTCCATTCCATCTACATATATGCTACCTCCATAGCATGTTGGTCTATCCTCAGGATTACAATATGGCTGCTGGGGCTTTATCCATCACATTGCATTCCAGGCAGAGAAAAGTGGAAGAGTAAAGGACAAATGAGGCATGAGTCCACTGTCTACATTTTTAGGAGCTTGCATGACATCCCATATAACACTTTATAACTCATTGGCCAGAACTTGGTCACATGGCCACACCTAGCTGCACTGGGGTTCTGTTAGTAAGGGAGGAGGGAAGAGTTGATACTGGGTAGGCAGCTACAGTCTCTGTCTTGTGTGGTTTGATTCATTGCTTCGATCTCTCATTTTACCAAGTGCTGACATACATGGAATAATAGATACTCAGAACAGAGATGTGAAGTAGCTTACATTTATATCTCTTTGACCTTTCCCACCATCTAGGTTTCTCCCTCCTTCGTTTTAGGGATCGTGTCATAAACTGTTGTTCCTGGATGATCAGGGAACTTTAGTGTAGCACTTGGCCATAATGTAGAAGCAGATGATGTGTTCAAAGTGTCTTTTCCCCACCCGCCTTTAAATATCCCCAGTTCTGTGTGCCCTTTTTGCTGGTAGTGGGTTTGCTAACTGAATCAATATGACCTAAGGATCTAGGAATTCATAGTTTACCATTCCAACACCAACTTCCATTGATCTCCTCATTCTTCCAAATTCTTGCTCTGCAATCATGCTGAATTCCCTTCCTTGGTATCCTATAGTAAGTTCAGATGCTAGCCCAAGCTAGCCCTTCTCTCTGGAGTATCCTCTTCATTTCTTCACCCCTTCTCCAGCCCCACTGCTAGCATACTTTGCTCACTTTAAATGACCCCATTCAAGCATCATTCTTGCAAGAAGAATTTTCCAAACATTTATAAAATATTTTATTTGTTTATTTGAGAGAGAGAGAGAGAGACTGTGTGAGCTGGGGTAGGGGGAGAGGGAGAGGGAGAAGCAGACTCCCTGTTGAGCATGGAGCCCAGTGCAGGCTCAATCCCAGGTCCCGGGACCATGACCTGAGCCGAAGGCAGATGCCTAACCAACTGAGCCACCCAGGTATCCCTCAAGAAGCCTTTTCTAATTCCTTATCATTTATATCTTCCTCACTGAGCTCACAGTTTCTCGAAATCACTGCTGTCACAGTTTTCACACTGTGTCATCATAATTAATGTAGGAGTCTGTCTTCCCCCAGTAGACCCTGAGCTCCTTGAGGGAAGAACAGTGAGTTTACCACTCAGCCTCTTGTGTGTAGAAGAATCCTCATTACTGTTTGTGGGATGACTGACTGACTGAATGAATGACAATGTTCAGTATTTTGATCCAGAGGAAGAGTAAGAATTTCCCTGATGGAAATTCTTTTTGGTGATGGAAGACCTACACACAGGCATATCATGATGATGTCTTCCTACTTGATCAAAGCATATAGCATGCCTGAAATTGCCGTTATACTAAACCTTCAAATAGCAGCTCTGTGGTTAAGATCGTCAAGGGAGGGGCGCCTGGGTGGCTCAGTTGGTTAAGTGACTCCCTTTGGCTCAGGTCATGATCCTGGAGGCCCGGGATCAAACCCCGCATTGGGCTTGCTGCTTGGCGGGAAGCCTGCTTCTCCCTCTCTCACTTTGCCTGCTTGTGTTCCCTCTCTCGCTGTGTTTCTCGCTGTCAAATAAATAAATAAAATTAAAAAAAAAAAAAAGTTCGTCAAGGGAGAAAGTCTGAGTTTGTGCAGCTGAAGTGATTCATGAGACCCCATGAAGAAAATGCTAGGCTTTCTCTCATGGTTTATTTTTAAATAGGAACAGGTCCGTGGCACTAATCCCATTTGAATTCTGGAGCTCTGTTTAGCAGAAAGATGAGCCATGGACCTCAAGTTACATTTGTTGTTAAAGTTTGACCAGACACTTGGTGTAAGTGCATGTCATGCATGACTTTGCTTAAGTAATTAACATTCCTGTCAAGGCTCCTTAAAAGGGTCCTGTGTTGTAGAGCCCCTCAAAAGACTGGGTGAAACCTTTGAACTCCCAGCCTCTACATTTATTGCCAATTACTGATATGCTTAAGTTTCATTTTTCTAAAAAAATATAAAAGGGATTAGATCTTGTAGGAGAAATGTTTATTCTTAGGAGAGTCAAGCTTGGAAAATGGGCAATTTGAAAATGAAGATGTTAAGTATAGACGTGGTCTTAGAGGACGTGGAGGTGGAAAAAGTTTAATATTTTTAAGTTAGGAAAAGAAAAGAATTAACGTGACTATGAGAATAGTTTTCAGATATCTTAGAAACTATGATGAGGCTAAGCAGTTTGATGCCCCAGAAGGCTGACCTGGCATTTAATTATCTCCTTTTCTTTCTTTTCTTTCCTCCTCCTTCCTCCTTCCCCTTCTTTCCTCCTTCCTCCACTCTTCCCTCCTTTTCTTTATTCCTTCTCCCCTTTCAACTTCTATTAGATGCCTTTAAGACTGTAAGGTCTGTCAGAGCAGGGGATGGATCTAACTTGTTGATAGAGGTTCTCTCTCTCTCCCTCTCTCTTTTTTAAATTTTATTTCTTTATTTGAGAGAGAGAGAGAATGAGAGAGAGCATGAGGGGGAGAAGATCAGAGGGAGAAGCAGACACCCTGCAGAGCCAGGAGCCCAATGTGGGACTCAATCCCAGGACTCCGGCATCATGACGTGAGCCAAAGGCAATCGCCTGACCAACTGAACCACCCAGGTGCCCCGATAGAGGTTCTCTTGAATGAATGGAGGAAGAAATGGATACTTGCAGTGTGCCAAGCACTGGGGACTACCAAGACAGAAGACATAATCTTGAAGGGAAAAAGTAACAGTTCCCTGCAATGCGGAAACATCGTACATGGAGATGTGTGCATGCAGCTGCTAGAAGCAGAAGGAGAGGGGCAGTGTCACTCCTAGCTACAGAAAGAAGAAGGACATAGGGGCAGAGAGCCTGTCTAGAGTCAGTGATGATTTAACCGTGTCTCGAATAGAGATTAGGTGTCCATCAGGTAAGTGTGTGCAGGGAGTGCCTCAGGTAGAACCAAGCATCACCAAAAGCCTGAAGGTGACAGCATCGTCGCACAGGCTGTGGTCTCTGAGCTACCTGTGGGGAAGTGCAGGACAGTGGTGGGGGGAGGTGGTGCTGGGAGACGTCAGCGGGGCCCCACAACATGTGCCAAGTGAAAGATGTGGGTTGTGTGTGGACATAATGGGACACATGATGGATCTTAAGCCAAGAAGTTTGAAGGGTGCCTTTGAGGAGAAAAAGAAAATTTGGAAGCTGTTCATTAGACTATATAAGATGGTTGGGTAAAACCAGCTAAAGGCCCAAACTTGGATATAGAGGATAAAGAGAGGAGACGGATTTGAAAAGTATTAGGACTTAATGCCTGATCGCTTTGGTTGATGAGGTATGGTGGCTTCTGTACTAGATGGTGAGTTTCTCAATAAGAGATGCCACACGTTACTTTTATACCCTTAATGCCTACCTAGATCGGTATCTGCTACCTAGTAAAGTTTTAATTTTAATGATATTTATTTAATGAGTGCTTTAATTAATTCATTAATTATAGTAACCCATGTACTGTATTTGTTAAAGATTGCTAGTTGCCTCCCAATATTCATGTCTCTTTTAGTAAAAGAGTGATTTGTAGCTGTGTATATTGCCTCCCAGCTAAAAAAAAAAATCCTACATCTTCCAGTGGCCTTTACACCTAGGTGTGGTCATGTGACTAAATCATAGCTAATGAGATCCAAATACAAATGCTGTTTGGAACTCCAAGAAAGTCTTTTGGAAGACAAGGATGTACCTTTGGCTTTTCCCCTTCCACTCCCTCTTTCTTGCTGTTGTTTGGAATGCAAATTTGGTGTGTAGGGCCCCAGCCTCCATCTTTCTGAGGTTGGTGGAGCAGTAAGGTAGATGGAATCTGGGTACCTTCTATAAAGACGGACATAGCAGCCTGAATTCGATTTATTCATTCCACCCGTTCCTCATTGAATATTTATGAAAGTCCTGTTGTATGTCTAGTGCTGTACTAGGAGCAACGAATCAAAAATAAATAAATCACACTCCTTGTCCCAAAAGGAACCTACAGTTGATCTTCCAGCATATTGGAAGAAGAATTTCCTTCCTGTCCTACTTCTGAGGGGAGTGCAGATCAACTTGTGAATTTCATCAGTTTGTAGGAAATGAAGTGGGCTATTCGAAGAAAGCCTGTACCCTCAGCAGCTGGCCCCTTTGATTGCTCACACATGTGGTGTTGCTAACATATGCTGGTCTGACTTTGTGAATCGTGGTTTCTGAATGTGTGCTGGTGCATCCCAACTACTTGGTTTGAGTTTCAACCCTTGGCCATATAGGGTGGAGGCATTACCTAAAGCCTTGGCAACTTTTAATGAACAGTCTGAGTTTCTAAGTGGGGCATGAAGAGGCTGACAGCTGAAAACCTAGGGTTAAGGGTTTGCTTAGGTGTTCACTTTGTGTTCCAGTTTCCCCATGGCCTTATGCCCCAGCAGGTACAAGGAAGGAGAAGATTATCTCATATGAATTGCTACTGTTTCATGAGCCCATCTTAATGTTTTATCCCTTTTGCCCACCATCAATCATTTTATTCTAACAACCTCCAGGAAGAAGTATTATCACCTGTACTACTTTACAGATGAATAAATTGAAGTTTGGAAAAGTTAAGAAATCCCAGGTCTCCATGACTCCAAAGATTCCTAGTGAAATCTCCTGCCTCCTTAGGTGACTTTAGATGTCTATACTTATAAAACTCTTCCTGGTGAGGCTAGACAGGAAGGGCCAGACCACCTGGCTTCTCTGGACTAACTCATGGTGACAGTGGCTACTAGTGGCTGACTGTTACCACAAATAGTGTTGTCACTGGAAACTTCAGTAACAGTGTTCTTACATTTAACATTTTCCTAGACATTACATTTGTTTAGGAAAACACCCAACTTGTTAAACCTCTCTGAGCAAACCGATCATCATTTGTAGTTATTTTCTTTAAAAGAGGGAAAACTGAACCCTGGATTTCTGGAAGCCCATAAAGGCGACATGAGGACTCTTCTCCCAGGGACTTGAGGAGTTACACATCATAGCCTCTGAGAACCAGACGTGTTGAGAGAGATTGTTTTATTCTATTGTGTTTTAGTGCTTCATTCAGTATAATCCCAGTGTTATAGTCTGTTTGGGCTACTGTGGAAAAAAAAATAGAAAAACAAAACCCTCACCATAAACTGGATGGCTTATGAACAACAGAATTTTATTCCTCACAGTTTTGGAAGCTAGAAGTCCAAGACCATGGTGCTGGGAGGTTCATTGTCTGGGGAGGGCCAGCTTCCTGATTCATAGATGACTATCTTTTTGCGGTAACTTCACACAGCAGTAGGGTTAGGGAGTCTGTGAGGTCTTCTTTATAGGGACACTAATCCCAATTACGAGGGCTCTACCCTCATGACCTAATCACTCCCAAAGACCCTACCTGCTAATGCCATAACATTGGGCATCAGGTTTTAACATAAGGATTTCGAGGGAACAAAACTATTCAGTGCATGGGACCCAGAGTTCCACTTCTTGTGTCTAGGGACTCAGTTTGTATTAGATCGTTTGCATATTAAAGACGATAGTTCCTTTTTGGAGACTTGCAGGTTTCAGATTTGTTAACAAAATAACAAACTCAGCTTGAGGAACTCCTAAAGTAAAATTGGAAGTCCGTGCTTCTAAAAATGAGTATCACAAGGCTTGCGAGTCTGACAGACACGGATTCTAATTCTGTCTTCCCTGCTAGCCAGTTGTGTGGCCTTGGGCAAGTCGCTGAACCTTTCAGCCTCACTTTATTCCTCTTTAAAGTGGGGCTATGACTATTAGCGATAGTACCTCTGAGGATTGCCATGGGGAACTGAATCTACAGTGTAGGTTCAGCTTGCGTGCAGTGCCTGGCGCGGGGTAAACGTCGGATGCCTGTCACCCATAATTAGTTTTCATTATGATCGTCATGCTCTATCATGTCATGTCTCGGATGGAGTCAGAACCGGTTAGCTCTCTTGCACGTTGCCAAACAAGAAGACAGGCCAAAAATGCTGAGCAAGTGGAGACGTTGCTTTGTTGGTTCAGTTACCCAGAACCATCGAAGCGACAGCCACAATCTCCTCCACTGAGCGTCAGCTGTGCATGTCAAGATATGCCTCCTGGGTCTCTCCCGTGTGGAGCACCCTCACAGACTGCCCGACACACCCGAGCTCAGTGTGTTGACAGAGTCACGACCATGGCCTTTCACGAAAACAGTCTGTCCTACCCCGAAGTCTTTGAGTTTTGCACAGGAATAAAGACAGGCCTCAGATTGTAAAATTTCCTGCTGGGTAATTTGGGAAGGAAGTAGGATCTACCCAAGGACTGCAAAAACTTACCTTGAGTTTTTAGACGAGAGGAAGCTAAGGGAAGGTTGCCCTGATCCCGTACCCTCCACTCTCACTCTGGCCTGTGGGTGATACCCTCCACCAAGCAGTCCTAATTTAGAGCCACTTTTTTCTATTTTGTAATTAGCAACTTTTTTCCCTTTGTTTGACTGCCTATGCAAACCTTCCGACTGAGAAAGAAAATAGGATTGTTTCAGGTTAGTCAAATTTTAGTTTCTGTTTCAACTGAGAGAATTGGCACTGCATATTGTGCAACTAATTTTCTTAACTGGAGAATGACCAAGCATTGAACCAGTTGGTCTGCAAGGTTTTTCCTTTCAGATCAATTTCCTGGGCCAGATGATACCACCTTGCCAGCAAGCCTTCATGTCTTATTTTTCAAAGACCTTTACTTTTCCCACGAACATGGTTTCATTCTACTTCGATTAGGTGCTGCCTGATCCGACTGGATTCTCTAAGCTCTGTGAAGTTTAGTTATTTGGCCCCATCAAGTGTGGGATTTTTTCAAATTAGTTCCTAAGAGGACTTGCTTTGATTTAGTAGAGGCTCAATCTAAACAAATTACTGTAAGTGAAGGGGTTAGAATGGCACGCCACATGTAGTAACCACTCAGTAAATGTGAACAATTATGGTGTTTTTTATTAGTCTGTTATTTTATGAAACTTGGTGGATATAATTATTTAGGTCCTATATGCAATTTTGGGAATAAATGTAAGAAATTCCCATTCCTTCCTAAGAAATAACATGAACAGAACCCAAGTTGAGAAAAAAACAATTCTTTCATAAGATGGAAGGTGACAGAGTAGAGATACTGTTCTCCAGGGGAGAATGGATACATTAGGTCCCCGGGTGGCTCAGTTGGTAAGCGTCTGCCTTCAGCTCAGGTCATAATCCCGGAGTCCTGGGACGCAGCCCTCCATCGGGCTCCCTGCTCAGCTGGAAGCCTGCTTCTTCCTCTCTCACTCCCCCTGCTTGTGTTCTCTCTCTTGCTGTCACTCTATCAAAAAAAAAAAAAAAAATCTTAAAATTAAAAAAAAAGTTGAACTTGCAGAGGAGAATGGATACAATTCCTTTAACAGCTCTTCCTGTTGTTCTTCCCTTGCCACCCCCTGCCACTGTCTTCAACCCTGCTGTGTTCACCTCTGGATTTCTACAACTTAATAGAGTATCTGGCATGTGCAAGATGGCTAATGAGCATGACCTGAAGTGGCCCTGCCCTCATCCTAATTCTGCCATTTACTGTTTGTGTGGCTTTATCACTGAAGTGGGAGATGAAGTCAGGCTTTGTCTCAGAACTTTCAGCTTTCTCTCCTTCATGCAATGGGAGAGGGGTTTGCGGTAGAGAATGTCATGAGTCCCTCCTGCCTCCGGCACATCACGACCCCCTGTGGCATTCAGGTCCCGTGGCTGCTGGTGTTGCTCTGACAGGGTATGAGGAAACATCCATGTGAAAATGAGGTATAGTTCTACCCTTTTTTAATGCAAGTTTTTCGTTTGTTTGTTTTTTAATCCTGGAAAGTGAATTAGGCAGAACTCTGGGATGTTCCTCTTACAACTGATGCATAAATTCCTCATTGCGTTTTATACCTTTAGGCCTTCAGAAATTGGTAGGCGTGTATGCATCTATGACTGTGTATATCTGTGTATACTTTGGCATCTGTAATTTACAGGTAGAAAGTAACAATTTTGTTTTCTGTCAGATCAAAGAAGGTTAAATAATAATTGTTATATTTGACCTAGTAATTCACTTTCAGGAATCTGTTTTAGAAAAATGACCTAGAATGTAGATATGTTATGGGAAAAATTATTAATAACAATCTTGTAGTACTGAAAAACTGGATACAAAGAAAATGCTTAGCAGTAGGGGAGTGATTATGGAAATTTGGCATATATATACAATATTACATACAATAGAATACTATATATGATATATACATAATAGAATATATAATATACATATAATAGAATGCTATATATATAATAGAATACTATATTAGGAAGCATTATATAAAGACATTTCATTTAGTGTATAGAACAGGAAAGAAGGGGCACCTGGATGGCTCAGTCAGTAAGCGTCTGACTCTATCTCAGCTCAGATCTTGATCCTAGGGTCATGAGTTCAGACCTGGCACATCCAGTATGTGGAGCCTACTTAAAAAAAAAAAAAAGAAAAAGGAAATAACCTCAAATGATAATAATGATTATTTCTGGATTGTGGGATTATGAAATATTTTTATCCTTATTATTGCTTCTCAATTCTAAGTTTTTTTAAGCCACATGTACTATTTTTCTTGTGAGAAATGTAAAATAGAAACCTTATCTAAAAACAGAACTCTGTCTAAATATTTTAATATTTAGATATTTATGTACTTGATCATTTATATATTTAGATAAATCTTACCTAAATATAGAAGCACTTTACCTAAAATATGGCTATTCCTGTAACAAGTACTAAAAACAGCAGTGCTGATTTCCTTGTGTGCCAGAAAAGAGTGTGATGAGTTGAACAATCCCACCGCCGACTTTACTGTGCATACCCACCACTTTAGAGCTTGGCAGCAGGCCCTTCTCTGAGAGGCCCGAACTGTGGCATGCGGTGGGCTGTCTGGCTGGGGGCCCTGCCCATTGCCCTGTGGTTGTAGACAGAAAGAGAAGGTCACCCCGTACATGGTTCTGCCCGTGACCATGGCGGCACGGCCAGTGTGGGTCCCAGTCTGCAGGAATTCGCTCAACCCAAAGCTCAGTTTACAGAAGGCAGTGCAGACCCAGGAAATCATAAAAATAATTGAATGACTTCCCATGAAGTGTTTTGTGATGAGGAATATTACACAGGCCTTTCCGTGGAATCCTGGCGTACAGAGCAGTCAGAACCTTCCTTAGCACTTTACTCCAAATCCTGGATTCTTCTCTAAATCCTGCTTGGAGTTGTTCAGGCTACTGTGGCTGAACCTCTTTCTGGTTGTGTGACATTAGACAGTTTACTCATTCACTCAAGAAATAGTCACGGAGTTGCTGCTTCGTTCCAGGCTCTGTTTCAGGTGCTAGGAGTAAAATCATCAATAGGACGAAGGACCTGTCCTCACAAAGTTTAATGCCCTCGGGGTGGGGGGAGATATGGACACAAGATTTCACTCCGTATGCAACCCCTGTTTTTACCTTTCCGCTAAATTCTGCTGTTCCTCATGGTTTGGTCTCAGGGACTACCTCCTGAATGACGACTTCCCATCTGTATATCCAGCCTGGCTTTTCTGAGCTACAGACTCATGGAACCTATCTTAGCTGCGCTTGGCAGTCTAAGGACCATCCTAAACTCAGCTTATCCAAAACTGAATTTGGTGTCATCTCCCCACCCCCCCACCCAAACTGGCTTCTATCCTGTGTTCCTCATCTCCAAGTCTGAACCAGAAATCAGCCTCTATGATTCCGTTTTCTTGTCTGCTGTCCACATCTAATGGCCCGCCGGCAGACTCCCTCTTTTATGGAGATTGTGTTCATTTCAGCTCCCTTCTCTTTACCCTAATTTCTGTTGCTTTTCTTCAGGTTCATTTCTTCACAGTCCAGATGACTGATGTAACTCTGATTACATCATCCCTCTGCATAGCACCCTTTCTGGCTCCCCAGTACCCTCAGAATAAGATCTAGTCTCTTTAGCATGTCCCTGCTGGCTTTTCCAGTCTCATTGCCTATTCCTTTCTTCCTTTAAATCTTAACGCTTCAGCTATTCCTTCCCTTGTATATCTGGACCAGTCCATTTCATTCTTTAGGTCTTGGGTCAGATGTTATTTCCTCCAGGAATTCTTGCTCAAATTCCCGAGTCTTTGCTGGGTACCTCTCCTGCTTATCCCCGTAGCCCTCCACCCATCACTTTGTCTATCACTGCTGGGACCTTGCTTGGTCCATCTCTCTCACCAGAAGACCACGGGCTCTGGGAGGGCACCGGCATCACACTTTGTGTTTCTAGCACCTTGTCTAATGAAAGGTAATCAATTACTTATTTAGCTTAGAGAACTGAACAAATACTGGTTAAAAATAATTCCTTATTTCTCTGGACCATATTAATCTGGGCATAAGGACAAGACCGGAATAATAACAGAATGGTTGTTTTGTTTTCTTTGTCCTTCCTTGACCCAGACCCTGGATGTACCTCTTTCTTCCTTTAGAAGATGCTCCAGGCTCTCTGGCCAGCTGACCTCTGGTGGTCCACTCTCACAGGACCTGCCTGGATGGGACTAAACCCTAAGATCAGCCATACTTAAAGCTGGATGAAACCAACATACGTGGACGGGCCATATACCATTTTGATGAGAAGGAAGAGAAAGCTGAAACGATACCTGACATTTACTGAGCACTCCTTTGATGCCAAATACCATTTTATTTTTTTATTTTTATTTTTTTTAAGACTTTATTTATTTATTTGACAGAAAGAGATCACAAGTAGGCAGAGAGGCAGGCAGAGAGAGAAGAGGAAACAGGCTCCCTGCTGAGCAGAGAGCCTGATGTGGGCCTCGATCCCAGGACCCTGAGATCATGACCTGAGCCGAAGGCAGAGGCTTTAACCCACTGAGCCACCTAGGCGCCCCCAAATACCATTTTAACCGCTTTACATGAATGATTTTGATCTTCCCAACAACTCTGGGAGGTAACTAGGATTATTCCCATTGTGCAGATGAGAAAACTGAAATCCAGAGAAGTTAAGTAACCTACCTTAGGGCACAGAGCAGAATGTGGAGGAACCAAGTCCGGCAGTCTGATTCCAAAGCCCACAGTATTAGCCAGCATGTTTACTTCTTCCTGGGCTGAGCTCTAAAGCTCTGATCTACATTTCTCTGGTTCTCAGGAGCAAAAGCTGGGTCTGCGGGCGATAAGGCATTCACTGTTACGGCTCTTCCTCTCCCTTAAACACTATCCCCGGTTGCCCTTGGACCCAGCTAATCCAGATGAGGTCCGCCCCTCTCTCAAATCCCTCTGTGACGTTGTCCTTACCTCCTGCATAGATGTGCCTATTCTTTGAGGAAAGTGGAATAGCAGAGTAGCTAAACAGCAGACTTGGAATCGAGACTAACTGGGCTCAAACCAACCACTTATTAGATATATGACCTTGGGCAAAGTATTTACCCTCCCTATATCTTGCTCTTCTTATCTATAAAATGAAGATACTAATAATGTTAGGACTCCATAGGCTGTTGTAAGGATTACGGGAATTAATGTTATGCTACATGTTTAGAACAAGGCGTGGCACATCATAAGCCCTAAGTATGTGCCTTAGTGTTTTCCTAATTTAAAATGATCTTGTTAGTATTTATTCAAACTGTTCTTAGGATGCCGTGAGCATTAAGCACCAGGGTAGCTCCACGACTGTTCAAGATATAGAAATGTACCAGTTCTTTCATTTCATTATAGGCTTAAAATATATTTTTTTTTCCAGAAAGATAAATCATCTGCAAAACCTCACATAAAAAGTTTCCATAAATCTTGTGAAAGTTGGGCCAAGTTTAAAGATCCATGCCTAGATTGATTTAAAGTCCTTTATTGTGGACATTCTAATGGGGATGCTTATAGAGGGAGGCTCCAAAATGGTCTGGCTCCCATTGTGTGTGTATGTGGGCGGGGGGGGCATCACTGGAACCATGATCTTTTACCTACCTGATGGATGCGAGTAAGAGGAATTAGCGTAGGTTTAAAGGGAGCCTGAAGATGATAAACCCCTTGTCTTGCTCACACTGGTAGCTGTGGGCAGTATACATAGGTCATCAGGTTCTGGGTTCTTAGCCTGGTGTTCATGGTCAGCAATCCCTGTCCTTCCTACTCAATACCCTTCCCACCTTGCTGCTCGATACCCTTCCATGCCTACCTTTTCTTCTGCTTAGAATTTTCTCACTCATCTCTCAATAAGACTGGAGCTTGTGTGGGTCTCAGTTAAAGTCCATTTTCTTGGAGCACCTGGATGGCTCGGTTGTTAAGCATCTGCCTTTAGCTCAGGTCATGATCCAGGAATCCCAGGATTGAGCCCCGCATCAGGCTCTCTGCTCAGCGGGAAGCCTGCTTCTCCCTCTCTTACTCCCCCTGCTTTTGTTCCCTCTCTAGCTGTGTTTGCACTATGCCTACCTCTCTTATGCATATTTTCACTATGCATAATTTTGTTGCGCTTTTAGGGAATTTTCCACTAGCTTAGGCTCTCGAATACATTCTGTCCTCTAACTCTTTTTTTTTTTTAAATATTTTATTTATTTGACAGAGAGAAACACAGCGAGAGAGGGAACACAAGCAGGGTGAGTGAGAGAGGGAGAAGCAGGCTTCCCATCAAGCAGGGAGCCCGATGTGGGGCTCGATCCTGGGTCTCCGGGACGATGACCTGAGCCGAAGGCAGTCGCCTAACCAACTGAGCCACCCAGGCGCCCCTGTCCTCTAACTCTTAAAACAATCCTGTGAGGTATTATCATCCTCACTTTCCTGATGAGGAATCCTGGGCTCATAAATATTAAGGCATTGGCCTAAAGACACAAAACTAGGTTAGACTCCAACTCTGATATTCTTTTTTCTTCCCCAGACTCCTCCTTGAAGTCATTTGCATGTCTTGCTCAATGTTGTATCCCCCTGAAATATATAGCACAGCTTCAGGCTTAATAAATGTCTGTATTCATTCAACTCATGTTTATTGAACCTACAGTGGGTTACTTGGGTCTTGGGCCCTGGCATTAAACAAATGTAGATTGTTGTGGGAAGAAAGAAGATAGTGTGGTTAATGGCATTTGTATTTTACTTAGTGAAATGAGTTTCATAGGATTCATAAACTCAGATGCCAACAAGACAGGCAGGCGGTTGAGTTGAGAAGGTTGGGTGTAGTTCATGATGGAGTGATGTGGATTCATGCTAACTGGATGTCAATATTCTGTGTAATGGGAGGTGACTACTACTTAACAACAGCCAGTTGTTGCCCGTTAGAATGTGAGCCAAGCGTTATGAGATTTTTCAGTTGTTTCAGGAAAACTGGAAATCCGACTGACTTGTAAAATTTCCTTATATTCAACGTTAGCAGCTAATTGACTAAACGACACATGGCGAATGGTTATCACGCCCTGTCTTGAAAGGCTGCATATGGAGCTATCCGCGAAGCTCCCAGGGCGTGCGCGCCTGAGGCAGAAGCCGGTTTTGAGGAAGGATTACATCCCTCCCCTTCCTCCTGGTCCTCAGTAGCCTGGTTGCAGGTCTGCCTCACCTGCAGGCATGCCTGGCTTTGCCGTAGTCATACCACCTCCTTGCCCCTTGCCCTCTTGGCCTGAGGAAGGGGTGATGACTGTCCTGTCTCTTCTGAAGAGATCACTGACACTGAATCTTGCTCTCTAATTTAGCTCCTTGTCTTCATTGTGATGAATGAGGCTGAGCAGATGACAAGGAGGGATCACTGGGCAGAAGATCAAAAGCTCCCCCCTGGGCTGCCTGGAGCATATTTATGACTCTGCTACCTTGGGAAGTTCCACCCTTGAGAATGTGGTATCTATGGAGAGTGAACTTCTATCCCCTGAATACTTCTACTCAGTGCCATTGGGAAAAGAGATTTGTACAGGGGCTACCAAAAGAATCAAGGACAACCTCTCTGGAATTTTCTGTGGGTGGTGCACTTCATTAAATAGGGTCCAAACTAAGGGATGCGTGGAGTCACTTCCGCTTTGTGATTCGCTAACTATATGGTAATATCGATACTTGTGGAAAATGTTAATGGAAGTCGTTATACTAACAGACTTCTGCTTCAGTAAATCACATAGACCCCAATATTGTGGCACAGGGTTTCTTATGACACGATTTGAGGAGCATCAGCAACTCCAGACATACCGGATGTTTGTTAAAAGTGTTAATTCCTGGACTTCATCCCAGATCAAGAATGGGGTCTGGGAATTTGCATTTAACAGGTATCTCGAGAGCCTCATGTGTGCAAAGATTAGGAAGCTTTGACTAATGATAACAATGATAATGATGAAAACAGGGCCCTAAGTGGTTTAAGTGCTGTACATTTTTTCCCTTCAGCATGCCCGTGAGTACCTGTTTCTCAAAGTGTGACATAGATATCACTGTTCACAGTTGAAATTTTGAATGATATGTAAAGATTTTTTTTTAATTTTCAGTTTTATGTTTAGCATATATATCAAACACATGTATGAAATTAACCCACTAGACTCATAATTTCATGGATATAAGTTTAGACTAAGTTTGAGTAAAAATAATGAATCAGTTTAGAGGGAAATAGTAAGTAAGAAATGGTTCCAGTAACAATAACTGTAAAAGTAGGATGTGAATAATTGAAATTTATGAAGTACTGAGATGAGTAAAAAAGCTCTGAATTGAGCCAGAGGACTTGGATTTAAATCTAGGATTAAATTCTTACTAGGTGTAGGCCCTTGAACAGATTTCTGTCCCTCTCTGAGCCTTAGCTTTATTCTCAGCAAAATGGAAATACTAAAACCAACTTTACTGGTCTGTGCTGTATATACGTGAAAACATTAAGTAAAAGAGCACATTATAAAGGTAGTCAAGAAATATTATTAAGTATTACTTGAATTATCATGAGATGGTATTTGAATGAGTCTTTACTATAGGCATTACTTGAATCTTCCTAAGAATGTTATTAGAAAGAGAAACTCGTATCTTTTCATGTCTTTTTTTTCTTTTATTTTTCTTTCAATTTTGTTTTAGCTATGACTTTACCACACTTACTAAATAATTTAAGAGGAGAGCACTGAACTGGGAGTCTGAAGACTTGGGTCCCAGTTCCAGCTTTGCCTCTGACTGTCTACATGACATCCAGCATGACATTTTGCCTCCTTGTACCTCAGTTTTATCTATAAAGTGGGTTTCCACTGGAAGGCTTCCAAGGTTTCTCCCAGCTCCAACATTATATTTGCATCAGTTATTTCTTTTTTAAAAAAAATATTTATTTGAGAGAGACATACAAATAGAAATAGTAACAGAGAGCATGAATGGGGAGGAGAGGGAGAAGCAGGCTCCCACTGAGCAGGAAGACTAACATAGGGCTTGATCCCAGGACCCTGGGATCGTGACCTGAGCTGAAGGCAGACACTAACCAACAGAGCCACCCAGGCACCCCCAGTTATTTCTTTATTATGTGAAATAAATGGAAGACAGTTAGCGTAGATTCAATACCATTTTAGCCCAGTAGGTGATTTGCAAGAGCTGCTTGACTTCCTGGTTTCATTTTCTCATGTTCTTTTGAAAGTGCTAAGGAATAGTAAAACCAAATGGCTGGCAGAAGAAAGAGGAAAAAAAGAGGACACTGAAATATGGAATCTGGATTCCCCACAAGCTAGAAATAGCTCCCAAATGAATAAAAGTTGATTATGTGTTTACAGTACTATCATTTAACAATACTGCATGTCTTGTCAATGGAATCATGCTAGCATTGGGCTAGAGAGTGATTCATAAATTGTGTCTCTGTATTTCTTTCTGCCTTAGAAATAGCAAAGAAATCTGGGCTCTTAAAGTGGAAGATTTTTAGTCTTTAAAACATGAATTAATAACTATGATGGCATAATTAGCTGCCTGGGTGAGTTCTCTGAAATGAAGTTTTTTGGGGTCAACTTTCTTTTCTTTTTCCCTTTCTTTTCTTTTCTTTTTCTTTTTTTTCTTTTTCTTTTTTTTGGTCTATCAGTTAAGCGGTTATGCAGAGCTCTTTCTGTTTCGTGCCCGGAAGTATCAAACAGAAAAATCATGGGATGCTGAGTTTGCTGAACACACACGAAGCGGTGCCACAGTGTCCTCACCCTGTGCCAAAGCAAATTTCTGAGCATTATGTAACTTCTCCCTGGCTTTGAGATCCCACGATCCCGTCTGAGGTTGATGCTGTATAATCTGCTGGGGCAGTATTCCATCACGCATTTCCTTGGTGGGGGAGATCTTGCCAATGTTAGGGACCTGTGAATGGGAAGCAGAACCATCATTTCAGCCCACATTTAGTGTCTTGTTATTTTCCCAAATTCATGCTAAGGACTGCTAAAACAGATAGTGTTTAATTGGCTGAAACATAAATCATGACTTGCAAGGGTACATTCATTCATTTGGAAAGTATTTTTGATCATCCACTGGGCTAGTAGTGCTGTGGAATTTTTTTTAAAAAGTGTTTTATATGGTTTCAAAAACAAGTATATGGTAGAGCTTTTGCCCTGGGGAAATTAACAGTCTGTTGGAGAGCCAAGGCATGCATTCACAAGGTAAATAGCAAGAAATATGAAAACGAGGTGCCCCTGCTATGCTGTAGCGGTCGGGGCAAGGTAAGGTCACAGAGTGTGAGTACTGCTTGGGTGCCCTCGCCCAGTTCTCTCACATTGCCAGTGAGGACACTGAAGCACACAGAATTTAAAAAGATGGGCCTGAGGAAACGCCAGGAAAGGATGGAATAGAGGCTTGAATGCAGACATCCTCATGCCCTCTGACTCTGTTTTCTGCTTCTCTGTGACTGCTCAAGCCTATAATCAGTGATTTTGGAAAAGCTGTAGATGCTCAGAGGGGAAAAAATTGGCCCACTTAAAAATTAAATATTCCAGTATTACTGCAGGAAACTCATAGAAGCAAAGAGACACAATTTTTTCCCACTATAATTAACCTATGGTGTTATATTCATTTCAGGTATATAATATAGTGATTCAATAATTCTGTGCATTACTCAGTGCCCATCATAATAAGTATACTCTTAGTGCCCTTCAGTGGTTTTATTCGTCCCCTCCACCCACCTTTCTTCTGGGAACCATCTATTCGTTCTCCCTGGGAGACATGATTTGACTTGATAAATACAATATATACAACACAAAGCCATTAACGGATAATACATTATTGTCAAACTATGGTACTGTAGAACCATCGTCAACTTTTCATCATGAGGGAGAAATTTCTAACATGAGGAGAATCTAGATCCCTGGCTTCTCAGTGTTTTCTTTTTCCCTCTTCCTTTTGGCAGCCATTTGGGTTTTTTGTTCATTAGCATCTTCAAAGGGGTGTATGAAGCCAGTACATTGGCTGCCATTCTGCCCCTCTGGAAAAATTGCCTGCCTTCACCGAATTTCCTCATCGGTAAAGATGGTTGTTAGTGTTGACCTTGTAGAATTGTTCTAGGAATGGAATATGGCAAATGGGATGCCATTCTTCACTGTCTTCATCTCCACTATTATCTGCGTGGTTCGAGCTTGCTGGTCCCTGCCCTGACACACACTCTTCTCAGGCTACACAGGGAAGGAGAAGGAGAGGAAGATGGAACGTCAGACATGCTTCATAGCGATAGTCCATGCCAGCTTCTTGAAAGTACCACTGTAGTGACCTGTTGAAAGGGCAAAGCTGTTTCTTTTCATGATAAGGGAGAACAGTACCTTGAAAAAGGGAAGAGGGTTGGGGTGCCTGAGTGACGCAATTGGTTAAGCATCCAAGTATTGGTTTCAACTCAGGTCATGATCTTGGGGTGTTGAGATCAAGCCCCATGGAGGGCACTGTGCTCAGTGAGGAATCTGCTTGAGATTGTCTCTCTCCTTCTGCCCCCTCACTCTCTCTCAAATAAATAAACTAATTTAAAAAAAAAAGGAAAAAGGAGAAAGGCCTATGTGGTGATATTTATGAAGTCTGGGGATTTGTGTTAAGATGGATCTTTGAATGCAAAGACTTGATGGGCATGCATAAAGATCAAGCTGTTATAATTTAGAATGAGTGAACACAACCATGTATGAAAAAGATGGAGAGGTAACAGTCATGCCATGCTCTCTATGGAAAAGTCGATCAGTTTGATGTTTCTGAAATGGATTTTTTTGGGAAGTTATCTGCAACTTTTATCTTTCTGGCTGAGATTTTCCTGGAATGGTGAAGTCATGTAGATGAAGATAATGAAATAGTAATGGAGAGCAAGTTATGTGGTATAGATGATTTTGGTCTCAACAATAGTAACGCATTTCTTAGGCACCAACTATGTGTCAGATTATTTACACATTTTTTTTTTCAGGAAGTTCAGTATTGTCAAGCATCACATTGATTTTGTAGATTATTCTGTCTTGAGTTCCCACATATAGGGACTGGCACACGGTAAACAATCTGTAACTAATTGCAAAATGTTCTAATTTTGTATAACATTATGCCTTATAACACTATATAGTTGGTATCATTATGTGACCCTGAAATTTCACCTCTGGGTGTATAAGCCAGAGAAATTCTCAAATAGTTCCATAAGGGAACATACACGGGGATGTTCATTCTAGCGTTGTTGATGGTAGCTGGGAATTGGAGACAATCTAAATGCCCATCTGTGTGAGGGTTCTCTAGAGAAACAGAACCAGTTGTGTGTGTGTGTAGAGATTTATTTTAAGAAATTGCCTCATGTAATTATGGAGGCTGACCAGTCCAAAATCTGCAGGGTGGGCTAGCAGACTGGAGACCAGGGAAGAGCCAATGCTGTAGTTCAATTTGGAAGGCTGTCTGCTGGCAGAATTCCTTCTTACATGGGGAAAGTCACCCTTTTGTTCCATTCAGGCCTTCAACTGTTTGGATGAGGCCCACCCAAGTTAGGGATGGGAATCTTTCCTTAAAGTCCACCAATTTAAATGCTAACTTAATTTGAGAACACCCTCACAGAAATATCTGGACGCTGTGGGTCACCCAAGTCAACACAAATTTAGCTATCACACCATTCCTGCAAGATTAGATAGGTAAAGTTTAACGGAGGTAGACCCTGGGGTACCATATCAATAAGCGTCCCAACAGGAAAGAGCTGGCCTGTTCAAGAGAGTTCAACTAAAAAAAATTTAACAAAGATACTGCTTCCGGTAGTAGATGAAGTTAAGGGATAAACAGGGACAGTAAGACAGCCTAGGGACTATCAAGTAGGGAAAACCCTTATCATCCCTAGGCCTGAAGGGTAAAGGGAGAGAATGATGTAGTTGGAGCCTAGTGATACCAGACCATGGAGGGGAGGTGACTCAGCAGAACCTGGCTGTGACCTCAAAGGAACAGACCTACCACCCAGTTCTCAGTAAGGCATCGAGAGAGAGAGAGAGAGAGAGAGAGAGAGAGAGAGAGAGAGAGAGAGAAAGCCTGTTGAGAGCCTACATTGTGGCAACCTATCCACTTGACCTCTCTTTCTTCCTGCCCTCTGTCTTCTGTCGGTGCCTCCCATTGGTCAGACACAATCAGAAAGAAGCCAGGAGGCCTGGGCTCTGGAAGATGTATCCATAAAGACCAGCCTTGGGGACACAGAGCTAGACAAAGAATGACCAAATGGCCCGAAAAGGGACCATAGACCAGCATAGACAGTATGCAGCAGTTAGAAGTCATGAGCTAGAGAAGCTTTTTTTTTTTTGAGTATTCAAATTTCTTTATTTTATTTTATTTTATTTTACTTTGCTATTTTTTTTCAGTGTTCCAAGATTCATTCCCCATTCCCCACACCCAGTGCTCCATGCAATAGGTGCCCTAAGTGCCCACTACCAGGCTCTCCCACCCCTCACCCCCTCCCTCCAAGTCCTTCAGTTTGTTTCTGAGTCCAAAGTCTCTCTTGTTTCGTTTCTCTCCCTGAATTACCTTACTTCCCATTTAATTTCCTTCTCCTATTGTTTTCTATATTACCCCTTATGCACCACAAGTAAGTGAAACCATGTGATACTTGACTTTCTCTACTTGGCTTATTTCACTCAGCATAATCTCTTCCAGTCCAGTCCATGTTGCTACAAAAGTTGGATATTCATCCTTTCTTTTTTTTTTTTAAAGATTTTTTATTTATTTGACAGAGAGAAACACAGCCAGAGAGGGAACACAAGCAGAGGGACTGAGAGAGGGAGAAGCAGGCTTCGGGCCGAGCAGGGAGCCCAATGTGGGACTCGATCCCGGGTGTCTGGGATCATGACCTGAGCCAAAGGCAGTCGCTTAACCAACTGAGCCACCCAGGCACCCCTGGATATTCATCCTTTCTGATGGAGGTGTAGTATTCCATTGTATATATGTACCACATCTTTATCCATTCATCTGATGAACAGGGCACCTTGGCTCTTTCCACAGTTTGGCGATTGTGGCCATTGCTGCTATGAACGTTGGGGTACATATGGCCCTTCTTTTCACTACATCTATATCTTTGGGGTAAATGCCCAGTAGTGCAATTGCAGGGTCATAGGATAGCTCTATTTTTAATTTTTTAAGGAATCTCCACACTGTTTTCCAAAGCGGCTGCACCAACTTTCATTCCCACCAACAGTGTAAGAGAGTTCCCCTTTCTCCGCAGCCTCTCCAACACTTGTTGTTTCCTGACTTGTTAATTTTGGCCATTCTGACTGCAACCCACAGAATGGGAGAGGATATTTGCAAATGGCACTATGACAAAGGGCTGATATCCAAGATCTGTAAAGAACTACTCAAACTCAACATCCAAAAAGAAGATGAACACATCAAAAAAATAGGCAAGAGACATGAAGAGGCACTTCTCCATAGAAGATATACAAATGGCTAACAGACACATGAAAAAATATTCAGCATCACTAGCTATCAGGGAAATTCAAATCAAAAGCACACTGAGATACCACCTTACACCAGTCAGAGCTAGAGAAGCTTTTAATGACATGGATGAATCTGAAAGTATAAGGTGTGACAAAAAAAAGTGAGAAACAGAAAGAGATGTAAAACACAATTCCGTTACAAAAATTAAAATACATATCAAACTACAGTGCATGTTTGCTGGAATATTTGGGAGCAAAAGCTTACACATCATACACTGTGGGATGGCTGCCTCTGGTAGAGGAAAGGAATGAGGATTTAAAGGGATTAACCAGAAACATAAATAAGAAAGTGGTCTTTCACGGACCAGGGTTGATAATGTGCTATGAATGAGGGGGGAGTTATCTCCACCTTCTGTGTCAAAGGCCCAGCCTTTTCACAAAAACTGAAAATGTAGTTGGTATTAATTTCTCTGTGATAAGGACAAGGCAGCTAAGGCCTGAGGGGTTGGAGGAGCCAGCTTGAGGTGATGGAGGTTGTGGGAGATCCCTTGACGGAGCAAGAGGCCAGAGCCATCCCTGGTGCCGACCCTTTGGTCACAGTGCCGTGACCCCACTTCCCTGAGACTCCTGCTTCACACAATACAGTGATGTGAGACTGCGTACTTCCCTCACTGCTGTTCCTTATTGTGTTCCTGCCTGGTGACCACCAAGGAACTTGTGGAGTTTGAAGACTTTACCTTAGAAAAGTACCACCCTTGACCTTATACCTATCCTTAGCCAAAGCTCTTGTAAATGGCATCATTTTCGGGGAGGGAATGGCCAGGATGGGCCTGAGCGGACATACACCTCAGCTCTTATCTGTGAGGTTGTTTTCAATCTCTTGCCCTTTTCCATCTGTCAACAGGCATCTCACTTGGTTTATGTTAAGCTTAGAAAATGAGGTTTGGGTTTAGCCCCAGGGGTGGATGACCTCAGCCGCCTGGCTCTGGAGGAAGAAGCTGTGGGATGGTCTTACCCACTCTGGGGCTCTGTGTAACAGGGCCGAGGAGTGCTTACCCTTCAAAGGACACTTGTGTCCAGGGCCAGAGCGTTGCCAGCCCACAAACATGATCCTCTCCCCCTCTGGAAAGCTCCCCGGGCTAGGTTTCCAGGACAGGGCCCCACAAATGCTACAGGGATCACATCAGCAGATTATGAGAGGAGAGCAGACGACGCTTTGGATTCCAGGCATCATTAGAAGAGTGGTCTACACGCTCGAGAGGCTCCCTCGTGCCGCCACGCCACAGAAACCCGAGTCAGTTTAGAGTGATTCATAACAGTGATAGTAGTGAGAGTAATTAGAAAGTCATCATCTGTTCATTCATTCTGCAGGAGGCACAGTGCTCAAGGTTGATCCGTGTTCTCATTCCATCCTCATGACAATTTCGCATTTATTTTCCTGGTGGGGAGACTGGAGCCAATCAGGTAGCTTGCTGAGCCCAGAACGGAAGCGGGAGATGAGGACTCTGGTCCCACAGCTCCCGCAGCCTCTGTTCCTTCCTCATAGAGGCTCAGGCCTTGGCCCAGAGGTTTAGCGTGTGCTGGGGCTGGACTGGGGGGACGTGGGGGGCTGCAGGCTCTGAGAAGTTTGAAGCTGCAGAGGTGGAGTCAAGTGGAGCTTTCCTGAAGTCCAGACTGAGGCTTGTCTCAAAGGCAGGGATTTATGTTGCGGGGGGAAGGGTCCTGTCCTACCCTCGGAAAAGCTCTCAGATGAGAAGGGAATCCAGGCAATCACAGCATCAGGACACAGATCCGCCCGTTGGGGCTGACCGGCCCAAACAGATGTGAATATGGCCCAGTTTGTGCCAGTTTGTTTTTGGTACTGCGCTCTTGCTGCCTCCCCCTTGGTTTCCTCTTCTTTGTTCTGGTAGCAAAAGATTCTAAAAATAAAAATTAGAACTAATCCTACTGCCAATCAGTGATCGGCACTGTCCTCGTTGCATTAGGATCTCATCCGATCCTCTGTGTAACCTCGTATGTTATTATCCCAATGGGCAGATGATGAAACCGAAGCTTGAAAAAATTAAGAAACTCGTTTAAGATCACACAGCTTAGAATATCGAGGAGCAGGGAACAGAACCCTATTCTATCTTCCTTCAAAGCCCAGGATGCTTTCTGCTTGACCACATTGCCCATAAAGTGGAGATGGTAATAACAGTTGCCTTGCTTGCTTTGTAAGCCTGCGGTGAGAATCAAATGAGGCAGTAATTGGGAAAGCACTTTGAAAACTGCAAAGCGCTATATAAATACATGGTATTATTCTAACGTATCACTGGCCTACAAAAACACTGCTCCAACATTTCATTTAGGAGAAGACACACCAGACCATTATTCAATAAGATAACACCACATGTGATCCTTTTATCGTTCAAAGAATGTTTACGAAGTCTATGAAACCAAAGCCATTAGGAAGGTTTTGTTTTCAGGGTAGCCTCAGTAAACTTGGAGCCAGCTCAAGACGTCTTTAAAGAGCCAGGAAGTTAAACTGAAGAGACTGCATTAAGCGTCAGAGAATTGGATGTCCTTTCATAGACTCGGGGAGTTTAAAATATATGCTTTTGATAAATAAGAACGTTTTCTAAGAATTGCTTTCAAGGAGTTGAATGGCAGTCTTCTTTGGGACTAAAGGGGGCTATAGTAGTGATAAAAAGTAATAATGATGGTAATTACAACCCAGGGAGTAGTGGGAAGTGGTATCCACCAGACTTAACTATCCGACCAGACTTGCTGGTTAACTAGATACAAATTATTTAATCTTTGTTCTGACTGGTAAAAATAGGAATAATGAAAGTCCCTATCTTGTAAGGCTGTTGTGATGATTCAATAAGTAACTGAAACAATGCCTGGCACTGTAAGCCCTCGATGAAAGTTACCTCATGCAATTCTTACAATTTATTAGGCACACAAACAGAACAACACAAGAGGAGAATATTAAAGATACTAAATTCAGCTAGTATGCCCTACGCTTTATAAATATTATCTCTTTAATCATCATAACAACGACCACAAAGAGATTTTATCACCCCTCATCTCACAGATATGGAAACTGAGGTCCCAAGGGTTATAGTCTGAATTGCTCCCTTAGAGTTCTTTATTTTTTATTGATCCCCCAAACTACCAAAGCCCCACAGCTGGTAGCAAGACCCCTGGCCCCAGATCTGGTTGATCCTGAGGATGGGGAGAAGTATTGCCCAGGGTCCTGAGAGCTGCCCCACAGCTGCGGGGTGGGCAAGCAGGGGAAGGAAGACATCTCTAGAAACAGTCGCTAAAAAAGTTGGGGTTGGCCTTTCCACACCTTTTCAGGGTTCTAGGCTAATCTGTGACTATGCTCCCCATTTAGGATTATTCTTGAAGCTGCTTTGAACCAGAATTTAAGTTTTAGAAATATTCACTAAGGCAGGAGTCCAGGGCTGATACTTTGTAATACGCCAGGATTTCCAGCTGGGTTAGTATAGGATGATACCACATCAGACCATAGCTTTTAAACTTCCTTTAGCTCCCCCATTGTCCAAAAGGGAAAATGTCCTGTTCTTTGTAATCATGGTAACATGGAGTAAACTTGGTCTGCAGGGTCCAAGAGACACAGGTCTGAATCTGGGCTCTGCCATCAAGGAGCTGCGTGAATTTTGGATGAGATTGATTTTCATGGATAAGCACTTTCCTCATCTTTAATGCTTCCTTGCCAGGTTATTGTAAAGATCAAAGGGATGCAAAGTACCTCATCCCAAGTGGCTCACTAAACAATGATTTAGTGATTACGTTCTCTTAGCAAGCCACATATAATCCTTTGTAGACAAGCCTTGGTGTATTCATTAATAAACTGCCTATATGCCGTATAGTTCATGAGGACCAGGTTGAGACATGTCATTGCCAAATTTGCTACAGAAATGAGATTATTTATATGGAATTGCCTAGCTCAATGCCTGGGACCAAATGGGCTCTAAGTAAGGTGGAATGAATGAGAGTGGCCAAAAGGTAGGAGATTGAGTATCGGGAACACTGTCTCCCAAGCCCATATTGCTCTGGGAACCTCAACATCAGGGAAGCCAAAAAGGGGGAGGCGGGGAATGGTCTAATTAATGAGAGAGATCATTTTGGGGTTTGTATACTGCTGCCCACTCTCCCGTAAGTATCGCTCCCTCCACCATCCCCAAGCCAGACCACAGCCAATTACAATTAAAGCTTGTTGTTTGTCACCCTTGAATGAGTGCCATACAGAACAGGAGGAAATTAAGTGCAGTGATTGCTTGTGACTCAGAGAGAGACTTGTCTCTGACTAATTCCACCTTGCGTATTAGTCCTGTAAATATCGTTAGGGTCTCGGTGCTGGCTGCTCCTGCTGACTTCATGGTGACTTTCTTTTTTATCAAATGTAAGTTCCCTGAAGAGCTCCTGTGCAGAGAGCCATTTAAAAACTCAGGCAGCCTTCAGAAGTTAGTTTGGGGATGCAGGGGCATGCAGCCTCTCTTGGAATCGTATTCAGGATCCTGACTTAATGTGTCTTTCACTGCCGATGTTTCTTTTGGTCCTTTTCCATGTATGGGATAGCTGGAAATAGACAGATACAGAAGGTGACATCTCCTGGGTTCCTGTAGGAACACATTTTATATCTGGCATTGTCAGCTCATTAACTGTTCCACCTAAGTGAATTGTCCACCTAATTGAAGCATTCCCTATTAAATGCCAAATGGTTTGCTGTTTAATGGAAATCTTCCTTAGTGGGTTGCCCACACACCTCTGTCTTGCTAAACTCACTATCGTTGTGAGTTTATTGGGTGGGGCTACCTTACAGTGCATACCCAGGGGACTGTGGAAGTCTGCACTGATTGTCCCAAGCTGTTAAGCTTTTTGAGTCCTTGGGTCTCCTTTCTTTCTCCTTAGAGTACTTTCTAGTTTATCTGCCTACATCTCCTTTCCTGCTTTCAATTTGTTGTGTCTAGTCAACTCTGGACTGGGAAATCTGATAACTAAGCTTGTGAAAAGTGCATATAAATAGCTTCTGAGTGAAGATCTTTTGAGCATTTCTAAGGAGCAAACCTTAAGTGTATAAATTTAAGTTTTCACCAAAACAGAGAGTTCATACTTGGACAATATTTTTGTCAGGTATTTATTTACCTAGTTTGCCAAATTTGAGTCACAAGAACCCAGTCCAAGTGTTGACTGGGACCCCCAAGTAACGACTACCTAAAGTGCTTCCTTTAAGTTAGATTTATGAGATATTCAGAAGATTCATTCAATCATTTTTTGTTTACTGCCAGGCCCTGAGCTAAACTTTGCCTGTCTGGACAGATGCAGTCCCTACCCTTGGGATTCTTTGAATCTAGCTGCAGAGAAAATATAGAAATAGATAAACTTGAAAATAGTATGAAGGGTTGTATACAGTTCAGAGTATACAGTATCCACACAGCTCAGAGAAGGGAATGGGGTCTGCTTAGAAGGATGAAGGACAAGACAAGAAAATTTGCTCCCTCTTTACCTCCCTCTTTTATTTCATTTATTGTCTTTCTGTACATCTCCCATTCCTACAGTCCATAAACATTTATTCAACACCAACTATATTCCTTGCACTGAGATGGCAGTAGTGGATAAAACAAACATGATACCTTTTGTGATTTGAATATTGGAGAATGAATGGGGAGGAGGGGCAGAAGGATGAAATGGGTAGCCCAGTAAAGAGAGTCAAGGAATGAAAAGGTGAGCTGTACTTTAGCATGGCTGAAGTGATGGGAGACAAGATGATCAAGAACTTTGCATGCCTTGCTAAGGGCTTTGAGCTTATGTCCAATAGATCGATGCCAAGTGATGGTTCTAACCAGGAGTTTCTTAATAAAAGTGTGGCCATACGGCAGTATATTCTGACATGGAAGATGGACAACAGCACAGAACCAAACCTGTAGCATCTAATAAATTATACATAATTTTCAACTTTACCTTTAGGTTTTAATTCTGGGTTTTCAGCTTAATGACCCAGAATTGGTCAACAGCATTTTTTGCTTTCTTTCCTCCTTGAGTGCTCTTCAGCAAATCTAAGCAATCAAAACCTGTGAGAGGTAAGAGAGGCTGCCTGACTCCGGGAATGGGCTAAGAGATGAACCTGCCATGATTTTGCTGTGGAATGATTCCAGTGGAATTTATTAATGACTGAATTACATCCCATGTTGTCCTGGTTCTTAACCCAAATCATGAGGATTAAATGACATAATGAGTGTGAAATTCTTATGTCTGACCCATAGACACTAAATAAACAACAGTTGTTTTTAGCCATGCTTATTCCATTTTGTCATGCTGCCTGCCAATTTAACACGCTTTGGCTTTTTTTTTTTTTTTTTTTTTTTTTTTTTTTTTTTTTTTAGGTATGAAGCCTCTTGGCTTATCCCCATTATTCTGTTAGCTCCTTTAACTTTGGGGACTGGGAATATTAATTAATCTTTGTATTATTCTGACTTTTAATTTAGATCATTTAACATGTCATATCCTGATCAGTAATGCAGACACACACACATGCTTTCAGAGAGCAGCAGAAATTCAATTTAAATTTATCATTGCGTTTCAACTGGAGGAAAATTTGAGGTTAGTGTTCCTGGAGGTTTTAACGAGAACAACATTCTCTTTGCATTATCAATGTTCCTCAGTCCTCACTTGGCTAGAGCAACTACCTCTGGCTTCAGTTAGCTATTTACATTCCTCTATTTTTATATAAATTGTGCTATATTAGCATATATTTCACACTGTGACCTAGTGTTTCCCAGACCCTTTAAGCCAGGCTATTTGTACATTAGTCAACGTCAACGAAAGTAAAATTGCAAATTGAGTACAGACTATAGCCCTGCTACATTGCCCACTCTGTCATGCTGAAATGGATCCCTTGTTCTAAGAAGATTTGCTATGAAATACAGTCTATTTACATTAAGAAGACCTCTGTATGTTTAAGGCATAATTGTTTCAGGGCCTTCATTAATTCTTGAACTGCAAGACCTGGGTTTTCTTTTCTTGTATCTTTTCTCTAACAATGGTAGTCAGAGGTTTCAAAAAAAAATAATAATAACAAATTGGTCCTCATTAAAATGGAGCTGGAAATGGTTTTCTGGTAATGTGCTTTACAAGCAATGAGAGAATCTGATTATAAATCAACTCCAGGACCCAGCTGTCTCCGGGTGAGGATGCAAGCTCCAGGATAAAAGGTAGTCTGCATTTTTATGGAAATTTGAAATAATTTTTTGCTTCTGTAATTGATGAAGTGCTTATCTTGTTGTAGAATTTTAGAGTTGGAAGGAATCTCGGAATTTATTTACTCCACTGCCTTCCTGGAATAAAATCCCTTCCTCAGGGGTGCCTGGGTGGCTCAGTTGGTTAAGCCACTGCCTTTAGCTCAGGTCATGATCCTGGAGACCCGGGATTGAGTCCTGCATCGGGCTCCCAGCTCTGTGGGGAGACTGTTTCTCCCTCTGACCTTCTCCCCTCTCATGCTCTCTCACTCTCTCTCAATAAATAAATAAAATATTTTTTAAAAAATCCCTTCCTCAGTGTCTCTGACATGTGAACATCTAGTCTCTGCTTAAACACTTCCAGCCATAGACAGCTCACTCCTTTAAAAAAAAAAAATAGTGTGGTTATAATGGATAATATAAAAGTAACCATTTTATTTTATTTTTTTAAACATTTTTAAAAAAGATTTTATTTATTTGACAGAGAGATCACAAGTAGACAGAGAGGCAGGCAGAGAGAGAGGAGGAAGCAGGCTCCCTGCCGAGCAGAGAGCCTGATGCAGGGCCTGGATCCCAGGACCCAGAGATCATGACCTGAGCTGAAAGCAGAGGCTTTAACCCACTGAGCCACTCAGGCACCCCTAAAAGTAACCATTTTAATCATCTTATGTATACAGTTCAGTGGTATTAAGTTTAGTCCTACTGTTTTGTAGCCATCACCATAGTCCATCTCCAGAACTTTTTCATCTTTCCAAACTGAAACTGTACCCATTAGACAATAATGCCCCATTCTGTCCTCCCCCTCGGCCTCTGGCAACTATAACGGGACTTTGCATCTCCATGAATTTGACTACTCTAGGTACCTCATGTCGTTGCAATCATATCGTATCTGTCCTTTTGTGTCTGGTTTATTTTAATTAGCATAAAGTCCTAAATGTTCATCCTCATAACGTGTGTCAGAATTTCCCATCTTTTTAAGGCTTAATGCTATTTCATTGTATGTATAGACCACATTCTGTTTATCCATTCATCTGAAAATGGGCACTCGGGTTGTTTCCATCTATTGGCTATAATGCCACTATGAACATGTTTGTACAAATATATCTTCAAGTCCATGCTTTCAGTTCTTTTGGGCACATATCCAGAAATAGAATTCCTGGATCATATAGTAATTCTGTGTTTTAAGTTTTTGAGGCATTGCCATACCATTTTCCACAGTGGTGGCATCATTTTTATAATTCCGCTAGTAATGAACAAGGGTTCCAGTTTCTTGATGTCCTCACCAACACTTGCTCTTTTCTGTGTTTTTTTTTTAACTCTTTTTATTTTTATTTATTTATTTTTTTTAAGATTTTTATTTATTTGACAGAGAGAAACACAGCCAGAGAGGGAACACAAGCAGGGGGTGTGAGAGAGGGAGAAGCAGGCTTCCTGCAGAGCAGAGAGCCCAATGTGGGACTCAATCCCGGGTCTCTGGGATCATGACCTGAGCCAAAGGCAGTTGCTTAACCAACTGAGCCACCCAGGCGCCCCTAACTCTTTTTAAAACAATATAATTATAAGAGCATGGACTTTGGCTTTGAAATCTGGCTCAATCATACTGAATGTATGAGTTTGGACAAATTCTTTAATCTCTGAGTCTTAGTTGATTTTTTGGTATAATGTAAATAAGGAGCTGATAATGCTGATGATTAACCTTATATAATTATGAGGATAAAATGAGATCTTTCCTATAAAAAATACTTAGTTCAGTGTCAGAAAATAACAGACTATCAGTGAATATTTAGGGGTTTTTTGTATTATTATTATTTGGTGGTCACTGATCAGTCTATTCTATTTTGGGGCTACTCTGATTGTTAGATTGACTTTTTTATTTTCAATTAAAAGCTGTTTTGATGTAACTTCTGCAACTTGTGGAACAGTTGCCTGCAATTCATCTGTCCTGATTCCTTTTCTTTTTTTTTTCTTTAAGATTTGTTTATTTGAGAGAGAGCTCGTGCATGCTCACAAGCATGGTGGGAAGGAGCAGAGTGAGAGGGAGAGAACGTCTTTTTTTTTTTCTTTTAAGATTTTATTTATTTGACAGAGAGAAACACAGCGAGAGAGGGAACACAAGCAGGGAGAGTGAGAGAGGGAGAAGCAGGCTTCCCGCCTAGCAGGGATCCCGATGTGGGACTCGATTCCAGGTCTCCGGGATCATGACCTGAGCTGAAGGCAGTCGCTTAACCAACTGAGCCACGCAGGTGCCCCAGAAGAGAAAGTCTTAAGCAGACTGAGAGCTGAGGGCCAGAGCCCCACGTGGGTCTCTGTCTCACCACACTGAGATCACCACCTGAGCTGAAACCAAGAGCATGACACTTAACTGAATGTGCCATCTAGGAGTGCCCTGATTCTGGTTTTTACAGCCCCAAGAATAAATTTTATCTTTCTTCCACATATCACCTCTCTAATACTTGAAAATAACCATCAGTTATTCACTCATCTTCTTTTTCTTTGGCCAAACATTCTGGGTTTCTTCATTGTTTCTCGAGGATGTGTTGTTCAGATCTCGTATCATATGTCTCTCAGCTGATTCTGAGGACCGCAGTTTGTCTCAGATAATAGAGTGACTGGGAACTTCATCATCTCTCCCATTCTTTTGGCTTTGCTCCCTAACAGTGGTGTCCATATAGAAGAACCGATGTGTAGATATTGGTGAATCACTTCAACAGACTAAGCTGCCCTTCATTTCTGTGCAGTGTTTCTTCCTCATCTCCCAGAATGCCTCATGTTTGTAGTGCTCCCTTTTTCTTCAGTTTCAGGTCAGTCTTGAGTCATTTCACATCATCTCCATTTGTTCTTTTTTTCCTAGCTGTCCGCTCGTTAAGGGGAAGCAGGTAGTTTCTGCTCCCATGTACCTTCCTCATGGTCCCACCAGCAAACAGAGGACACGAGAGCTGTATTTTTGAAATAAAAGTGAGTCGCACTCTTGGATATGGAGCTGTGTATTCTGACATAGTCACAGGGTCCTTTGAGGGCATTGGCTGGAAAGAGGTCTTTTCCATTGTTGAAGCAAACACCTGAAGATTTGCCCAGGAAGAGAAGGATGGGGTGAGTGGCTTTTTTGGCTGAAACTCCAAGGAGCACTTTGACCTTGGGTCATCAGACATGAAAGTCTGGGGAGGGCTTGCTTCACCCCACCCCATCCTGTCCTGTAATTCCTTGACTCTACAATGCCAGGCTAAATTGCCAGTTTCCAAATTTGCCCTTGGGAGGATGAACAGAGTGCCTTGGAAGTAGTGGTACTGTTTTTGAAGGGATCTGAGCAGTTGAAAATATTCTGTGTATTTCTGATTTACATGCCAAACTCATCTAAGTGTCTTTTCTTTATGAGCTCTTTAACATCCAAGAAGATTTTCTATTTCATTATGAACTTTTTTTACCCTGAAAAGCCAAATCCCAAACCTCTTTTCCAGAGAAGGGAAGTTGTATTTTTGTCAAGAATAAAATATTTGAACGGCTCTCTTTCCAGCAACTCAACTGTGTGTGTTTGAAAGCCTAGTTCCTCGTGTATCATGTCATATGTTTACATTTATAAAGAGGTAAAAGCCAGATTCCCTTCCTGTCTTTAAAAACAAAAAAAGTGACGGGGAAGGGAGAATAACTCACTTTCTTGGCATTTTAATAGAGTACCCAGAATCCTCCTAACATAAGACACTATTACAATTGAAAGGCATGTTAAAACTATGTGTAAGCTAAAAACCCTATTTTTAGGCAAGGACTAGTAGATTTGCTTACAATTGATTTGCTTACAATATGAGCTCTATGGCATGGGTTCTGTGACGTCTATTTTACCCACTCAGAACATTGAAAAATATTTATCTGTAGTTCACAGCCATTTTTCAAATATGTGGGCTTGCAAAATTGCTGCTGTACCGCTAAATGAGGTCTTCTCTTGCAAGGCCAAAGCAATGTGGTTACTTCTTAGTTGGCCTGTTTGCCATCGATGCATTTGGAATGAGGCCATGCGTGCCTCATGATAAGCACCCAGCGCAGGCATTCTCCACCAGGTGTCATAGAAAGCCAGCCCATCCCCAGCGGATGAATGGCAGGGAGAGACAGACTGTGGTCAACGTGGTCTCCCATGTCTAAATTGGGCTCTGGTTGGTTTATCTGTGCAACAGATTGCACTTCTGTTACACTGAGATTTAGGTGCTCTATGTGTTGAGATCTGCCGCCTGGGGAAATTTGCAGACATCAGGAATTAATGCTTTTGAGTTTCTTTAAGGTAAAGAAGGAAGACCTAGGAGTGTCTACACAGATAGGAACACCCTAAGAGGGGATTATCAGTAGCTGAATGTGTAGCAGTGTATAAGGAACTGTTTGTCGTTCCCCAAATTTACTCCGACCCCTGGTACAAAAGAGTGCTTTGTCTGCTTACGCACTCATATGCTTAATAACTGAGCCACCCAGGAGCCCCTCTTTTAAAATTTCTAATCTGATTGGGAGGAAATGACATCTCATTGACATTTTAATATACATTTCTTATATTGCTAGTGAGTTTAGTATGTTTTCACGCATTTAAAAAAAGCACATAGGGGCGCCTGGGTGACTCGGTTGGGCGACTGCCTTCAGCTCAGGTCATGATCCTGGAGTCCCGGGTTCGAGCCCCACATCTGGCTCCCTGCTCTGCCGGAAGCCTGCTTCTCCCCTCTCACTCACCCTGCTTGTGTTCCCTCTCTCGCTGTCTTTCTCTCTGTCAAATAAATAAGTAAAATATTTTTTAAAAAAAGCACATATATTTTCTTATCTGTAAATCGTCTCTTCATTCCCACTTACCTCTTGCAATCTTAGATATTTTTTTCTTGCCTATTTGTAGAACTTTGGCTTCCTATAATATGACTGCTAGTCCTTTGCTTTTCAAGTTGCAATGATTTTTTTCTTCCCTTTTCTCATTTGTTTTTCTGATACTACTTTTGCTTTTTGCCCTGTAGAATATTTTTAATGCAATCAAATTTATCATCTTTCTTCTTATGGCTTTTAAATTTCATGTCAAACTTTGAAAAGCCCCTTTCCCTCCACGATTGCCGTATAAATTTTTCCCAGGCGCTGAGAATATGCTTGCTGGGTGGGGACCTTGAGGCAGCAGGTCAGAGTAAGTGAGGGCAGCAGAGCAGGCCAGTGAGGAAGGCCTTGTAGTGGATGTTGTCACAGCATGGCACCTCGACTGTGAACTCCAGGGAGAGGAAGCATGACAGGACCCATCAGGCTGCTTCTTTCTCCTAAACGGTTCTACCAGTTGCAACAAACTCTCCCAAATACCTTGGTCATCCCTCACTGCAAATGGATGACTGCATTCCACATGGGGAAGGTTTACATCTTCTCTGAGCAAAGTAGCCATTAAGAACATTCCTTTATCAGCCAGAGATCAGGTGGCCCTTCCTAGTAGGTGACACACATGAGTGAACAGGCTGCTCTGTCCGTCATGGGCACGGTAGCAGCGGTCTTTCCTGTTCACTGCAGTTGACTAGAAAGGCCTCCCAAAATGCTGCTGCTGGACAGCTCTGGGAGAAGAGAAAACCATCCTTTTTACATCAGAGGGACCCTTTGGCAAACCCAAAGCTGGTTCTTGCTCGCTGTGAGAGGTTCCTGGGCCTGCAGCCACAAATACCAGGTAGAACTACATTGCAGATGAAGATATCAGTCCCGGGGAACTGGCTCAAACTGTTTTCATCGGGTTTGAAAACCAAAAACAGCCTTGGCAGATTGATGGTGGAAGAGAACAGTCACAGAAAGGAACTACGTGCAAGATTATTTTTCTTTCCGATAAGAGAAATGAATTAAAAACTGTGCTGTAGAAGAAAATGACCCAAACGCCAGCTTGGAAGAGCTGTGGCTATTAGTTGAGCTCTGAGCTGGTGGATGTGGGAATATCATTTCTTCCAGATCATTGTTTGAAAGAGGTCCCGTGCTTTTGTAGCTCTTAAATCTGATCAGAAGAGCCACTGACACACAACCCTGTGAGACGAGGCAGTTCACAGCCACCAAAGGAAGCTCCTCCCTCATTTGTCTCCTTTCTGAATGCACAGTATTATTTGAAGTTTGGTCAGTTTATTTAGTGGAAAGACGGTGGGCTTTGGAATCAGAAGGACTGGATCCGAATCCTGGCTTTTTCACTCTTTGGCTTTAGGCTGGTTCACTGCACCGCAGTGTTCTCACCTTTAAGTGGTATCTATTACCCACACATCATCCTATATAATCACCCCCAAATTTTGTGCAAATATTTATCTCATGAGTCAGTGTGTTGGCTGCGTGATTCTTTGATCTGGACTAGACCAAGATCTCAGCTAACATTCTGTTAGCCCAGGCGAGTCACAAACGGCAGACCAGATTCAGGTTGGGGAGGTAGACCCCACCTCTTCATGGAAAGAGCTACAAAAAGGTGTTGGTAACAGGGAGGAATGACCTGTGGCAATTCTGCATCCCACCATGCTATCTTACAGTAATAAATTTAATAATACACGAATTACCGCTATTGTGTCAGCTCTGCGTTCAGAAAACATTTGTTGGTGTCTACTGGGGGTACAGAGCAACAGTTGAAGCTCTGTGTAATGCAGACATAAGTAAGACTTCATCTCTAGTCACAGGAAACATACTGTTTTAGCAGAGAAACACACTGAAAGCAATTGTAGGTCACCTTACAAACTATTAAGTGTCTTAAGGGAGGAATAGATAAAATCCTATGAGACCTCAGAAGAGGGAGAGATTGAAATAAGAGGCTCTGGGAAAGGATTCTGCTCCCAACCTAGGCTCTGCATAGTGTTTCCCTCTATTTAGTTTTGATTATTGATCTCCTTAAGGTATCAACAATGACATGGCACAGGAAACCCAGTCCACATGGGCAAAAGCATTTTAAACTGGAGCAATATGAGGCAAATTAAATATTTGAAAATTGCCAGCCGTCTAGATCCTACACGTCCAGGCTAATACAGCTGGAGCAAAACCATCTCACTATCTTGTAGGATAATAGTAATCTGCCTACATTTACCCCTCTGATTAAAATAATTTTCACCAATCCAAGAGACCTTCAATCCTATTAACTTAAAATACGTGGTTTCCAGGGCCAACCAGAAGGTAGAAATTATACTTTCAATAGTTTTTTTCTTTTTCCCTCGAAAGTAATTCTTTTTAAAACTTTTACTCCTCACACTTTAGAACTTTGAAATGATGGAATTAACGGTGTGGGAGGGAATTAGAGAAAAAAACAAACCTTAAAGCTGGGGAAGCATCTTCAGCAGCAGTGTGATTGCTGGAGGGCCTGCATGGAGCCAGGGCTGGGGAGGGAAGGCCATGGCTCCCTTCTCCTGGCAGTTGCTGACATGCCAGGGGACCTTAGGCAAGTTCTCTGGCTGAGTCTGGGTTTCTTCAACCCCAACCAGGGTATGATTATCTTGGGCCTTGATCCTTCCCATGTGGAGTCATGAGCTCATGTCTGTTCTGTGTATAGACTTTTTGAAAGGAAGAGTGCTACCTAGAAACAAGGTGCTCCTGTCACTGCGAGGTGCTTGTAATCTTAATAGCTTTTTCAACTGTGTCCAAAGTGCGCTTCCTTTTGTAGATGCTTTAAGTGGCTGAGAATCAAAGCTGAAAAGGGTTTTGTTTCTTTCTCCTTCTATATCTAAGATAGGATGACTGCATATGTTTAGAGCGTGCCCAATTTGCCCATTGGGGAGAGAGTTCCACAAACAGAATTCCCAGACATTGAGATCCTATGTAACATAGATACTGGTTGAGACAATATTGCTTCGTTCTTCACAGGATGCTAATTTTTCCCTAAAATTCTAATAGGCTGAATCATTAGTTAACCAATTAAGAGAAGTTAAACAAATACTTGGCTTTGAAAGTCATTCAAGAGGTACCAGTTGTGTCTTGGTTAATATTCATGGAGCTGTCTCAATATTGAGGTTGCTGACCTTGGAATTTTGCAGCAAATATGAGATAAGCTTTAGTCTGCCAATTCCCTTTCTTCTCGATTCTTACATTACATTAAATTTATCATTCAGTTAAAGCTTTCTGTGTTTTTCTTTTTTTTTTGCAGGCATATCATTATTTGATTTTTTGAGTTTCCCCAAACTGGTGGTTTATAGAAGACTAGTGCTTAGGGTGGTATGTAAGACTCACTTAGGGAGATTTGATAGTTTAGGGATAGGGATCCCAGATTCTGGATTTGTTTAATGTGCTTCCCAGCTGGATTTGGGAATCAGTTCATTAGATATATGGTATTCATACTTCATACTATATCTATGGTAAGTAAAAAAAAATTTTTTTACTGAATAGTGATAGCTGCTACTTTACCTTTTGCTAGACATTCAGCTCATCTCCAGATATTTTCCTAATAAGTAATCTTCATCACAGTCCACAGTTGACAAAGGTGAGGTCATCGGCCTTATGCCCATTTTATGAATGAGGACCTGAGGCTTAAAGATGTGAAGTGATTTGCCAAGGTCATAAGCTAGAATGTGACAGAGCTGGGATTCAAACATGTCTGACTCTCAGTCAGTATAGCACATTTCATCCCTTTGCTATGCTGCCTCCTATCTAGGCTATTCAGGATCATGTAGATGCCAGGTAGGGTACAAAAGAAGGATAAAACCATAATCCTTGCCCTCAAGAAACTTACTATCTGTTCAGAATGAAAAGAAGACCACTTACACACTGATGGCCAAAGGACACATGAACCATAGAATTAAGTGCAAATTATAAAGTAGAAAATTAGAGTGATTCCAGGCATTTTTATGTTTTTCCAACAAAAAAAAATGAATATCACTGAATGAGCAGATTTGTTTTCCTATTGAATTGCATGGTTGTATTGCTGTCATTTAAACAGAGAAGTATTCTATTTAGTGTTCAAACATGAGAAAGATTTCTATTGATGTCATCATTACACTATTTCAGGTAGATGAAATATGTGCTTCTGTTTTATGTATTCTGTTTCCTCATTGACCTAGCTGGAGCAGAAGTCATTTAACCTGTGCATAGTAGCCTGCTAAATGGACAGTTATTTTCTCTTTCCAGGACCAAGTGTAAATTAGAACCCTAAAAGGAACTGAAAATTTGGAACCTCTTAGGTTAGATTGATCCTTCGTTCTCAGGAGATATTTACTTTGCTAAGAAAATAGAAGCACAAAGGACCCAGTTCCAGTTGAAGAATCAATTTAGGAATGTATAAGGCTAATGTCAAATCACTAAACATGGGAGAAGCCTTCCCTGCTTCTAGTAGAAGGCTTCTTTTAATAGTCAAGTTCTGCAGACAAAGGAAGTTAGGTGATTATAGGAGATGGGACACAGCCAGTGTAGAGTTCTCAGCTCCTTATTCACTTTTTGCAGAAAAGAAGTCCAGTTTTATTCAAAGGAGGAAATCAGATTATCCAGGTTCCTTGTGTCCATCCAAACATCTGGCTCTCCATAACCATGTCAGGTTGATTACCAAGGTTTTTGGTGATCCCCAAGCAGGATGTTTCAAGACTGTTCATTCCATTTACTCCCTAACCCCACTTCCACCACACATACACAAGATTTATCATGCCATATTTTAATCCTTTGTTTACTTCTCTGTGTTCCTACCACACCATGAGTTCCATGAAGTAAGGAACAATGTTAATTTTGTTCATTACATCCTTAGCACCTAGCTAGCACTTAGCTCCTCTGAAACAGAGTGGGTGCTCAATAAATATTTATTGAATGAATGAATGGGTGATTCAATGAACAAATATAATCACATCAAACGCCAGGTGAAAGTCAGGAGTTTTTAAAGATGTCCTTTGTGGGCTTCTGTTTTTCCAAACTGTCTGCTAATACACGGCACCATTAGGGATCACCCAGCACAATTTAACTTTGCTCCCATTGTGTATGGAAACTAACCAAGACTTCATGCATTCTGCAAGAGTCAGGAGTCATGGGATTACAACTAGGAAATCATCTCTCTTGGGCCTCTTGTTTCTTCTGAGTGATAGATGTCACTCAGAGACAACTACAAGGTAATAGATTTTTATGACAAAATTGATTATAGAATATGAAAGTGTGCATGGACCACACAAAGGGGAGGATTAGATGGCAAAGTCCAGAAGACAAAGACAGATGACACCGCAGGAAAGAAGGAAAAATTGTTAGGAGGCACTTTTGAGCAGAATCGCCCATAAGGAAGAACAGTGAAGCGGAACCCAGAAGAAACGAGGGAAGTTTGTTAATGTCATTGGGGATCTAAGGTATCTGCTGCCCCTGAAAGAAAAGGAAATGAAACCCACAAAGAGAGAGAGGACCAATGTCTGAGCTAAGCATTTTCCAGCATGTTTACTTCTTTTCTCTACTCTGTCTTTGCCATCTTGGTCTGAAGCCCCAAATAAACTAGTTCTTTTGTTCCACTAAGCATCCTTTGAGTCTAGTGGCACCATGGGTCAATGAGGCAGTGCTAACTGTGGGGAGCCATTCATTTCAGCTTCTTCTTGGGGAAGATCAAGGTTAGAGCCATTTTGAAATTTCTTTCAGGAATTTGCATTGACCCTGAGAAGATCCTGCCTGCCCAGTAATTAGCTGGGATATTGCCTTTTTGTCTTTAAGAAAAACACAAAAACCAAAACAACTAGAAGGCTGTGGATTTTGAAATTACTATTTGTTTACTTGTTGGAAACAGTTGATACTTTGTAATTGAGTGTGACCATTACTGAGTTATGTGTTCTTCCACTAATGTGCTGTGCTCTTTCCCAGGCCTCCTCTCAAGAGTGGGACAGTTTTTGCCACCCTTTGATCTTTTGGGTTCCCCTCCCCCAAACCGGAGGTTGTATTCTTCCTCCTTGCTGTCTTGGAACCCTCTGTTTGCCACTGTTGTACTTCTAATCACATATTTATTTTTAGAATCAAGGCTTATTTAACATTTTCAACACATTTCCAGTTTATTCATTTATTATTGCTTCTCACATACAATTCCTTCCTTCTAGATTCAGCTTTCTTCTTACTGAAATACAGAATTTAGCACAAAAGGCTGTGAGTGGATTTATAAGTTTTGTTTGTAATAGCCAGAAAATGAAAACAACCAAACATCGAAGATCAGTGGTTAAACAAAGTGCAGTCCATCCATATTATGGAATACTACCCAGCAATGCGAAAGAATAAACCACTAATACCTGCAGCAAATTGGGTGAGTCCCAAGGGCATTGTAGGGGTCTATTTGTACATCATTCTTAAAGCAGCAGAACTATAGAGATGGAGAACAGGTTACCGTGTATCAGGTGTTAGGAATGGTTGGGAGGAGGGTGATGGTTGTGGCTATAATAGGGTAGCATGTATGAGATCTTGGTGATGATGACAAGATAAAGATCTTGAGTATAGGTAACTATATAAATCTACAGATGATAAAATGACAGAACTTGATGCACGCTTAGTAACAATGTCAAATTCCTCATTTTGATGCTGTACCATGATTATATAAGCTGTAATCATGGAGAGAAACAGGTGAAGGGTACACTGGACTTCTCTGATCTTCACACACCCTTTAGATTTCTTGAAGAGATGTGCCTTCCATCTCTTCCCAATTCCTAGATTATAGGGATCCAGCAGCCCTCTGGGCCATTGGAGGGAATGTTTTTCAGCTCCTTTGCACAGATGGGAACATTCTCCCAGCGTCTGGTAAAGGCTTTAAGGAGAGCCTAGGTTTCTCTCTGGCCACATGTTTGGTTTTCTAGTGAGCATTGGAACTAGACCTCCAGCCCAGAGGGTCTATATTTATAAGGCACCTTCCATATCAGCTTTCACTTACTGTTCTTTTCCTTGTGGTCACCTGAGAATTTCTTTCTTTTCAATCTCAGCTATGCATTATTTATTGTTTTGTGATATTTTATTCAGTACTCTTGGTGTTTTTAGCCTGCTTGGGGTAGGGTGGGAGGAATGACTCATGGGACGTGGAGATTATTTCTGTCCATTTCTATTGTTATTCTATCATGCTGTTTATAATTGTGTTTCTGTACTCTCCCAGTGGACTGTGAGTTCTTTAAACCAGGACAAGCTTTTTCGTCCCAATTCTTGAACAAAGAAAGTGCTAATACACATGTGTGTTGAATGAATGAATGAGGGAGGGAGTGAATGAGTGTGTGACTCTCTCAAGTTCCATGGAAGAGAGCCCAAGTATGGTAGTTTATAAGTAAGATAGTTCTCAAGATTGTTTGTATTGACTTTAAAGGGCATGTATCATTGTGGTGCTTTGTGTAGCATAATTCCTTTAAATACAAGAAGTACATGCGATCAGTAATGTTAATTTAGCAGACTTAAAGAAGGAAATAATGTGTTCCAAGAAAAACAAGACATTTAAGGATGATTCAAGAAGTCTTTCCTCCCCTCTCTTTGTGTTCCTCACTATCCTTTTTAGGTTTTAGAATTACAAAACCAGGCATTGATAGGGAGGAGGTGTGTGGTCTCAGGTACCTGTTCTCAAACTGTATTCTATGGAGCTTAGAATTCACAGGGATCTTCTGGGGCTGAAGGGGGCCTAAGCCAGAGAGATGTGGCTACACCTTTCAGCATCCCTCCTCCCTCTGATTTATACACAGTTGGAGACTCTCTCTCTTCAGTAAAAACAGAGACATGGAAAGATGTTCCTGTTGAAGGAGAGTTCTGCTGTCAGACTGCGCTGCCCAGATAGATCAGACTTCCCACCCCTCTCCCAGCAAGCTGTGTAGACAAGTGCCTTAATATGTCTGCCTCAGGTTCTTCAATCTTAGAATGGTGTTAGTCATGGTACCTAACTATGGACTTGTTGACAAGATCTCTGAGCCCCTCACACATTAAGAAAGCCCAGACAAGTTTTGTTTTGTCTCTCTTTTTTTTTTTTGCAATTCCCTCTCTATAAAAATACAAATAATACCACAAATTTTGGTATATTTAAAATTTTTCTTCAACAAATTAATGGCTTTGCCACCTGCATAGTAATTATGCTATTTACAAAGTCATTGCAGGTTTTATAAAAAAAAATACGATTTCCTAGTGCTGTGTGGGTAGTGTGGTTGGAAATACAGCAGGTGGGTTAGGGTGGCAGAATTGTGCTCTCTTTTTAGTCTATGACTGCACTGATAACTTTGTTTAAAAATGACATCAGGGGGCGCCTGGGTGGCTCAGTTGTTCGGTGTCTGCCTTTGGCTCAGGTCATGATCCCGGAGACCCAGGATCGAGCCCTACATCGGGCTCCCTGCTCGGCGGGAGGCCTGCTTCTCCCTCTCTCGCTCCCCCTGCTTGTGTTCCCTCTCTGCTGTGTTTCTCTCTGTAAAATAAATAAAATCTTTAAAAAATAAAAATAAAAAAATAAATAAAAATGACATCAGAAACCTAAATTTGAGGTCACTGAGGATTATAAGGTCATAATGGACACTGAGCCTAGTAATTACTTCTCCAGTCCTGACTCCCCATGTGGGGTGAGAAAGACTCTCTCCTGTAAGCTGAGTTCCCAGAGTAGAGGGGCCCTCATTCAGGATTCCAGATGTGGTGATTGTGAACCTGGAGCTGGGGCAGTGTCCTGGCTGACTGACCCCCTTGCACTGTTAGGGAACTATGCTGCCTGATTGTTACTTTCCCAAACAGGTGCTCTCTGTGAAGGTGATTGACGGGTAAAGGCAACTCACGGCTATGGGCTTCTCCTCCACCAAGGCACTGGAGACAGGAAGGAACCATGGCTGAGAGCCGTCACCAGATAATATCTTGAATAACACTGCATAGCAGAGAACTTGAAGCCATCAGCCTGCCCACCTGCTTCCCACCATCCCCTGGCCCCCAGTGACCATAAGCAGAGAAGAACGTCTACCCTAGCTGTTTAAAGCCCTGTGTGTCTCTCTGCACTCAGCTTCTAAGGCTACATATTATATCTTAGGGGCACAGACAGAGACAGTGGAGCACAGAGAGAAGGCAGCATGCATTTGTTTCTAAGGTATTCCTAAGGCCTGGCTTTATTTAGAACTTCTGTGATTTTCACCAGCTCACTTGACTGCTGCGGGCCTCTCTTTCTTCATCTGTAAAATGAGCCTCTACCGTATTAGGGGTTTAATTTTGTTTGTTTATTTAAAGCGTCAGAGACTTTTCCATAATATCTGATAGATAAAAACAGAGACATGGAAAGATGTTCCTGATGAAGGAGAGTCTAGAGCCCTGTCCTCTTGTGCTCTCTCCACCTAAAGCCTCTGATGTTGCTCTATGAAGTCACCCTCACAAAATCCAGGGGACACAGAGAATATCTAGAACATTCTGGGACTCAGTGGCTCTGGTCAAAAGGGGACTGGGGTACCCATTTATTCCCTCATGCTTGGCCCTTGTGACCACTGGGCTGGCTGGCCGCTAGTCTCCTGAGCTTGCTGGTTTATGTCTGTGTAACCTCACATGCCCCTGCATCAGGGCACAGGATGTGGCATGGCTGGGTGCTTCTTACAAGAGCTTCTACATCCTGTGAACGTTGGGTCTCAACCTGCCAACAGCTGAGATGAACCAGTAATCCTTCCAGAGAGCACAGGCTTTTATCAATGAGGAGGATTCAAGGCTTTTTTTCTTTTTCTTTTTTTTTCTCCTTTCCTCCAAATAACACTCCCACTGTTCAGGCTTAAATACCAAAACCTTATGGTTTGCAGAATCAGTGCCAAGAAGTCAATCATCAGCGAAACTGCGAAGATAATAGCTCCTATTGATCAAATCGGGGGAAGAATGGTTTGCCCTCCCGCAGAGGTCAGGGAAGATAAGGGCTGGAGTTTTCTAAAACACGCTTGATTTGCCTAAATTGGATAAAAAATACATAAAAGCACTTATGTTCTTAAGAGAACTGGTGACCAATTCGGGAAAATCTCACAAAAATGAAAAGATTGGCTTAGATTAGTGAAGCATGAAAAATACAGAGTCTTTCCTAAAAGCATGGAGAATGTGTTATTTCAAACCTAGACAGTGACATAGTCGCTAACGGGAGGATGTCTGCCTAGAGAGTGGCTATTATCAGCCTTACTAGACAGAGAGGAAGGCACAAAAGATCTCGAATGTCCACTCTGTGCTGGACAGTCTGCAGGTCCCCTTTGGACCATAATCTCATGTAATCTTTACAATAGTTCTGTGAGGTGGCTTTTATTGTCCCCATTTTACAGATGAGAAAAGAGGCCAAAAGTTGTAAAGTAACTTACTCATGATCATAAAATTAGTATTTTATCTTATTTTATTTTAAAGATTTTATTTATTTATTTGACAGAGAGAGAGATCACAGGTAGGCAGAGAGGCAGGCAAAGAGAGAGGAAGTAGGTTCCCTGCTGAGCAAAGAGCCCGATGCGGGCCTCCATCCTAGGACCCTGAGATCATGACCTGAGCCAAAGGCAGAGGCCTCAACCCACTGAGCCACCCAGGCGCCCAAAAATTAGTATTTTAATCTAGGTGTGTGTTTCCATTAAATATTCTACTATCTCCTAATTGCCACATATTAGTTTGCTCTTACCACAGTACTTTTACACAAAGAGATGTTGCTACTCTGGTATTAAATGTACTTGAAAATACCTCATCCTTTTGCCATAATGAGGACGTAGGAAAAAGCTGAATCCGTTAGTGGAGATCCTGCATGGTCAAAGCTGGTGTCTCTCTCTAAAGCTGCTACTGACCTTGGACTCCATGGAGTGCTAATTGAGAAGTGCTAAATTTTTCTCACGTAAAGGTCAGCCTTCTTTCTGGGGGGAAGCTTATTAACATCATTTTTTTGTGAGGGGGAATTACTATTACTACTCTTTTCACAGAAAATAATCAGACTTTCTTTTAAAAAGTGTGGCCTTGGAAGATAATATTTTTCAAAGAGGTTATTCACATTTTAAGATATTTTATCAGTTTTTATGATCATTTTATCAGAAAAGCTGAATATGTGGTTATCTAAAGGAACAGATCTTGAGGCTGAGAGCAAATTTCCTCAGAATCATCATGATCACTTAATAAGCTTGTGAATAGAAATTATCTTTGCTGTAGTCCAAGAGTGGAGTAGTCACTGGAGTCCAGGGACACACAGGGAACAGTTTTACCATTAGCAGTGCCAAGAATCTATTCATTTGTCATCAGTCCCAAATTATATTCAATCAGCAATGCAAACTCAGGTTAGAAAAACCAAGTGACATAGAGCTAACTTTCTATAAAATTAATACTGTAAAATGAAACCTCTATTTCTGGCAGTTTAACTGTGAAGCTATGAAAATGCTGAATGTAAATACTGTCAAGGTCGTTCTTAATCCCACCACTTCCCCACCTTTTGCTTCCTTGCCTGAAACACTGCCTTGGCTGCCATGCTTCTATTCCCAAGCTCCCTGAAGTCTGGGTATTGGAGTGCTTGATGAGCCTTTCTATACGGTGAACCATAGTTAGTTAGTCCATAATACGGTAAACAAGGGGCAATTATTCAAAGAGCCAAAGTGGGTGGGGACAGGATCGGAGTGAGAGTGGAGCTGTGGTTGGAGTCATTCATGGAGGGCCCCCAAGTGTAGGCAGTTAGATCTTCCTCATGAAATCCCCTGCATGAAATACTCATTCCTGGGACAAGCGGTTCATCCCAGGCAGAAGCTCTGTGGTTTGGGGTTAAGCATGTTTCCTACTTGGGATACCTTTTTCTTTTTCATTTCATATTTTGGAATCTTGTGTGCTTTCAGGTTCCTGCCATACCGCCCATCTGGCTTTAGGCCCCCTTTAGCTGGGGACATAGGAGGGGACTGGGGCCATTTGGGCTGGGGAGGATGAGTGTGGTTCGTCTACTTTCTTTCCCAGCTGCTGCGCGAACAGGGAAAGAGGCAAACCTAGGGGTCTACACAAACCAAACAACCCTTTTATCTCTGTTGCATGTGACAGGTTGATCAGAGACCTAGTAGACAAACTAAAAGTTGGCCTTTGCAAGGTCTCAGTGAGTAAACATCCTGTTCTTGGCAAAACTCACTGACTACAGTGTGTGGCATCTTGGCAAAGTGGCAGCGAAGCCCCATCAGTAAATAAGGAAATGGTAGAAAGTGTGCTTATCTAGGGAAAAAGGTGAAGCCAGAGAGGGAGGCAAGATGAGAAACACATCAGGTTTCACAGACTTGAGTACAAGGTAACATGAGCTATGAGGAGGTGTGTGGGCAGTAGACAGACCTGGATCTGAATCCCAATTCTTCCACTCATTAAAAAGTTCACCTTGCATTTCGGAATCATTTTTAGTGGCTATCTAGAGCACTGTGTTGAAAAGATCCTAAGGCAGGTCCCAGGTTTAATAGGTAAAAAGAGCCATAATTGATTAAAGATATCTGCACCCATTGAAGTAAAGACAATTGACAGCATGGGTGCCATCTCTCTTTTTTTAAAGATTTTATTTATTTTGAGGGTGCCTGGGTGGCTTAGTGGGTTAAAGCCTCTGCCTTCAGCTCAGGTCATAATCTCAGGGTCCTGGGATCGAGGCCCACATCAGGCTCTCTGCTCGGCGGGGAGCCTGCTTCCTCCTCTCCCTCTGCCTGCTTCTCTGCCTACTCGTGATCTCTCTCTCTGTCAAATAAATAAATAAAATCTTGAAAAAATATATTTTATTTATTTTGAGAGAGAGTGAGAGTAAGTGCACAAGCTGGGTGAGGAGTAGAGGGAGAAGGGCAAGCAGACTCCCTGCTGAGCACTGAGCTCAGCCTGACACTGGATCCCAGAATCTGGAGATCATGACCCGTGCCAAAGTCAGACACTTAACTGACTGAGCCACCCGGGTGTGCCAATATCCAGTGTCATAAGCTCTGAGTTCTCTGAGATCCTGCTCAGTACTAAAGTTCTGTAATACA